>CM060919.1:618567159-619167159 GCA_030737875.1 Allium sativum | reverse complement strand
GATTCCCATCTTTGACTTTGAGATGATTTCCAATAGGTTAGGATCGTTCCTTTGACTGGAACCAATCCGCTCAATCAAAGAGGGTCTGATCGTCAAACTTGCTAACATTTCTAGATCTAATGCTCATTTTGGTCTGAAATCGTACCCAACGATGTACTCCAGTTGCTTCCATTCTAGAAACATAGCCCCTAAACTGGCATGTCTCCTACTCAATGCATCAGCTACCACATTGTCCTTTCCTGGTTTGTATGTGATATCGAAATCATAGGAAGCTAAGAATTCTAACCACCTTTGTTGTCAGAGATTTAGGTCCATTTGAGAGAAAAGATACTTTAACGATTTATGATTGGTAAACAACTCGAATCTTTCTCCTAAGAGATAATGTCTCCACATCTTCAATGCAAACACGATCGCTGCCAATTCCAAATCATGGGTAGGATATCTTTTCTCGTGCGGTTTCAGTTGTCGACTTGCATAAGCTACAACCCTACCTCCTTGCATCAATATAGCACCTAGCCCTGTGCCACATGCATCCGTATATACTGTCATCTCTTCATTCCCCTTAGGAATGACTAACACTGGTGCACATGTCAACTTTTCTTTTAGGCTCTTGAATGCATTCTCGCACTTTTTGTCCTAGACGAAAGCTTGATTCTTCTTGGTCAACTGAGTCAACGGTGCTACTATCTTGGAGAAGTCTTGGATAAACTTACGATAATATCCAGCTAACCCCAAGAAACTTCTTATGTCCGTTGCATTCTTGGGCGTAGACCAATCTTGTACCGTAGCCACCTTCGCAGGATCCACGGTAATACCATTCTCTAAAACTACATGGCCCAAGAATCTCACCTCCCTCCTCCAGAAGTGACACTTAGAAAACTTTTCTTTCAATTAGTGTTTTCTCAACACCTCCATCACTATTCTTAAATGTTCCTTGTGTTTTTCCTCTGTCCTTGAATAGACCAAAATATCATCCACGAACACAAGGACAAACTTATTCAACTGATCTCTGAATACCCTATTCATAAGATCCACAATATATGCTGGGGCATTGGTCAACCCGAATGGCATGACCAACCACTCATAAAATCCAGACGGCGTCCAAAATGCCATTTTAGCAAAACTCTCAGCTTCCACTCTAAGCTGATGAAAACCTGTCGCGAGATCCAACTGAGAGAATACTCTCGCGCCAAACAACTGATCAAACAAATCATCTATCCGCGGTAGAGGATACTTGTTCTTCCTCGTTACTTTATTCAACTCACGGTAGTCTACACACAAACAAAGGGAACCATCTGCCTTGGTAGCAAACACAACTAGTACTCCCCATTCAGAAACACTCCTTCTAATAAATCCCTTCTTCAAAAGATCGCTGACTTGCACCCCGAGCTCTCGCTGCTCCCTTGGTGCCATACGACGAAGTGGCATCACTATAGGTCTGGCGTCTTTTACTAAATCAATACGGAACTCAATCTCTCGGTGTGGTGGAAGCTCGGTCACTTCCTCAAAAACGTCCGGATACTGGCTAACCACGGGCAAACCTGAGAACTAACTATGCGGAATGTCGAGGGAATTCAGAAAACTAGCCATTACCCCATCACCGGGTAGACCACCAAACACTACACTCTGCCCATCATCTGCTCTAGCTGTCACCAAAAAGCCCTCACAGTCTACCACCACCCCGTATCTTTGGAGCCAACCGACTCCCAAAATAATGTCAAACCCAGTAAAGCCCAAAACAAAGCAATCACAAACAAACATGCATCCATGACTCGATAAGACCACATTACGACAAATCATGCTAAGGTTAGTCGAACCACAAATCGGGTTTGTAACTACTAAAGGTCTATCGACAATCTAGGGCTCCAATCCAAACCTATCTACCAGGTCACAAGATATGAAGGAACTGGAAGCCCCGGTATCAAACAAAACTCTAACAGGAACATCATAAACAGAAAGCATACCTTGAACAACAACGTTCTTTCCTTTCTCCGCCGCAGTTGGGGCATTCGACGAAGAAGGAATAACATTAAGGGCATATGCTTTCACCACCTGCTTTTCTTTAGGGGGTTGCGGACACTTGTCCTTGTGATGTCCCACATGGCCACAGTTGAAGCACTTCCTATCCGCTGGCTTGGCCCGACAATTACAAGCATAACGGCCCTTCTTACCACAGCTGAAGCACTCAACATTTTTCTTATTCTTTTTCTGGCTATCCTTATTCTAGTTCTGCTTCCTCTTATTCTGAGGACCACTCTTGCCTCCACCGCTTGTTTGTGGTTTTGGCTCCTCTGCAGATGCAACCTCAGTCTTCGACTTAGGGTAAAGACTCTCATACCTCAATGCTTTTCCCACAATCGACTCAAACGTCTCATCGCTGTGGTTAATAATCCTTTCCCCCAAGTATCCATCCAAGCCAGTTATGAACTTCTCATTCTTCTTCTCGGCAGTATCAATAAGAGATAGTCCACACTTCGATAAAGTATCGAATTCTGCAATATACTCCGAGACAGCTCTGCCATTGTACTTGAGCTCCAAGAATTTCTTAAACAGCACTGACTTTTGAGCAACTGGAATGAACTTATTGCTAAAGCGAGCCTTAAACTGCTCCCAAGTAATCTGATCCTCAGGAGTAGCTGCCTTTATAGCATTCCACCAATTCATTGCCTGTCCTTGCAGCTGACGGGATGCTAGCCTTCTCTTCATCACATCCTCGATACCCAAGTCTTCGAAGATACGCTCATAGCTATCCAACCAGTCCTGGACATCCGTAGCCGACTCCGTTCCATGGAATGGCTTCCCACCAAGACTAGTATAATCCTTGTTCAGCTTGGTGAAATCGGCCCTAGGCACCTACACTATTGGAACACCACCATTACCATTATTGGGAGCTGCCCTCTACACATCCCTAAGCATCTCTCTCATGAGGTCAGTAAACATCGTCCTCATGTCAGCAGCATTCCCATTATTTGCTCCTCTACTGGCACCTCTTGCGTATCGGCTCATCGTTCAATCTGTAAAGAGAAAACGATTAACCATCTCCATAGTGGTGCTCGTGTAGTGCGACTTCATCCTTATCTATACTAATAGTATATATATATATAGCTTTTGAAAACCAAAATAATCACAAATACACGCTCTCATATACGTATACTATCTCTCCCTGATGACTTCCCAGGTTAACTACGCAACCTCGCTCTGATACCAAGTGTGACGGCCCGCCCCGCACCAGCCGGCATTTCCTCTGAAAGTGCGTTGTACACATGTCCGACTAGCAC
Organism: Allium sativum; assembly: GCA_030737875.1. Lineage (NCBI taxonomy): Eukaryota > Viridiplantae > Streptophyta > Magnoliopsida > Asparagales > Amaryllidaceae > Allium > Allium sativum. The sequence continues at coordinate 619,163,881 of CM060919.1, read as the reverse complement.
GGAACGGTCGCCAAAGGAAGGAAAGAAGAGAATGAGCTAATCAGAAACCATGTAGAAAGTCTCACAGCTCATGGAACAAAATATAATAATAATGTACTTGACATAAAACAGGTGAGACAGTGCATAAGCTGATAACAAAAACCAACATCAACATCATCATCAGATTAGCGGAAATCCAAATAAAGCTTATTACAACTTTCCAAATTACTGTCTCTAAACAAAAGAAAGAAAGGTACACCACTAATGCCCAAAGTAGTGACCGCAACAACACAGGGAGAATTTCTATATATATCTATCATACGTGGAAGCCTCCTGCTCGTCTCCGGTACAGTTAATCGTGCATACGACCTAACCTGTCTCTAGTCTGCTCGAGAGAGCACCCAGAGTAATAAGAAGAGACATAAAACACTGGGTCAGACAAAAAGTCTGGTATGAGCGATAAACAGCTAAACAGATCAATAACAGGTATACTAAACCATACCTGAACCTGAACCTGCAACCAAAGAGTTAGCACTCCATACCGCACAATACTCTAAGGTGCCACTAAACAGATGGTGTAAAGAATATGGGGGTGGGGGTGTGCATGTCATAGTGATGGCAAACAAATCAAACATAGCAACCATCCTCACATCTCTCACTCAGTGCGTAAAGCATACGATATCCATCGCTTTGATCACTAGTCTCATCGAAGTAGTGACGGAGTTTGACTTGTACAACTACTGCTATTACCAAGCTCACCTCATGGAGTCATGACCAAATCTTTACAAATGTACTCACTTCATTGGTCTATAGCTCTTAAGTCGTACCTAGGCCACTGTGGCCCTGAATCCATTCACGTACTCCCTACACATAGTGATCCAAAGTTACGGACATCGACAACCCCTTAGCATATGTCCCGCAGCAAAGTCCAATCATGAAGTTCACTCATTGGTTCTCATCTAGATCCTGAGTCAAAACTACTTATTTGGACTACCTTTGCATCTTGGGTTTTGGCCACCATCCCTGGATCGGTCTTCATTTAGTTCGTTATCATCATCTATGCTCGAGTTCATATCGGTTTGTAGTACCCTCTCCAGATTGGTTCGGATCGTAGTGACCTTCCTCCAGTGGTTCGGATCAGGGTCCACACCTCCTGGCTTCGTGGAAAACTCCTCTGGTTCGGTCCTTCTTCCCAAGCACTCCGGATCGGGTCGGGTCCCTCAAGCTTCTCCATGGTGCATCGGTTCGGGTCGGAGTGGCACACGAGAGGCGGATCGGGTCGTGGGTTCGGGTCCAGATCGTCTTGTGGATACAACAACTTGGAGGGGTGGTTCGGTTCGCGGAGAAGTCTCCTGGTCGGTTCGGTTCGGGCTCCTTTCTCCGATCCGATCCGGATCGGCCAAATTCCTGCACTTCGTTCTAGCGACAGTTTACGCCATTCGACGGCGTTTTCGACCAATCTAACTATTCTAAACAATCACAATTCATACCAAACAGTCATAGGAACATATAACATCAACCACAAACATCAAAACAATAACTTGATAGGTTAAAATAGATCAAACATAGCCAAAACCCGATATTTTCCCTTAAGCGTGCTTAAGCAAAACTAATGATAGGATTAACAAAACTTAACCAAATTAGCCAAATTTTGTAAAAGAGGTCTAAAACTATATTTCCGAATTTATGAATATTTTTCCAGAATTATATCATGTCTAATTTCGTTAATCTTCACTAATTACCCTTAATTAACCGTAAATAGTGCCAAACTATGCAAATCACTCACCTTGGACACAAACAAAACCTTTAGAACTGAAACTCTACTATTAGGGTGTGAATACCAATGCAACACAGCAGCTCTACCTCGATTCTTGTGCTAATCCGCCTTGATTTGATGTTGCTAAGCCTAATCCTTAATTAGAAAGTGATTTGGAGGTGTTTTAGAGGTTGGAGGCCATTGTTAGGGTTTCTAAGAGGTATGTGGCGGCTAGAAAACTGAAATAGAATGAAAACTAACTCAATTCAGCCTCTCAATAACCCTAATCCCGAAATGAGTTATGGGCCCATTCACTAATCACCCTATTTGGCCCGGTTAAGCAGTTTTTCACCTTCCGAACCTTATTTCAGCCTTATCTCCCAACGGTAAGTCCGTTTTTCACATGTAACCACTCTACGGAAAGATAAACCATCATCCGAAGCCAATGGAGGTGGTTTCAGGTCAAAACTCCTTTCCAATCAAAAGTTATGGCCAAAACAAGATCAACTAGGGGCAAAACGGTCATTTAAAAATTGTCAAAAATCATGAATATGGGAAATGACTCCAATAATCGTCTCCCAAAGATACATGACCATACGACTCCGTATGTGAAAGAAATAAATATCCTACGATCCTGTGATGTGTAGAATGTGGGTCGTTACACTCATCAAGTATGTCCTTTGATTCCATTGGGTCCCATGTCTTTACATCTGTGACACCCACTTCCTTTTTCTTTTTTTCCTACCAATCCTTGGCGTCCTTTTTTTTCTAGGAGGAAAAGGCCAAAGTGAGGAGAAAATATTTGTAACGTCCCGTAAAATTCATAAGTATTAATAATAAGTAAATAATTAAAAATAAGCAATTAAATGATAAGGCTGAAAAATGAGATTTTTGTAGCTTAAGGAATTTGTCTACGAAATTCTTTTATTTAGATCTGTGGTGAAATTCTGAATCGTTTTCATATATAATATGCTGAAAACGATCAATGTAAGAAGAAGTTATGAACACATGAATTTGGACAGTAAATGTAGAATATATATACACAATTAAATGGAATATATATATATATATATATGTGTGTGTGTGTGTGTGTGTGTGCGCGTGTGTGTGTCCAAGATAAATTCAAAATAGAGAGGGAAAATTTGAAATCTGAATTAAAGATAAGATTGTAGGGACAAAGTATATTATATATACGGAATAAGATTAAGAGATTAAGGAACATATAAATTAAAATAAACAACTCAGCAACGCTTCTTTATTGGATGTTCCAACCTCCAAGGGGTCGACCACGTAACCCTTAAGGGGTGTCGACCGTCGGTCGACCACTCCGGTCGACCGCCTGGCGGTTGGACAACCTAATAAATCTACGTGGTTAGTTTTTTTATGAGGGATATTTAACAATAAAAGGCTTGCATTAATTCTAATTAATCCAACGGCCTATGATCACACAGGAAACTATATATGGCCCCTCATATCACACCATGAAAACCTATTCATTCTCTATTCCTGCCTCCATGTTGCCTCTTTGCCATTACTAAATTCCAGAGAAAAATAAAAGAAAAGGTTAAGGATTTCTTCTATTCCACCAATCCAATTCTTAATCTCTCTCTATTCTGATTCATATAAGTTTAGTATACTTGAATTTGGCATAAACATATATATATATATATATATATATATATGATATTTTAATACATGTCTCTTATATATATATATATATAATTAGGAGGATTATTGGAGCACGTTTGACCGCAAAGAGTAAAGCAAAGATTAACCCTTAAGGAGCATTATAGGAGTATCAGCGTAATAAATGGGATTAGGTTAGAATTTGAATTTGAAATGTCCCCATAACAATTATATATTTGATTGATTGTGTGTGCTTGTATAGAATGGCTTTAAATACATATAAATAGTGACACCTAGATATGAGGTTAATTACCATTTGTGGTAGAAGTCTACCCGAACCCGACCGACAAATCCAGCAACCAAAAGAAGGCCCAACTAATGTGAGATGTCTAAGTGCCATGAGCCATTCAAAAACTTTGTACACTAGACACGAGGTTAAACCAACTTGTAGTAGAAGTCTGCCCGAAACCAACCGACATCTCCGACATCTACAGATATACGGTTTAATCTGAGAGGTCTAGTGTATATATATATATACAACTATATATATAAGTCTATTGTATGTGAAAATAGGCAGGTTTACTAAGTCTTAAGAAGGACTTAAGTGGATGAATTTCTTTTTATCTTGTTTGGATCTTAAGTGGTTGGGACTAGGATCCCTCCGAAGATTTACTCCTTTGAGTGGAACCAAAGTTATGGGACCCACCCTTATTAGATTTAAAGTAAGTCTTTGGGTCATCCTTCTCTTAAAGTGGTTAGGCATAAACAGTAACAGAGTAGGGCAGTTCACGGGGATGTCTACTTCCTCTAGAAGCTTGTAAGGGATCACCTAGGGATAGATTGGTACTTGAAAGATATGTGGCCATTACATGCTCACTAACTGTCTATGGGAAGTCTTAAGCGACATTGATGTCCTACCGTAATATCAGTTAAGTAGTAACGTTCGCAATACTACTTCTCATATTACAATTGAGAGTATAGATCTAAGAATGTTAACGTATTAAGACGGGGTCCTAAAAGGCTAGGCGTCCACCTCAGGGTTATGAAAGATTATAAGATCCACTTTAATAGGGATATTAGTGATCGAGAATGCCACCTCATTGGGTCTTTACCCTAAAAGCACTAATGGGCGATTGACTTGGATACCTAGCCCATTTGTTAAATACTTGGTTTTTATGTGAATCTTGTATGTTGTGTAGACATACCTTAGAATATGTAAGCTGCTAAAAAAATAGGGTATGGACATTAAGTAACACCATATTTCAGTCACACGGAACATTATGTTTTGACCCATCAACGTAATATATCCAATAGGTAAGTAGATGGGGTAAAATAAATGGACGAAATCATGATTGAAGCTGAGGAAGAATGCGAAGTTGTTATGCTACTATTAGTAGTTATTGCTTTACTTCTTCAGGAAACTTGTGAGAACAAATTATTTGATGTACCTGTTGAGCATATGTAACTGTGACTGTTGTATTTCTATGATTTTTAAATAAATGGTACATCTTATTTCATTTTTATATTTTCTCTTTCACTGTATGAGATTTTTATTCGAGTTATCTATGTATATATATTATGTGCAAATGTAATCTTTACAGGAACCAACGACCCGTTTAGAATGGCTTTAAGTTTCGATGGGCCTTTTCTGGGTCGAAATTTAGGCCCATTACAGGCGGGTTGTTACATTTGGTATCAGAGCATAGGTAACCCGATTATAAGGGAATTATATGTATGAGAGGCGTATTTGTAATTTGAAAAGGATTTTTCAAACTATATATATGTATATAGTGTATATTTACCCCAATAAGCATACGCATTTATACTAGGCATCTTTATCGTTTTTCTTCCCTTTCAACTTGAATACTATTCAAGGAGCATCCACTAAGGGATTCTTCCTTTTCTTTTCAGATAGTAGAATAACTGAAAACCCAACTGAGTAGGGTAACCATAAAAGACCCTGCTATTTGCCAGAATGGTTTCAACAGTATGTCTATATTGTTGAACAAGTCCCTGTTGCTAATTCATCCCAGGTGGCACCTGGAACACCTTCCGCTGAGGTAGCTTTTGAATTTTCCCTTCTTTGTTAGACTTTCACGCGTCTTGGAGGAAAATCTTTTTCTAGTAAAGAAAGCTTTACTAATGCCAGTCTTGGCTAATCGACTGTGAAAGAATTTTCGAAGCTATTGGCCGACCTGATGAGGTGAAAGGAGAATTGCGGCCTGGCATTTGAAGGATGAGACCTTTGAATGGTGGAACTTAGTATCATTGGAAAATGAGGGTCGTATATTTACATGGGCCTAATTAAAAACCCATTTTGAAGTGAAGTTTTTGCTAAGGGCAGAAATCCATACTACACAATAAAAATCCATACTTGCAAAGTAATTCAATTAAATATCCAAAACAAAGTGCTTTTTATGATTACCATCTCAGAGAGAGCCAAGAGATCAAATTTTGATTCCATGTAGATGTAAGTGACTTATGTTGGAGAATGCGTATTAAGGATCTTAAGAAAAACTAATAACTAGACTAGGATGAATAGTATTTTATGGAATTTATAGATTTCTTGAAATCTTTTTTACATTTAGCAGAATGTCATACAAAACACAGATAAGAATAATCACAGAGTCTATTACAGATGCATATAATATTAATAAAAAGAAGTAAAAGGAAAGAACACAGCGAAATTTTATACTAATTTGGAATTACTTAACATCAAGTCCCACACAACACTGGGTTGATATGAATTTCTTTTCAAATAATATCCAAATTACAATCCTTGATTTCTGGGCTACAAGGGGACACCCCAACTATGATTGTAAGAATTGCATTATAACTTAATAAATATAATTAAAAAAATTTAAAACCTAAGTAATTATAATGAGACTGAATATAAAAATATATAAATAAGAAATATTTGAATCAGAAGTCAAAAATTATTTCGGAAATAAAAGTATTTAAGAAATAAAATATCTTTAAAAATAGGAGTTATAACAAATTTTAGAACAAGGAAATAAATTTAAAATAAAGAAGTAATTTTTATATCATTAAGATAAGAAAAAACTTTAAGAAAAGGTTGAAATAAGGATATAGTGCTAACTAGAGTTTTAATAAAAAAATCTAGACTAAATTACTTCTATTTCTTGAACTCTTGAACTCTTGTTACTCATGAGTCTTATATCTTAAACTCAATCTTGATTCTCCAAACTGTAGTAGCTATATATATATATATATATATGTATGTATATATATATATTCTATATAATAGTGTTAGTGTATATTTTACAACAAAAATAATAGTTAAAACAAAGTTGTTGTCATCTGTGCAGTTAAAGTGCTTAGCAGTTCTATAGCAGTAGAGGTGCAAAAAGTTGTAGTAGGAATACAGCGGAGATGAAAAATGTTAAATAGGTGTAAAACAATATGATTAAAAATAATAAATTTTCATTCTTGCGTCATTTGTGTGGAAGAAGTACACTAAATAATATAATATAGCTAAATCAAAGAATACCATGGTTATACATACTAGATTCAATGATAATTATAAATTTCAAACTTATATAAGGCACTTATACCTTAAAATTAACTCTTTACACTAACCTTTTTTATTAATTTTGGAAGAGAACTGGTCAAATCATCCTCTATATATTAATATTGCTAAAACGAGTGTGAAACAGTACTAATTTAGCAGGTGCGGGAGAAAATAACGGGGATTAATGCATAACTACTATTCCTTAGTGCTAAACTGAAATAGCTTAGCAGTCAGAAAGTGCTATGGGATACAGCGGGGATTTTGCGGGGCTTTAGCAGAACTGCTTAGGTTGTCATGAAAACATGTTCATACCTTACGTCTTCATTCTCCGGTTACTCCCCCTTACTCCATTAACTCCTTCTGAAACTACTAAATCTCCCTTAATCAAGCCCTGTTTAATAATTCTCTCGTTTTACCATCAAACAAAACCATATATTCCTAATTGAACTGTAATACTCCCCCTTAAACTAAGATGTAGTTCTAAAACTAATATGGTCCTAATACTTTAAATTAATCAAAACTAGGATAAGATCTAATATCTAATACTACCTTTAATTTAATAAACTAGAAAACTACCTTATTAATCTTTCTAATTCTATAATTTGAACATAAGAATATGAATTTTATTATAAATTGTTGTTACAAATGCAATATACATGAATATACAATAAATATTTACATGAATATTCACGAACTTTAGCAAATATACAATACCTAACTACTAAGTGTTTTTGGCAATTGAGAACTTGTGAATCGGGCAAATAGGGAAATGGAGGCAGAATTCACCATCCTGTCTGATCACGTTTCCTTCCTTATTAAAACACACTTTTCCAACACAAGTGACTCGATCGTCTTCTTCCATACATTGATCTTCTTCTTCTTACATAAGGTTATGGATTTGAATATTGGATAAATCATCTTCAATAATAATTGGATTAGGTTGGTTATCCATTATGAACTCCTGAAGGAGCCTAACAATCTTCCCTTACTTTTTTGTTCTCTTTCTACATGAGGTTGCATATGTTGTATTTCAGAGAGTACTTGCAGGGTTTTATAGATAGATTCTTCTAATTTGATAATCCTTGCAAGTGTAGATCATCGAAAAGGACCATGAATAAGCGTAAGAAATGAAAAGGAGTTGATTTGGTTGTTGTTTAAAGTGGAAGACATTATTTATTTGTTTTAGAATTTTATTACAGAGAAAAATGAGTGGGAAGAGAAGAAATTTCGAAGTAGAGAGTTTGAATAAATTTAGCAACTAATCCTGGAGGGAATTTAAATTTTGAAAATTTACTATTATATGTCGACACAATGTTTTAGGTATATCGACATACCTCTTATAATTTAGAATATTTTTGTAACAACCCAGAAAATCAGAACCAATTTAATTTTTTTATTTTGGCTATTTTAATGAATTTAGAATATTTAAAATAATTTATTTTAAATAATAACGACTAAATTTTTTTTTGAAACGAAGTTAGAACGAATATATTTATTTTAATTATAAAAAGATTTAGAAATAGCGCTGTAGTTTGAAAATTTGACTTTGAACTTTGACTGAATGTATAGGATTCAAAACAAATCGGATTTTAGTAAAACCAAAAATATTTAAATCTGTTTAAAAATATCTTTCTAATCTGAAAAATTAAAATTTCATTATGGGAATAAAAAGTTATGGCCAATTGAATATTCAGAATAGTCGCTATGAAATTTAATATAAATATAGCCCTTAAAAATAGACATTTTGCAAATGGCCTCCGTTTTCGACGAAACCACTTTGGTTGGGTTTGGAATGTCAATTTGTTGCTAGATTTAGAATTCCATAATTTTTGGAGTTGATATGTGAGCGTGGCAAAGGAAAACGCATTTGGTACTTTCAGTGTGAATTTGATCGACTAGAAAAAGTCCATTTTTCAAATGGTCTCCAAATTCGATGAAATTAATTTTGTTGGGACCTTATCGTCCCAACATAGCTAGATTTATTTTTTGGGAATTTTTGGAATCAGTATGTGGCCCCATCAAATTAAAATGTACGTTCAAATCCGAATTTGAATGTTTTATATTTTAATTTGAAGAATAACTGATTGAAACAGTCGAATGGGCTTACGAAACATATTCCATTGTTTCCAGAATAGGGGTATTTAGCTGGAGGCATCAGTCATTGGGTTTGATTTGGAGTTCGGATAAGAAAACACTATTTTATGAATAAATATATAGACTGGCTAATTAAAATATTCCATTCATTATTTTTATTTTATAAACATCGAGAAAAACCCGACACGCTCCAGTATTGACGGCGGAAGAGCTTCGATACCTTCCCTCCTCTGTATCCCTCAAACCACGCTATAAAATCCACCGATCCAATTGAAATTTTTGTCGATCTCACTCTCCTCTACAAATCCATACCAATTTCGTGACCTATCATCCAATATTGGACGAGATCCGTCGCTCCAAAGTAAGAGACTTCGAAGCGCCGCCGTGCCCTCTACGTCAGATCGAAGTGGATAACACCACCTGGCGCAAGTGCGCCCTTCCTAGCTCGACGACGCTACGCAACCCGATCGGCTTCTCGTGCATCGGATCGAACGATAATCGATGACCTAGTTTTGAATCAGAAAACTGAGGTACGGGTTTTATATTTTAAACTGATTATAACACTAAAAGCATTGCAAAATTGGTTAATCGTATAAAAATCATATCTTTTTCGTATGTTGTCCAAATCCAGTGAAACAAGAGACATTGGGACCGTGATGACGTTCTCTACATTCTAGAAGAGACCGGGAATTTTTGGAGCTTCCTACAATTTTAGAAGGAGTGGAACCCAATGTGACCAATCTAAATTCAAATTGGAATGTATACACGCTGTATAAATTATATAAGTGATGTTTAAATTATATACATGCTGTATATCTCATATATGGAGGTTGTATAAATTATATAAGCGATGTATAAATTACACATGCGTTGTATAAATCATATATGCGTTGAATGGAATTGAATTGAAATTGAAATGGAAATAAATATATTTATATATATATATATGTGTGTATATATATATACTCCACTCGTCCACAGACCATGGACGATATAAATTGATTGTGTTGTGAATGATTGATTATGGGGTTGCAACAAATTTGGTTATGTTTGTGGTATATTCATTGTATTGTGAAAATGAATGATATAGTGGAAATCATTGAAATGAAATTATTATAATGCCGCAAAGCCTAAGATAGTAGAGGAGCCATGCTGGACACGGTGACAGTGCTAAATACCCTGTCGTTGTAATGCTGAATTTTTCTGAAATATTCATGTGCTGGAAAACATTCATGTTTGAAATAAATTGTTTGGACGATAAAAATAACATTTGTATTATATATATGAAGTATATAAAATATTCATGTTTGAAATAAATTGTCTGAATGATAAAAATAACATTTTTATTGTATGTATGAACTGTTAAAAATAACTAAAGGTTGAAATAAATATTTGTTGATTGAAAATATTATTTTTAACATGTATATGAACTGTTAAAAATAACCATAGGTTGAAATAAATATTTATTGATTGAAAATATTATTTTTAACATATACATGAACTGTTAAAAATAACCAAATGATTGAAAATGATATTTTTAACATGAATATGAACTGTTAAAAATAACCATAGGTTGAAATAAATATTTGTTGATTGAAAATATATTTTTTAACATGTATATGAACTGTTAAAAATAGTCATGTATGAGAAATAAATATTAGTTGGCTAAAGATATTATTTTTAGCTTAGATATGCACATATATACATGTACTGAACAGGTAAATGGATTTGGTGTTGAGTAAAGAATTTATTTGCATGCTCAACAAATAGGTAAACCTTAATGAGTTGGCTGTGCAATTTTATTTATATATCAACTCCTGTGAATGCCATTAGATGCGGTGTGCTTGTTGTTCTGTGTGAGATTATAAACAACACCATAGAATAGTAACAATTAATTTTGAAATACACTGCATGGCATACTTCGTGAAGATATCATACTCTATCATATTCCACATAACCATTTGGAGCTTATGTGACGAGGTTGGAATTACCATACAAGCGAGACGCTTGTATGGAGATGATTGTGTTTCAGGCAGAACCGAAGACGAACTGTTGGTTTCATAGCATATCATATTCCATATAATTATTTGGAGCTTGTATTACGAGGTTGCGATTACCACATGAGCGAGATGTTCGTATGGCGTGGATTGAATTACAGGTTGAACTGAGGACTGATATGGACAAAATTAATATAACGGTAAATTGCCAAATTAAATAAAAACCTCACATGGGTGTAGAATTGACAATAATCACGTCTGTCTAGTTATTAGATACAACACATGGATTATTTTATTTTCCAACACTGGACGAGGTGATGAGATTTATCTTTGGTGTAATTTTACACACTCCCTCGCGCATAGATAGGACACTAAAATTATGTGTGCTTATACTGGATTTATTGGGTACCTAATACGGCCCGATAAATTTCCAAACCCCTCCCTGTACAAAGGAGGTAATGGCAAAAAAAAATCGAAATTTAAAGGAGTTAGCCAAAATTTTGAAGTGAAAACGGTTTGGAAATCGTCGAATGAATTATATTTATATATATAAATATAAATATAAATATAAATATAAATAAAATGAATCTTGCAGCTGCAGTTCGTGTTTTGGAATTGTGATTTTAAACGATTATACCGAGAAATCCGACCATTGGATTTCCCCAAAACTGAAACCATTAGGTTCGCTTTGCAAATATCTTTCCAACGATATAAATTTGCTAAGATCCAACGATTAGGTTGTGTGAAATGTTTAAATCAAATCTGAGGTAAAACGGCGCCAAAATGAATTATATATATATATATATATATATATATATAAATAAAACGAATCGCGCCGCTGCAGTTCGTGTTTTGAAATCATAACTTTAAACGATTATACCGAGAAATCCGAACATCGGATTCCCCTGAAACTGAAACTGTTGGGTTCACTTTGAGAATATCTTTCCAATGATATAAAATTCGTTAAGAACCAACAATTAGATTTTTCAAAATGTTTAAATCAAATTTGGATGAGAGTAGCGCTTGGGCCATCGAATGACCTGAAACGTCGTTCAATGGAAATGGACTATTTTTAAATAAATAAAAATAGTGAAAAAGCATTTTAATATTATAAACGATGTGGAATGAAGATAAATCAATTTTACTTGGTTTATCAGATATTTGATGGTTGGATTTATTTGACATGAAAATTATACTAATGGACTGAAATGTGGATGTCGAATAGCTTAACCATAGAAAGAATTGTTTTGAATTCTATATGTGCATGAATTATTCGAAAAGGCTGAGTTAATTCTCATTTCAAATAATTGTTCGACGATGAAAAATCAAAGATGAAGACCGGAGATCTTCGCATCGTTTGGATGATTACTGATGTCTTGATTGGGAGGCATCCTAAGACAAGGTAACAAGTGGTGATTGTCCACACCTACTTGGAGATTGACCGGATATGCAAGGGCCTCTCTCCTGTATTAGACATATGGGACGAGGAATAACGTGCCTCCGGTTTCGTTCAGACCCAGAACGAACTAGTAAATGGATGTGTGTCTAACATTGGATTTTATTCTGTGCTGATTGATTTCTATTAAATATATATCTGTTTGGTGGAAGAGAATTTATTCTCTTAACACCCTTCTCTAAGACGTACGAGCTTAGAGGTTATATAACGATAGACATCTGTCGCACGGCGTGGAATGTCAATGTGGCATGTTGAGATGCAGTGATCAAGGCTTTTGTTGAAAAGTAGAGCCTTGTGATGGATGATTAAAGCACAGCTTTAATATAGCATAGCTTTGTGTATGGTTTTAATTCGCGAGCCTCACACCCCGGGTATGAACCAAAAATGGGAGAGGACTTCAGGGAGGATGTGCGTTTCCTTCTAGCTAGGAGTGGTGTCATGGTATGGAGCCTAGACAATTTTACTTATGTGGATGATGGAAAGCGAAGCGCCTCGGTTATATCAGTCAATACGGCGTCGATGGATGGTTTGGTCAATATATGACCAGATTACGCCCCATAGGGCGGGGAAACATATTGTTCAGGCATTTTAATCCACTTCGTGTGGACTGGCCCTAACGATCCAGGTGTAGTTGCAGCTGAATCCTGAGGCACGTGATAGAGTGTCTCGAATGCGGTAAGGACGATCCCTTGCCTTGGTTCATGGTGGAAATCCAACTTCTATTACGACATGTGCGGTTTTGATTGTAAAACTAGTATGGCGACATAGTAGTACAGGGTACTATGCCGTCTATGATCGATATTATGATTGAAATTGTTTTCGAAACATATATGCACTTGTAATAATATATCAAATGACTTTAATTTATACATATCAAGCATATTTTGGCCATTGTAAGGTCAAAACCTATCCTCCGGTCTGCGTTGCATTGTGTGATGGGACTTGAGTCTTATAATGGCTTCATTTTTCTAAGAAGCATTGCGTGTTTAAAAGAATTACTTTATTTTATGCACTGGCAATCCAATGGAGTAAACCCGTTCCGCATTAGTGGCATGGTCCTGTGGTTGGCCTTATTGTCGAATAAGTTAAGTAGATTTCTCGTACCTGTCCCATGACTGACTTGTAGTTTGTTTCACTTTGCAAACTCGGGTGCCCCTTATTTCTACACGGGCAGCCTTGTATTCAGGTTTTAGATGGTTCATTCTGGATAGCTATGGAACTGAAGATGGATTCTATTATTTCTATTATGCTGTTCAGACTTCATTATGTATATTATTTTGATTCCACTACAGACATTTTATATTAAGCTGTAACTGTATTTTATTCAAAGTGTGATCCTATTATGCTATGTAACTCTGATGTTGACATTATTTATAGTGTAATCTGATGTACATTATCTAGTGTAATTCTATATTTATGTTCTGCTGTAATTGTTTATATGTTATATTCCAAAGATTATCCTTGCTTTCGTGGCACGAGAGCTTAGGGTCCTCACATCTGGTATCAGAGCTTTGGTTAATCTTAGTTCCGGAATATAACATTTTAATGAACTCATCAAAAATAGAATCAGTAGTATTCTAGGACGAATAACTCATTACAGATAGGAGCAGTAATATCCTAGAATGAGTTTAGCAGAATAAAAATACACCCCAATAGATGCACATACATCTAAAATATATGTCTCTATGCTTTATAATATCTTTTCTGTTGGCCTGACTCTTTGTTTGCTATTTGCAGACATAGTAGAAAATGACTAGCAGAAGAAGAAGGAGTAATTCTATGGTTCAACAATCTAATGAGCCAATCGTGCTCCCACAGCCAGAATCATATATAGAAGTTCTATTAAAGAAGTATCGAAATATGGGTGGAGTACCATTCTTGGGCAAAGAATATATTATTGAAACACAAGCATGGATGCGTTCTGCTGAGAGAATTTTAGAGGGTTTAAATCTGAGGGATGACCAGAAAAGTTTACTGGCATCTTGGGCACTTAAAGACGAAGCTTTAATCTAGTGGGAAATGGTTACTAAGAATAATCCAGAAGGTAATATTACCTGGAATAGATTTAAATAAATTTTCAATGAAAGATTTGTTCATCCAGAAGCAACTGAGCGGCTTTACGATGAGTTCTACTATCTGAAACAGGGAGATATGACCATTCAGAAGTATCAGGATAAATTCAACAAACTTTCTCGTTTTTCCCCGAAGCTAATTGATAATCCTTTGAAGAAGAATCTGAGGTTTATAATAGGCTTCAAAGAAGGTACAAAAATTGCGTAACTGCACATGTAAAGCTTCCTTTTTCTGAGAAGATATGCATGTCTTATCGCTATAAGGATCTTAATAAGCAAGGTCTTCTGGAAGGCGAAGAGGAAGTCAGTCCTAGTAATAAAAGGAAGTCTGAAACTGATAGCCCTGAGGCAAGCACAACGCCTGAGGTCAGTAAGAATCCTAAATTTAATACGAAAAGGGTTAAATCTGAGAAAGAATCCATAATAACTTCCACAAGCTCTAATTGCAGTAAACAAGGACATTTAGCGATAAGTTGTAGATCCTTGAAGAAACACAGAAAGGATGGATCTAAATCCAATGAGAAGGCTCAAGAAATGTAATAACCTGAAAATCTGGGCCAGTTTAAAAATTTTATTTCAGCAATTTTAGCGAATTTTGAATATTTAAAATGAATTATTTTAAATAATATCGACGAAAATTTATTTTGAATATAGAAATTGAACGTATATATTATATACGCCGTCGTTGGAATATAAATAATTATATTAAATTATAAAAGGAATTGAAAATGGCGCGGTAGTTCGATAATTCGATTTCAAACATCAATTGAATGTACCGGGTGCAAAACAATCCGGATTTTAGTGAAACCAAAAACATTAGGATCTAATTGATAATATCTTTCCAACGAATCCGACCAATCAAGATTTCATAGCGGGAATCAAAAGATATGTCCAGTTGAAGATTCTGAATAGTCGCTATGGAATTCAGGCCCTTAAAAATAGACATTTTGCTAACGACCTCGCATTTCGACGAAACCACTTTTGTTGGGTCCGTGATGTAAAGTTATTGCTAGATTCCAAATTTCATAATTTTTTGAATCAATATGTGAGCGTGGCATAGGAAAACGCGTTTGACCAGTTTCAGTTGATTTTAATCGACTGGAAAATGGCCATTTTTCCAACGGTCTCGGAATTCGGCGAAACTAGTTTTGATAGGACCGAATCGTCAATACGAAGCTAGAAAATATTTTTCTAGAATTTTTAAAGTTCGTATGCGACCCCGGTAAATTGAAATGTACGTTTAAAATTCAATATAGTAATTTAAATGTAAATTTAACGGAAACTGATTGTAACAGCCGAATCAGCTTGCGTGGCATAACCCATTGTGTTCGGAATGGGGGTAATTAGCTAGGGGCGACAGTCGTTGGGTTGGAATCGGGTTCGAAATTGAAAGTCAACTTTAGAGAAGAATTAAATTAAATAAAATAATAAATAATTATATTATCCCCCCCTTCTCACTTTCTCTCTCCCGTCAGTTAGGTTTAGAAGAAAAAAAAATCGCGCCCATCTGGACGCCGCCGCTCCTCCCACCGTCGGCGCCTGGCGCCGCACTCCATCACCCGCCACGCCTCCTCCCCCAAACCTTCGATTCCCCTTCTCCTTTCTTCTCCTTTCCCCTTCTGGAAACTCGCGACCTCGAGCCCCTCTTCTTTCCCCTCGTGAACCCGCAACGCCGCTCCCTTCGTCGATGGCACCTCCGCCACTCACCCCTCCTCTCTACCCTTCCTCCCGCCCCTCTTCCTCCCTGTTCTGACAAAACAGCCGACGCCCTAGACCCCACTGGAATCCAAAACCGCGCCTAACCCTAGCCTCCCGCCTCCCTCTGCCTGCGCGGACCACCGCCAATCCGCCTTCCCCACTCCCAATTTCGCTGTAAGCCTTCTTTTTATCTATTTATTTTATTATTATTTTGTTTTATATTGTAGAAGTAAAGAATATTATTTTTATAGTAAATGGTAATATAAAGATTGTATTTTTAATAACAAAAAGGTTAGATTTTTATTGTAGAAAAAATGGGATTTTTATTGATGAAAGCTATGATTTTTAACCTTGGAAAAATTCGATTTTTATATATTGAATAGCATAGTAAAAATGTGATTTTTATATATTGAATAGCATAGTAAAAATTCGATTTTTATATATTGAACATCGAAGTAAAAATTCGATTTTTACATATGTAGTGAAAGCGGACAACGAAGGTGACAAAAAGGCGAGAACGAAGAAGATTTATATCAAAGAAGAGTCGTGGTATTGGATAGCTATTGGTGAGAATTCCTCACCTTTCAATTTCATTCTCTAGTCATATATATATACTAGGATGCAAACGGTGCTTAGTAGCACCCGACACAATCGTCCACAGACCATGGACTTGTTTGTTTGATTGCAAAAATTAGTTAGATCATTTGATTGAAATTGAACTGTGTGGTGAAATGAATGGATTGGATTGATGTGTGAATGGTGTGGGCCTTCACTAGACCGGGGATAAGGCTAGGCCTTGTCCCGTTTCTAGTATCGTGCCGTTATGCCGCCGAAATTTTCTAAAATAAGTTAGAAAAATAAAAATATCACTTTTATTTGTAAATGAACGGAATAAAAATTCATGTGTGAGGATAAAATGTTTTATCGTTAAAAATATAATTTTTAACGTGAATGTGAATAAATAAATACTCATTTACAAACCGGACGGTTTGTTTATGTACACCTATTTGAAGGACATTGATTAGGACGATAAATTTTACACATCGCCCAACTGCACAAATAAAATATGTGTTTGATTGTTTGAAACCCCACACGGGTGTTGGGATGAAATTTGAAGTTCACTCATCCTGATTGATTAAATATGTCGATCGATTGATTGACAGGCTGTTATAAGCGTTAGATATCTATATTTGATGCTTATACAGTGTAGTGCACTTTGGTTGATGGTTGATTATTTTTCAATGCTATTATATACGTGTGATGTATGAAAATCCATATAATTAATGTTATATGGTGATTGATTGGGCCTCATTCCAATTTAGAAAATAAAGAACAATATAAAATAAAGGTTCATGTGTTGACAGTACTCATCCATTGAGATTGGTCATGTGTTGAACGAAATATTTTAGTAATAAAATTTACATCTTTATCAATATAAAATAAAGGTTCATGTGTTGACAGTACTCATCCATTGAGATTGGTCATGTGTTGAACGAAATATTTTAGTAATAAAATTTACATCTTTAGCAATATAAAATAAAGGTTCATGTGTTGACAGTACTCATCCATTGAGATTGGTCATGTGTTGAACGAAATATTTTAGTAATAAAATTTACATCTTTATCAATATAAAATAAAGGTTCATGTGTTGACAGTACTCATCCATTGAGATTGGTCATGTGTTGAACGAAATATTTTAATAATAGAAATATTTGAAATAGAATATTTGAAAAAAGAAATATATGAAGCCGTGCTGATTAGATTGACGCCATTTTGACGTGAACGATATTTATATCGATTTTATTCATTTTAAAATGAATATTGAAAAGTGATTTCGAAATCGAATATTTTGAAATGAAATTTGAATCAAATTGAATAGAAAACGAATTCGAATCGAATTTGTTTTGAATATATAACGAATTTGATTTCAATGGAATATACAACGAATTGAATCGAATAGAAAACCAATTTGAATTGAATCGAACAGAAAACGACTTTGGAATTGAATTAAATTGAAAACGAATTCGAACTGAATTGAAACCGAAGTGAAATAAATTCAAATTGAATTGAAATTTGAATTGAATAGAAATGAATTTTAAAACGAATTTATAAGGAAAGATTCCATTTTGGGATTTGAATTGAAATGGAAGTTGAAATTGTTTTTGAAACGAAATCAAAACGATTTATAAAATTCGTTTTAAATAGAAATCGACGAAATATATATATTATATATATATATAATATAATGGCCTGAATAGAACGTGCCGCGCCGCGGCCGTTCGCGAATTTCGACCATTGACTTCGAACGGATATTGCGGGAGATCCGACCGTCGGATCCTCCTAAAACCGGAACCGTTGGGTTCGTATCGAAAAGAGCTTTCTAACGAATATTAGAAATTTGAAATCTAACGGTTGGATTTGGAATTATGTCCAAATCAAATTTGAAAAAGGTCGCTATAAGTGCAGTTCGATGGCCATTGATGGAAATCGACTGTACGGGCCTTGATAAATTTATTAAAAATATTAATAATTTGTGTAAAATCATCGAAAGTGATATGTGAAGAACTGGGATGAAAAACTCCATATTTGAAAAGATAAAAATAGATTTTTATCGAAATGAACTAGTTTTGAACTAGAATTATAATTCTATTTATTTTTAAATAAATAAATTGGATTTGAAATGGTTTTGAAAATAACCAGAATTCCCAATGATTGCATTGGAATGGATTTGAATCGAAATTGTCTACGGAATATTTCGATGTTGGATTTCGTGATTATACAAATGTTGTTATGGAAATTTGAAAGATATAGATATATATCGTTATTTCCAATACGATCTTTGTTGGTCGCAGAATTTGATATTGAATATAAGCCGGGATATTTTCTATTCAGAGCCTTGTATTTAATATCAAATGTGATTTGGGTTTATCGTGAATGGTGTCTTGACTAACACTGTTCTTGAACCCAGTTGAGAAAAGATTAAATCTTTTTATTTTGATTTAATGAAGTGTACCAATTAAATAATATTTAATTGGAATTGAATTGATATTGATTTTTGGGTTTATCGTGGACAGTGTTTTAAATAACACTCGTTCTTTAACCCGATAATTAATGAATGTGATTTTGGGTTTATCGTGAACTGTGTTTTAAATGACACTGATTCTTTAACCCAGTTAAAGATTAAAACTAAGTGGAGTTTTAATGAATCTTTAATTAGATTGAAAAGATCGAAAATGGAGTACCACCAGTTTTGCTCCAGGCGATAGTTAAATCTTTAATTAGATTTGAACGTGAAATGGTAATTGAATTTACCGATAACACCGTGGTGTTAGATATGAAGTATTACCAGTTTTACTTCATGGGATGAATAGGCTGGGATTGGGAAATTAAAACAAATGATTACTTCGGTAAGGTTCGTTAATCCCGACTAGTTGAATCGAAATTCAAAAAGAAGATTAGAGAATAAATTCAAGGAATTTATCTTTGATAAAATTAATGGGAATCTTTCCCTATGAATATAAAATTTAGAAACTAACTGTCGGTTAGCCAAGCAGAATGGTTTTCTGGATATTGATCTGATGTTGGTTTCGGCCTTCGGGGTTAATATTTGGGGAATTACTCTCTGATTAATTTACGGTTAGTGACTGATGAATTGGAATGAGGCGTATGTTGTGTTTGTGTAACACTTATTTAAAATATACGCGAGTTATTCGGAAAGACCGGGTTTATCCCATTCTGAATAACTGATACGACGATAAGTCGAAGATGAAGACGGTGGTCGAATACCGGAAGTCTTCACGTCGTTTGGGTGATTACTGATGATCATGATTGGGCTGTACACCCAAGAAGATGGAAACAGTTGGTGATCGTCCAGACGTACTTGGAGATCCATGGATATGCGGGGTACTAGGTGCCTCCGGTTTCGTTCAGACCCAGAACGGACTTGTAAATGGACTGTGTGTCTGACATCGGATTTTAGTCCGTGTGATTGATCTCTATTAAATATATATCTGTTTGGCGGCGGAGAATTTATTCTCTTGCTTAACGCCCTTCTCTGAGACGTACGATCTCAGCGGTTATATAGTGATGGATATCAAACGCATGGAGTGAATTGCCTGTGTGGCATGCTAAGATGCAATTGATCGCGGCTTCTGTTGAAAAGCAAAGTCTTGTGGTGATGATCAAAGCACAGCCTGTGTGGCATAGCTTTGTGTAACGTTGATTCGCGAGCCTCGCACCCCGGTTGTGAACCAAAAACGGGAGAGGACATCAGGGAGGGCATGCGTCTCTTTCTAGCTAGGTTGGTGTCATGACCTACCAGCCCCGACATTTATATACTTTTCACCTGTGTGGTTGTTGCTGTTGCGAGGCGCCTCGGTTTGATCGGACGATCCGGGTCCGATGGAGTCATTCGTTGGCTCATTTACGCCCCAAGGGGCGGGGAAACGCATGTTCAGGCATTTAAATCCACATCGGTGGACCGGCCCTGACGATCCAAGGGCCCACCTGAGTCTGGGTCCTGAGGGGCGGGCTAGAGCGTCTCGAATCGGTTGAGGACTATCTTTTGCCTCGGTTCATAGATGGAAATCCAATTTCCAAATACGTGACTTTGCGATTTTGATTGTATAACCTATATATGGCGACATAGTGGTATGGGGCATTCATGCCGCCTATGATTGATACTTATGATTTGAAGTTGTTTTATACACTATACACTTATAATAGTATCAAATGATTTGTTCTAAACGTATCAAGCATTCTTGGCTATTATAAGGTAAAAACCCTATCCTCCGGCTTACGTTGCATTGTGTGATGGGAACTGGGTCTTATAATAGCTTCATTTTTCCTTATTTAGCATTGCGCTGTTGTTTTATGCACTGGTATTCTTGGGAGGAAACCCGTTCCGTGTTAGCGGCGTGGTCCCTTGATTTACCGAACTTTAAAATAAAGATTAATAACTGTTTTAGTTCTCACACCAGTCCCATGACCGACCTGGAGTTTATTGTTTTAACCTAAACTCTGGGTGCCCTTATTTTGACACGGGCAGCTAGTAGTTTTGGTTTTGCAGATTTATATTCACAGGATCCTGGTTTACAGCTGGAACGATATCCGGAAAGCTTTGTATCCGTATATCTTCTTCTAGTTGTGTATTGTATTATTTTCCGCTGCTATGTAATTTATTGTAATCTCTGATATTTCTGTGTAATATTTATTTGTTTATACTCTGTATATTCTTGTAATCTGATGCATTGTGGTAATATACAATGAAATGTTCTTTCGTCTGCGTTCTGTTGTGGCTTGTTCTCGAACTATCCGCCGCTTTCCTTTACGGGGAAGTTACGGGTTTTCACAAGAAAATAGAGAACACAACATTTGCCATCAATTGGGTCATGTAAAGCAGGATTGCCGGCTTTTAAAAATCGCCATGGTGGCTCTGGTCAATAACACGACAGATGTGGCAACACCCTCTACCAGTCAAGTAAGGCCAGATGTTTTGGACGGCATGCTTACTGTCAAAGATATTCCACTTAAAGTGTTGTTTGATACATGCACATCACAAAATGTTATTACAAGTAATATGGTTAAGAAATTAGAGCTAAAATTGAAAAAACTCAAAGTACCCATTAGAGTCGATAATCCGATTGGGGGTTCCCTCATTCTTAATTGAATTTGTAGGGTGCCTGTCTCTTTTTCCTGTTATCAGTTCCCTTCCATCTCGATCGTCATTAATTTTACTGAATTTGATCTTATTTTAGGATTGGATTGGTTAACCAAATATAAAGCTGAGGTTAAATGCATCGAGAGAGTTGTTAAGGCAAAGACTAAATCAGGGGAGTATACAACCATACCATGCGAAGGTCCGCATTTGGATAGAAAAGAATTTTGGTCAGCTCTGAATGTTTCTACTCCTCTAATAGAAACTATTCCTGTTGTCACAGATAATATTCCTATCATCAAAATTATGAGGATGTGTTTGAAGAAGTGGATAGCTTACCTCCGCATAGAGAAATTGATTTCAGAATCAATCTAGATCTGAATGCAAGGCCAGTAGTGCACCCTATTCGGAGAATGACTTTAAAGGAGAAAGAAGAATTGGGGGATCAGACTCGACAATTACTATGGAAAGGTCTGATCAGGCCTAGTTTTTCTAATTGGGGAGCAATAGTGGTGTATGTCCCAAAGTCAGACAGTACTCTCATACTATGCATGGATTATCGTGACTTGAGTAAGCAGACATGAAGAATAAATATCCATTTCCGCGAATTGATGATTTGTCGGATTGTTTGAATGGAGCGCCAGTATTTTCAAGGATGGATCTAGCTACAGGTTTCCATCAGCTGCGAATTGCCAAAGAATGTGTTCCTTTGATATCATTCAGAGGTCCAGACTTATTCTATGAGTGGTTAGTAATGTCGTGCAGCTTATGTAACGTTCCAGCTTATTCTGTTGATCTAATGCGCAGGGTATTCAGAGAAGCCTTGAATAAATTCCTACTGGTCTTCATTGATGATATTCTAATCTTCTCTAAGTAAGAGAGCGATCATGTAAAACATTTGGAACAAGTTTTGGAAATTCTCAGAAAGAACGTCTTAAAAGCCGAATTTTCCAAATGTATATTCTGGCAAGAAGAAGTGGAGTTCCTTGGTCACATTGTATCAAAGGAAGGAATTTTAGTTGATCCAAGTAAAATTTCAGCTATTCAAGGTTGGAAACAACATAGTACACCCAAAGAAGTTAGAAGTTTTCTTGGATTGGCTAGTTATTATCGAAATTTTTTTAAGGATTTTTTGTAGCTATCTAGTATATTAATGCAGCTAACCAAGAAGCACGCAAGATTTAATTGGACTCCAGAATGTGAGGCGGCCTTCCAAGAGCTGAAACTAAGATTGACAACTGCTCCATTGTTGACTGTTATCGATGGTAATCAAAATTTGACAGTCTATACAGATGCTTCAATTGAAGATGCTGGTGCGGAATTAATGCAAACAGGCCAAGTAGTTGCTTATGCTAGCCATCAGTTGAAACCGCATGAGAAGAGATATGCTACTCATGATCTTGAGTTGTTAGCCATCGTGTTTGCTTTTAAAATCTGGAGGCATTATCTACTGGGTGTGAAGTTTGAAGTATGTACAGATCACAAGTCATTACATTATTTGTTCACCCAGAAGGATTTAAATCAGAGGCAACGACATTACTATAATTTCTTGTAGCATACGATCTAGATATATTGTATACTCCGGGGAAAGCCATTGTTTTAGCTGTTGCACTTAGCAGAAAGAACTTAATCATCGGCATTCTTATTATTACGCCTTCGTTGATTGACAAAATCTCTGTTCTTCAGAAATATGATAAATTTATTAAGGAGACGATCAAAAGAATTCAAAAGGGCGAAGTCTCCAGTTTCCATGTGGATAGCCAGGGGGTTCTAAGATTGAAAGGACGAATCTATGTCCCAGTAGTTCCAGTACTCAGAAGAGAGGTACTAGATGAATGTCACAAATCTAAGCTCAGTATCCATCCTGGTGTGAGTAAGATGTATAACGATCTCAAGCGAACATTCTTGTGGAAGGGGATGAAAAGAGACATTTTAATATATGTTGGCCGGTGTTCTCTAGTTGTCAACAAGTCAAAAGCGATCACAGAAACTCGCCGGTCTGTTACAACCATTGGAGATTCTGAATTGGTTATGGGAGCAAATTTCCATGGATTTCATAAATGGTTTTCCCAGAACTAAGAAAGGTAATGATAATATATGGGTGATCGTAGATCCTTTCACGAAGACGACCCATTTTATACCTATCAGATCAAATAGAATGGCTCAGAACCTAGCACAGATTTTTTCAAAGAGATCGTTAGACTACATGGAGTTCCCAGTAGTATTGTTAGTGATCATGATCCAATATTCGCTAGTAAATTTTGGGAAGCATTCCAGGTAGAGCTGGGAACAAAG
This sequence comes from Allium sativum, assembly GCA_030737875.1. Taxonomy (NCBI): domain Eukaryota; kingdom Viridiplantae; phylum Streptophyta; class Magnoliopsida; order Asparagales; family Amaryllidaceae; genus Allium; species Allium sativum. The sequence continues at coordinate 619,139,720 of CM060919.1, read as the reverse complement.
TTAAACATTAGCACTGCATATCATCCTCGAACAAATGGCCAAACTGAGAGTGTAAATCGTATATTAGAAGACTTATTGTGGGCTTATATTATTGAGTTTGGTGAGTCGTAGGAAGATCAATTGCATTTTTTCGATTTCTCGTGTAATTACAGCTACCAAGCGAGCTTGGGAATGGCCCCATTCGAAGCATTGTATGGTCCGCCTTGTAGATCTTCCGCATGTTAGGTAGAATAAGGCAATCAATTAGTATTGGGTACCGACATGATTCGTGAAGCTTCCGATAAAGTCGACTTCATTAGGAAGCGAATGCAAACAGCTCAAAGTCGACAGAAGAGTTATGCAGATTCTAGAAGAAGAGATCTAAGCATTCGTTGTTGGTGATTATGTATCTCTAAGAGTTTCTCCGATGAGAGGAGTAACCAGATTCGGAAAGACAGGGAAGTTGGCGCCTAGATTTATTGGTCCATTTCCTATACTAGAAAGAATTGGAAGTCTCGCTTATAGGGTTCAATTACGTGGTTGTCCGGAGTATATGATGTATTTCACGTGTCTCAACTTCGAAAGCATGTGCATGATCCAGATCTAGTTGTAGAACAAGAAGCGTAGCAAGATTTGGATATTACTCCAGAATTAGCAGTGAGAAGAGAGCCACTAAAGATTATTGGCAAAGAAACCAAAGAGCTAAGGAACAAGAAGGTACATTTAGTCAAAGTGCAATGGAGCGGAGATCCTAGAGACTTTACATGGGAGACAGAATGTAACACGCCGTAATTTTAAATCATGACATAAGAGATAATTAAAGAATAATTAATTTTTAAATGAAGAATTAGGTGAAATGGGTTATGCCATTGCGTTCATCTCGGAAAATTGCTTGATATAGAGTCCGAGTTTGCATAAAACGGATACTGTATGAAGAAATTATGGACGATAGAAGTTGAGCAGAAAAAGCAGAAAACAGGCTGGGATAACTGGCGCACTTGTGAAGTGCGCCAGGAAAAAATGCACTGGTGCACTTGGGAAGTGTGCCCATGCCAAGGAAAAATCTGTACAGAATTCTGGAGAGTTCTTTGATGACGTGTCCTTCGGGGACTTGCTGGATGACGTGTCTTTTGAGCTGTGTGGTTCTGATGATCTCTAATATAATCTAAAGGCCCTAATTCACCTAATACATGTATAAAAACACACCTAGACCTAACCCTAGTTTCATTACACTAATCCACGGTGCCTCCATGCTGCCCTAATCTAAATTAATACTAGCCTCTCTTATCCAAAGCAAATCAAAATTAGAGTATTCATATTGGGAAATAAGCATCAAATTCTACAATAATGGTTCAGCTAATTAAATTCAGAATTCAGAACCATTCTCTTCCTAAATCCAATCTCAGTGAGTCCATTGATTATTTTTAGATTTAAATAATACAAAAGCAATTGTTACATGTTGTGAATTGTAGTTGGAAATTAAACATGATAATAAGATCTAATCTCATTAGTTCTATCTTAGCCTATATATCAGATTCATGATTCTTATATGCCATGTTAATATTATCATCAGTTTTATTGGTTTTATCATATCTTTATAATTAGTTCATCCTTATGCCAATTTTTTGTTATTATTATGTATGTTCTATATCTCTTCCCTTCCTCCTTCCCTTTTTATTTTTATAGCCAGGCTATGCCTAGGCCAAATCTCGTTGAGATGAACGTACGAATGGTAAACTAGGGAACGTTGGGAAATATGGCATAATATATTATGGGTTGATTTAGGCATGATTAATGTTAAATTTTGGGCATGATATGAAATTGGAGATTTTGGGTAATTGGCATAATTAACCTGAAATTGGCATAAACTGCAAATAAATAAATTGGCTAAGATAAGCATGCCGAGACATAAGGTTAGACTCCGTTTGCGATAGGAGCCTTCCCGGAACCAACCGACCTAACTAGTGAACGCAAACGGCCAGTCTAATGTGAGAGGTCGTAGGCATAATTAAAAGATGCCTAGACACGAGGCTAAGTCTGGCTTGTGGTAAAAGTCTGCACGGAACCACCCGGCACATCCAGCAGCCACAAGCCATCAACTTAATGTGAGAGGTATATGCATTAATAACTAATTAATGCTGATCAAATATGAATATGATACCTAAAACATGTTATGTGGGTGGGGTTAAGTTAACCTGTGTGAGATGACAACTTAACCAATATTACATGAATAAAGTGGATAGGGTTAAGGCAAGCTTAACTAATAATACATATTGATTTGATAACTGGATGGGGTTAAGTCCACTTGGCGGATAGACAACACTTAACCAATATAGATTGGGTTGGGATAAACCCTGGGAAAAAACCTAGTAGCGGTAGGGACCCTTTTTCAGATAGTAACCCACGTAGAGATATTGGGACCCCTAAGCTAGGCAGGGTTGGGGCATGCTTACTAGGCTAATTATAACCGGTCAATTAAGAGCGACAGTGTAGCAGTGCAGGTTCCGACGGGTTCGTTAAGCGTGCAAAGGGTGTTCCCGGCATTGGAAGATTTAGCCATTGTACATCAGTAGGTATAAAGCTGTGCAACCATAGGTTGCCACTTAGGGAGTGATACACCCTAAGCTGGGACCCACACACGTATCTACGAGTTAGGGAGCCGATCGACTAGGGGTAGTGTGGGGACATCTAGTATCTATTATGGGCAAGTAGGATTTCAAGGATTGTATGGGGCGGATACCCCTTACTAGATGTTACGCCTGAGGGCTATCAATTGCGGGGTTGGGATCATTTCGTTAAGAATTACTAGTAGGTGGTGCAAAGAAATAAATTAAGTAAAGAATCTGGGAAGCGCACTAGACATTCCTTTATATTCATCCTGTTGTCCAGCTTTACTTTATGTCATGGTTATATTTTCCATCCTGTTTATTTCTGTCATATTGATTTACTTATTTTCATAGTAAAAATAATTGGACTCGCCAGGCTTTATGTCCGACCTATTTGTTTTTGCCACTTTTTCTTCCATCCCCCTCCCTCCCCCCCCCAAGGTTCTCAGTGAGGAAACACTGAAACTTGACTCAGATTTCTTTCTTCCGGAAGTGCTTGGATGTATTAGAAAGTATTGCTCAGCTTTATCTCTTTTTCATTATGGCTATTTGGAGTGGGATTATGGTTTTACTTTTATGTACTATAAAAATAATTTTGTACAAGATGTATACTTGTGTACTTTAATTTAGTATGTGGTTTTGATGTTGTAACCAAATATGTTTTGCTTTTCCGCTGCAATGAATAAATTTTGAATTTTCTTAAGTATCATTTTATGTATCTATCTTGTGATAATCTGTTCTATACTCTTATAATAGTCCATGAAAGTTAATGCATTCCCTTAGTGAGTGACATTAATAGACGTGGGTAATATCAGAACTGAAGTTTACCAGAACAGATAAAAGATTTTGAAAACCGTTTTCAAAAGCATTTTTCTAAGATATATTTCCAAAAACATGTTTTAAAGAGGATATTTTCGAGAGAAATGTTTATTATGAAAAACATAATCCCCAAAATCCATATATCTATCCTTCGATTCTCTATTTTGTATCTCTTCCTTTTTCCTTTCATCATGTATAGGGAACCTGATATACCCAAGGGCGTACAGATTCCAGGCATGTTCAGAAGGTATCTGGAGGCTAGGGCTACTCCCGCAGGCCCAACCAACGTTCCTCCTCCCCCAGCTGCAGCTCCTCCTCCTCCCCATGTAGATGCTTTTTCTAAGATATGCTAAGACTTCTGTGCGATGGGCAGAAAACCGTTTCATTGGGCTAAGACATTTGTTGAGGCTCGGAATTGGCTCAAGGAAGTGGAGGACTTGTTTGGTATCTTTGAGATAGACAATGGAAGGAAGGTTTAGTTGGCTGCTTGGTTGATGAAGTATGAAGCTTCCTTTTGGTGGAAATAACTAATGGAGGACACCCAATGGAGACATGGATAGACTTCAAACAAAGATTCAAATTGAAATTTCTTTCACAAGCGGAAGAGAGTTTATACATGGATGGATTCTTGGCTTTGAAACAAGGGAGTTTATCTGCGAAGGAGTACGTCAACAAGTTTAACCAGTTAGCAAGATTTGGTATGGAATTAGTTAATACACCATATAAGAAGGCTTTGAGATTTGTCAAGGGTCTGAGTGAACCATTACACGGGTTGGCCATGTCCCACATTCCTATGGGAGCTACTTTCAAGAGACTTGTTGACATGGCGCTGATGTATGAAGAGGACAAAGGTGCTAAGGTAGATAAGGCAAAGGACAAGAAAGTGGATCCTAAGAAGAGTGGGAAACCCCAAGATAAAAGGAAGTGCCATTTCTGTGGGATAATAGGTCATATAGCTAAAGATTGTAGAAAGAAGAAGGTTAAAAGGACTGGTTGCTTCCAATGTGGTGAGGCAGGACACATGATTAAGGACTGCCCAAGGAGGCAAGGACAAGGCCAAGGATAGAGGACAATGGCAGGTTCATGCTCTCATGGCAGCTACGCAAGAGAGAGGTAGAAACATTTCTGTTGAAAGTTTGATTTTCCTTTTCGATCATCCTGTTCGTACTTTGTTCAATTCCAGCGCTTCACATTCGTTTATATCTGCTTCTGTTGTTGAGTCTCTACACCTAGATACTAGTATAGTGGTGGATCCCGTCGTTTGTCGCAAATCCTATTGGGGGTACGGCTCATCGTTCTATGTTATGTCGGGATTTGAGTATATATGTGTATTGCGTTGAGTTCGAATGCAACGCTTATGTGCTCGGATTCACGGGCTATGGGTTGATTCTAGGAATGGATTGGCTAACAAGGTACGGTGTCATTCTCGACTTATGGGTTGATTCTAGGAATGGATTGGCTAACCAGGTACGGTGACATTCTCGACTGTGAAAAGAGGGTAATTAGACTATTGACTAGTTTGGGTAATACTCTAGATATCTCATGCGACCCTAAGGTTTCTGTTATGCTTAGCTATCTAGAATCTCTTGACACATCTATTGATGATTTGCAATCTGTTCAAGTAGTCCATGAGTATGCAGATGTCTTTGAGGAGGTTAGGGGCTTGTCTCAAAAACACGAGATAGACTTGCGTATATACTTGGTGGACAATGCAAAGCTAGTTGCATTGCCTATGCGCCACATGGTTCCTAGAGAAAGGAGGGAGCTTAGTAAACAAGCGAAAGAGTTGCTTGAGAAATGGCTCATAAGAAGAAGTATCTCGGAGTGGGGTGCTCCAGTTGTTTTTTCTACGAAGGCTGATGGTTCGCTTAGATTATGCATGGACTATAGGGAGCTGAATAAGATCAGGAAGAAGAACAGACACCCATTGCTGAGGATAGATGATTTGTTCGATCAGTTGGTTGGTGCATCAGTTTTCTCACAGTTGGACTTAGCTACAAGATTTCATCAGTTGAGGGTAGCTGAGGATAGTATAGATAAGACTTCCTTTAGGAATCCCGACGATTTCTTTTAATGGCTCGTCATGCCTTTTGGTTTGACGAATGCACCTGCATATTTCATAGTCTTGATGAGTAGGGTGTTTTGGGAGTTTCTAAACAAGTTCTTGGTGGTCTTTCCCGATGATATTTTCTAGAAGCAAGGAAGAGCATGCCCTACATCTTAGGATAGTCTTAGAGACCCTTCGAGCACACCAACTCAAAGCTAAGTTCTCCAAATGTCATTTTTGAAGAAATGAAGTAAGGTTCTTAGGGCACACGGTCTCCAAGGAAGGTATAGCTGTGGATCCCGCGAAGGTGGTAGCAATCCAAGATTGGGAGGTTCCTAAGAATGCAACAGAAGTAAGAAGTTTTCTTGGTTTAGCGGGCTACTACATTAAGTTCATCAAGGACTTTGCCAAGATATCAGCCACACTTACACAATTGACAAAAATTAATTTGACCTTTTCTTGGGATATTGACTGTGACGATACTTTCCAACATTTAAAGAGGGCATTGACGACAGCTCCAGTTTTAGTTTTTCCTGATGGGAGTAAACCGTTCACAGTGTATACTGATGCTTACAGGACAGGGCTTGGCACATTTTTGATGCAAGAGGGAAGGATGATATGCTATGGTGGAAGGCAGTTAAAGGCCCATGAGAAGAATTACCCTACCCACGACTTAGAATTGGCTATCACAATTTTTTCGCTTAAGTCTTGGCGCCATTACTTGCTTGGTGAGAGGTTTGATTTGTATACAGACCATAAATCACTAAATTACTTGTTCTCCCAAAAAGATATAAACTTAAGGCAATAGAGGTGGATGGAGTTCTTAGCATCCTACAATTTTAAGATTGCAAATACCCCTGGCAAGGGTAACATTGTAGCTGACGCCTTGAGTAGAAAGAAGTTGACTTTGAGTCCTTTGTTTGTCGAGCGGCAGAGTTTAGACTATATCTCTACCTTTGACTTTAGACCCTCTATTGATTATGTACTCGGTTTGTTGGCATCGTTAGAGGTACGACCTATGCTTTTTGGACAGATAGATGCAGCACAGCGAGATGACCCACATTTGATAGAGATAGTAGACAAGCTCGTAAGAGGGGAGTCTTCAAGCCATCTTAGCAGGTATACTATCGATGACAAAGGTTGGTTGCATAGAGATGAGAGACTTTGTGTACCACGAGACGAGGGTTTGAGGAGGACAATCCTTGAAGAAGCACATCGTTCTAAGTTGACCATACATCCCGGTGGTGACAAGATGTATAAGGACATGAAGCGAGTTTTCTTTTGGGCTGGAATGAGAAGGATATGGCTGAGTTCATTTCTAGATGCTTAGTGTGCCATCAAGTCAAGGCTGAGCAAAAGAAGCCTGGTGGTTTGCTTCACCCTTTAGAGGTCCCACAGTGGAAATGGGAAAGTGTTTCCATGGATTTCGTCGACAGGTTGCCAAGGTCAAGGAAGGGTAGTACGGGGATTTGGGTAGTAGTAGATAAACTTACTAAGAGCGCCCATTTCATTCTTGTTAAGAGTAGAAGGACACCGGCATGGTTGGCATCTGTTTATCTCCCAGAGATAGTTCGTCTACATGGCATACCTTCTAGTATTGTGAGCAATCGAGATCCCATTTTCACTAGTGAGTTTTGGAAGAGCTTGCAAGAAGCGGTAGGAACGCAATTGTGTTTGAGTATTGCTTATCACCCTCATTCGGATGGCCAAACAGAAAGAGTGAATCGTATTCTAGAAGATCTTTTGAGGTTATGTATCATGGATTCTGGAGGGACATGGGAGGAACATCTTCCATTAGTAGAGTTCGCTTACAACAACAGCTATCAGACTAGTATTGGCATGGCACCTTTTGAGGCTCTATATGGGCGACCTTGCCAGTCACCGACTTGTTGGTGGGAGTCTACGGATAAGATTTTGCTTGGGCCCGAGATGATTAGGGAAACTTCAGAGAAGATAGACTTCATTCGAAGACGCATGAAGACGGCACAAGACCGGCAAAAGTCATATGCTGATAAGAGAAGGACCGATCTTGAGTTCAGTATTGGAGACATGGTCTTTATTAAAGTATCACCATTGAGGAATGTAGTTCGTTTTGGGTCTATAGGGAAATTGGCACCAAGGTTCATATGGCCATTCCCCATTACGGAGCGAATTGGACCGATGGCCTACAGAGTGAAGTTTCCCGAGAAGCTCAGTGGTGTTCATGACGTATTTCATGTGTCACATTTGGGTAAGTGTTTACATGATACCATGGAAGTAGTAGAGCCGAGCTGTAACACCCCACACCCGCTAAGGTCACTCACTATGGGAATGCCTTAACTTCGGTGGAGTATTTTAAGTGAATATAGAACAGAAAAATTACAACAAGACAGATATAAATAATACTTGTTAACTAAAACATCATTTCATTGCAGCAGAAGGTAAACATGTTTGGTTACAAAAACATAAAACAAGAGTCAAGTACTAAATATCCATCCTGATAAAAACATAAGTACATAATCCCACTACATAACTAATAGCCATAATAGAAAAGATAAGCTGGGCTTTACATCAACGGTCCAAGCTCCAAAAGATAGATAAAGAAATCTGATCAAAGCCCACTAGTGCTAGGCCCAACCTGAGGACCTGAGGGAAAAAAAAGATAAAAACAACGGGGTCAGACATAAGTCTGAGCGAGTCCTATAACTTTAACAATACAATCATTAAAGTAATTAGGGTATGATATAAACTTGGTACGGTAATGACTGGGGATAAATGACTACACTAAGCAACCAACTAGACATAGGATGAACTAAGATATCGGTAAAGATGCATCTACCCACCCAAGGGTAATTTCTACACTGCACCACACCAGTCATTCCTAACTTAAAGGTTGATCCCACCCAAGGACTGAGAAAATATAACTAGTAGTTTCGTGTACCCCTAGCTGACCACATAGGTGTCGTCTGCCCCTATCTCCACTAGGTGTACCCACTACTCCCCAAGCGATCGGTCCCTACCGTAGATACCCGTGCTGGCCCCACAGTGGGGTGTATCACTCCCCAAAGTGGCAACCCGATACAACCAACGGTGCACGGCTTATACCTACACGATGCAACAACGTCTTACCTACCAGCCCGGGTCCACACACGCATATGAAACCCGTTGGACTTGCGTTGCCACCGCTAACCCGTTTTGGCCTCTTATAGTCAAGCCCAGTACGCGTGTCCCGTCCTCGACATGGGTCGAGCCCAATAAGATACATATGGGTTACTGGTTGAAATGGGCCCCCACAAGCTACCCACCTAAGCTTGTCCCTTTTTCTAGTGCATCCCACTTAACCCTTTAATCATGTTTAATTACATGTTTCCACTTGGTTAAGTATTCTAATCGTATTTTCTATTGCCACCCAAGGCAACCCACTAGATTTCCACATGCCACCCAAGGCACTTACTTGATTTCCACATGCCACCCAAGGCACCCACTTAACCCCTCATGCCCCACTACATGCTTATCTGGTTAAGTGTTTCTTAATTGATTAAGAACGCAACCTTTGTAAAGACCTCTCACATTAGACTATCTTTTATGGCAGCTGGATTTGCCGGTCGGGTCCGGGCAGCCTTACGCCATAACAGAGTCTAACCTCGTGTCTTTACACTTGTCACGTATTTAGTTTATGCCTAAGACCTCTCACATTGGGCCAATCATTTGTAGCCGCTGGATTTGCTGGTCGGGTCCAGACAGTCTTATGCTACAAAAGGGTCCAACTTCGTGTCTTAGTCGATTAATTACACCTAATTAATCACCCGCATATTTTGAATTAATTTTCCCTAATTAATTCCAATTTAATTATGTACATAATTGACTCAATTATGTCCATCCACTTATGGTATGCAACATCATACCAATTTCACCACAATTTTGTTTACATGAATATTAACCCCATCGTTCCCCACGTAATACGCTAACATGACATACTTAAAAGGGAAGATTCATCACAAATACAATGGGTTCAACTTAGCATAACATTAGCATCAACATGGGTTTTAAAGGTGTCAACTTGCATATATGACCATAGCATCAAACCCAACTAGCATAAATAACCAACCCAAACTTGCATGAATCACATATGTCATAAAGAGGGTAACTTGCATAAGTTACTTATGTCATACAAAGGGGTAAACTTGCATATGTATGTATGACATACAAAGGGGTTAACTTGCATATGTATGCATGTCATACAAAGGTGTAAACTTGCATATGTTACTTGCATATAATCAAACACCAAACTTGCATAACATGTCATATTTGAACTTGCATATAATCAAACACCAAACTTGCATAACATGTCATATATGAACTTGCATATAATCAAACACCAAACTTGCATAACGTGTCACATATGAACTTGCATAAAATCAAACACCAAACTTGCATAACATGTCATATATGAACTTGCATATAATCAAACACCAAACTTGCATAACATGGTGTCATAATGGATTAATGTTTATCATAGTGATTTGCATAACTAGTATCATGAACACATAGCATAGATTACACCTAACTTGCATAACTAGCTTCATGGGCACATAGCATCAAACTTGCATAACTTGCATCATGAACATATAGCATACAACTTGCATAACTAGCATCATGAACGTATAGCATAAAACTTGCATAACTAACATCATGAACACATAGCATATGATAACATAACTTGCATTGATCCACATACATAACCATAACCTCATTATATCCTATCATAATTAGTTTAGCAATTTCTTGCTAAAGGCATAGAAACTCACAACTTGTTGATTAGCACTCGAAGAAGATTAAGTTGCTAGAGTTGATTAGAAGTTGATTTGAGAAGCTATCTTCCTCTTTAATTTGTGGAGGCTCCTTCTAAATTGCATTTTGAAGGCATGATGGCATTGTATCTATTTTTAGTATGGATTAGGGTAGTCTTAGGGTGTATTTATAGATTAGTTAAGTGTTTTAGGCCATAGGATTAACCCTAGGATAGTTTAGAGCCATCAGATCTCGTCACAAGCCACCAAACACAGCCCAAAAGCCAAAACAGTGCACCCAGCCAAACTGGCCGAGCCACCTGTGTCGACAGGGATGTGGACACAACCCCCTGTGTGTCGACTCCCCAGTCGACACGGGGGTCGACCTGGTGCTGGCGGAAATTTTCCCGCCTAGCCCCCCTTTTGCATTTGAAATCTGTTTTTCGAAATTTGAATTTTCTGAAAACTTATTCGGGCCTTAACTGGGTCATACGGACTCCGATTTTCGAAAACTCAGACTCTATTTCGTGTATTTTTCCGAGACGAACGCAATGGCATAGCCCGTTTCCCCTGATTCAGATCTTAAAATTTAATTCTGCCCTGATTTATATTATAACAAGTTATTCAACATACGGGGTGTTACATTCTCCCCTACTTAAAGGATTTCGTCCCCGAAATCTCTAAGTCAAGAAGAACGTATCCTACCAACCAAACAACCATCTACTAAACCATCAAACACTGGCATCCATTGTCCTTAAAGTTTCTAATGCCGTATGAACATATGCAAAAAGTGTGTGTATATGTTCCCTGTCTAATGCAAAATCAGGCGGTTTACTGATTCAGTTGACCTCCTTAATGCAAACCATGATAGTGCCATGCATCCAATATGTATGCGAAAGAACCCTATCGACACATACTATCTCTACATGTGTGCACACCCATACACCAAAATGCATCATCCATATGATAACACAACCATTATACATCCATTAATATAGCTACCTACACACAATTATATGCAATATGCAATATGAAGTGACTGAGCCGATCTAGTGTCTAAAGTGTGTGTATATGCATCCACGAGCAACCACTAGCAACCACTTGCATCCATACGCATCCATCAATCATAACATGTCTCAAACACATGTTTCAACCATAGGTTTACCCTATCTAAATGTCAAAGGTACTAACGAGAGGACATACTAAAGATAAGATAAGTACTAGACAAACGATAAAGGAGAAGTTAAAAGACATACCCTCAAAAAGAAATGGGTACAGTGAACGCATCTTCGCTTCTGTCTCCCAAGTAGCGTTGCTCTCATCATCTCCCCATTGCACTTTGACTAGTTGAACCTCTCTGTTTCTCAACTTCCTAATCTCTGACCCAAGGATGCGGGTAGGAGCTCGTCGAATAGTCGCATCACGCTCTACCTCCACTTCTCTAAGCAAGCTCGGCTCTACCACCTCTGCGGTCTCATGTAGGCACTTCCTCAAATGTGACACATGGAATACGTCATGTACCCCACTAAGTCTCTCGGGTAAATCCACTCTATATGCCATCTATCCAATCCTTTCCTTAATAGGAAACGGTCCTACAAACCTTGGTGCTAACTTCCCAACGGACCCAAAGAGAACAACATTCCGTAATGGAGATACTTTGACAAAGACCATGTCCCCAACATTAAACTCAAGATCCGTCCTCCTCTTATCCGCGTAAGATTTCTGCCTATCTTGCGCTGCTTTCATCCATCTTCGAATCAAATCAATCTTTCCCGAAGTCTCTCTAACCATATCGGGCCCAAGCAAGATCTTATCCGTAGATTCCCACCAACATGTAGGTGATCGACAAGGCCTTCCATAAAGAGCTTCAAAAGGAGCCATACCAATACTAGACTGAAAGCTGTTATTATACGCGAACTCCACCAATGGAAGATGCTCTTCCCATGTACCTCCAAAATCTAAGATACATAGCCTCAAAAGGTCTTCTAGAACACGATTCACCCTCTCGGTCTGGCCGTCCGTCTGAGGATGATATGCGGTGCTCAAACACAACTGAGTCCCTACCGCCTCTTGCAAACTCTTCCAAAACTCACTAGTGAAGATAGGATCTCGATCGCTCACTATGCTAGAAGGTACACCATGCAACCGAACTATCTCTCGAAGGTAAACTGAAGCTAGCCATGGAGCAGTCCTCTTATTCTTCACGGGTATAAAATGGGCGCTCTTAGTAAGTCTGTCTACCACAACCCAAATTCCCGTATTACCCTTCCTCGATCTCGGTAACCCATCGATAAAATCCATCGAGACGCTATCCCACTTCCATTGCGGAACTTCCAATGGGTGAAGCAACCCACCGGGTTTCTTTTGCTCCGCTTTCACTTGTTGGCACACCAAGCATCTAGCGACATACTCGGCCACATCTTTCTTCATACCGGCCCAAAAGAAAACTCGCTTCATGTCTTGGTACATCTTGTCCCCACCGGGATGAATGGTCATTTTCGAACGATGTGCATCATCAAGTATAGCCTTCCTCAAACCCCCATCTTGCGGTACACAAAGTCTACCGTCTCTACGCAACCACCCCTTATCATCTAGGGTGTACCTACTCAAATGGCTGGACGACTCCCCCCTTATGAGCCTCTCTACCAACTCAACCAACTGTGGGTCGTCCCGCTGTGCCTCGCCAACCCGTCCCAAAAGAGTAGGTCTGACCTCTAAGGATGCTAGCAAACCGGGTATAAAGTCAACGGAAGGTCTGAAATCAAACATCGAGATAAATTCCAAGCTTCGTCGTTCAATGAACAATGGACTCAAAGACAACCTTTTTCTGCTTAAGGCGTCCGCCACCACGTTACCCTTGCCAGGGGTATACGCTATCTCGAAATCATAGGATGCTAAGAACTCCATCCACCTTTGTTGCCTTAAGTTCAAATCCTTCTGAGAAAACAAGTACTTCAATGATTTGTGGTCAGTGAACAATTCGAACCTCTCGCCAAGAAGATAATGGCGCCAAGACTTAAGCGCAAAAACAATAGCGGCCAACTCTAGGTCATGTGTAGGGTAATTTTTCTCATGCGCTCTCAACTGCCTTCCACCATAGGCTATTACCTTCCTTCTTGCATTAAGACTGCGCCCAGTCCTGTCCCACAAGCATCGGTGTAAACAACAAATGGCTTACTCCCATCTGGCAACACTAAGACTGGAGCTGTGGTTAAAGCTCTCTTTAACCGTTGGAATGCATTATCACAATCTACGTCCCATGTGAAGACTAGATTCTTCTTCGTCAAGCGAGTGAATGGGGCTGATATCTTCGTGAAGTCCTTGATAAACTTCCTATAGTAGCCAGCCAACCCCAAGAAACTCCTCACCTCGGTAGCATTCTTCGGAACCTTCCAATCTTGGATGGACACTACCTTCGCGGGATCCACAGTTATCCCTTCTTTGAAGACCACGTGCCCCAAAAACCGCACTTCCTTCCTCCAAAAGTGACATTTAGAGAATTTAGCCTTAAGGCTATGCGCTCGAAGAGTCTCCAACACTTCCCTAAGATGTAGGGCATGCTCTTCTTCACTCTTAGAAAAGACCAAGATGTCATCCACAAAGACCACCACGAACTTATTAAGGTACTCCCTGAACACCCTACTCATCAAATCAACAAAGTATGCAGGGGCGTTCGTCAAACCAAATGGCATTACAAGCCACTCATAAAAACCATCCGGAGTCCTAAAGGCAGTCTTGTCTATGCTATCCTCAGCCACTCTCAACTGATGAAACCCCGTGGCTAAGTCCAACTGCGAAAACACTGAGGCGCCAACCAACTGATCAAAGAGATCATCAATCCTTGGCAATGGGTGTCTATTCTTCTTTGTGAGCTTGTTGAGTTCTCTATAGTCTACACAAAGTCTGAGGGACCCATCCGCCTTCGTGGCAAAAACCACTGGAGCACCCCACTCCGATATACTTCGTCTTATGAACCCCTTCTCAAGCAACTCCCCTACTTGCTTATGGAGTTCCCTCCTCTCACGAGAAGCCATGTGGCACACTGGCAAAGATACTGGTTTAGCATTGTCTACCAGATATATTCGGAAGTCGATCTCCCGCTTCGGAGGTAAACCCTTCACCTCCTCAAACACATCCGAGTATTCCCGGACCACTGTAACAGATCGCAAACTCTCGACCGAAGCGTCAAGCGATTCAAGATAACTTAGCATAACAGAATCCATGGGATTACAAGAGATCTCGAGAGTGTTACCCAAGCGGGTCATGAGCCTAACAACTCTCCTTTCGCAATCAAGAACGGCACCATTACTGGATAACCAGTCCATGCCCAAAATTAACCCATAGCCCGTGAAGCCCAAAAGCATCACATCTAAACTCAACGCTAAGTATAGAATTCTTCAAACCCAAACATATCATGGACAAATAAGTGGAGCCCCCAATTGGGTTTGAAACAACCAAGGGATCATCTACTAGACTGGTGTCTAAGTGCAGTGACTCAACTAATGATGATGAGATAAACGAATGCGATGCGCTAGAGTCGAATAAAGTACGGACAGGATGATCAAACAGAAAAACCAGACTTTCAATGGAAATAGTTCTACCTCTTTCCTGAATCGGTGGAACCGCGAGAGCCTGAACTTGCCCCCTTGCCTGACCTGGTGCCATAAGAGCTTGCACCTGTCCTCCTGAGGTAGATCCCGTCCTCTGCCCCTTCTTAGGGAAGTCCTTCACTAGATGCCCTGCTTCACCACAGTGGAAGCAGCCAGTCTTCTTCTTCTTCCGACAATCTTTGCTTAGGTGGCCTGGTGTCCCACAATTGAAGCACTTCTTCTTTCCCTTGCCACCGTTGCCTTTCCCACCCTTGTTTTGCTGTTGCTGTTGAGGTCTCTTCTGATCTCCTTTCTTCTCGGGTGCCTTATTAACATTGGGACCCTTCTCTTCCTCATGCATGAGTGCCATGTCTACTAGCTTCTCAAAGGTGGCCCCCATAGGGATGTGAGTCATAGCCAATCCATGCATCGGTTCATTCATGCCTTTAACGAACCTCAAAGCCTTCTTCTCCGGTGTATTCACCATGTCTATGCCAAACCTTGCCAATTGATTAAACTTGTTGACATATTCCTTCACTGATAGGTTTCCTTGCTTTAGAGTCAAGAACCTTTCCATATACAGGTTTTCTTCCGCCCTTGAGAGAAATTTTGCCACAAACCTTTGCCTGAAATCCGCCCAAGAGTCAACAGGGCGCTCTCCATTAGTGACCTCCCACCAGAACGAGGCCTCTCCCTTCATTAACCAAGCAGCTAACTTGACTTTCTTTCCTACTTCCATCTCAAAGATATCTATCAACTCTTCCACCTCCTTAAGCCACTCCCTAGCTTCCACAAAAGTTTCCGATCCTTGAAAAGGTTTCCCTCCCATAGCCTTAAATTCCTTGCAAGTCTTAGCAAAAGTATCCGCTCGAGGAGGAGGAGGGGGAGGAAGATCGGGTGCAACTGGTGGTGGAGGAACATCTGCTGGACCCGCAGCGGCGGCCCTAGCCTCCATCAATCTCCTATACCATACTGGTATCGCTATACCGTCCGGAAAGTTAAGATCTTCAGCCATGCTGAAACGAAAAAGGAAAGATTCAAAACGGAGAATTCGAAAGATAAAGATATGGCTATTGGGGATTGTGCTTTTCTTTCAAAAAAAAATCTCTTAAAAGACATGTTTTTGAAAATACTCCTTCCAAAAATGTTTTTAGAAAAATAGTTTTTCTAAAAGTTTTATCTGTTCTGGTAACCTTCAGCTCTGATACCACGTGTAAAACCCCACACCCGCTAAGGTCACTCACTATGGAAATGCCTTAACTTCGGTGGAGTATTTTAAGTGAACGTAGAACAGAAAAATTACAACAAGACAGATATAAATAATACTTGTTAACTAAAACATCATTTCATTGCAGCAGAAGGTAAACATGTTTGGTTACAAAACCATAAAATAAGAGTCAAGTACTAAATATCCATCCTGATAAAAACATAAGTACATAATCCCACTACATAACTAATAGCCATAATAGAAAAGATAAGCTGGGCTTTACATCAACGGTCCTAGCTCCAAAAGATAGATAAAGAAATCTGATCAAAGCCCACCAGTGCTAGGCCCAACCTGAGGACCTGAGGGAAAAAAAAGATAAAAACAACGGGGTCAGACATAAGTCTGAGCGAGTCCTATAACTTTAACAATACAATCATTAAAGTAATTAGGGTACGATATAAGCTTCGTACGGTAATGACTGGGGATAAATGACTACACTAAGCAGCCAACTAGACATAGGATGAACTAAGATATCGGTAAAGACGCATCTACCCACCCAAGGGTAATTTCTACACTGCACCACACCAGTCATACCTAACTTAAAGGTTGATCCCACCCAAGGACTTAGAAAATATAACTAGTAGTTTCGTGTACCCCTAGCTGACCACATAGGTGTCGTCTGCCCCTATCTCCACTAGGTGTACCCACTACTCCCCAAGCGATCGGCTCCCTACCGTAGATACCCGTGCTGGCCCCACAGTGGGGTGTATCACTCCCCAAAGTGGCAACCCGATACAACCAACGGTGCACGGCTTATACCTACACGATGCAACAACGTCTTACCTACCAGCCCGGGTCCACACACGCATATGAAACCCGTTGGACTTGCGTTGCCACCGCTAACCCGTTTTGGCCTCTTATAGTCAAGCCCAGTACGCGTGTCCCGTCCTCGACATGGGTCGAGCCCAATAAGACACGTATGGGTTACTGGTTGAAATGGGCCCCCACAAGCTACCCACCTAAGCTTGTCCCTTTTTCTAGTGCATCTCACTTAACCCTTTAATCATGTTTAATTACATGTTTCCACTTAGTTAAGTATTCTAATCGTATTTTCTATTGCCATCCAAGGCAACCCACTAGATTTCCACATGCCACCCAAGGCACTTACTTGATTTCCACATGCCACCCAAGGCACCCACTTAACCCCTCATGCCCCACTACATGCTTATCTGGTTAAGTGTTTCTTAATTGATTAAGAACGTAACCTTTGTAAAGACCTCTCACATTAGACTATCTTTTATGGCAGCTGGATTTGCCGGTCGGGTCCGGGCAGCCTTACGCCATAACAGAGTCTAACCTCGTGTCTTTACACTTGTCACGTATTTAGTTTATGCCTAAGACCTCTCACATTGGGCCAATCACTTGTAGCCGCTGGATTTGTCGGTCGGGTCCGGGCAGTCTTATGCTACAAAAGGGTCCAACCTCGTGTCTTAGTCGATTAATTACACCTAATTAATCACCCCCATATTTTGAATTAATTTTCCCTCATTAATTCCAATTTAATGATGTACATAATTGACTCAATTATGTCCATCCACTTATGGTATGCAACATCATACCAATTTCACCACAATTTTGTTAACATGAATATTAACCCCATCGTTCCCCACGTAATACGCTAACATGACATACTTAAAAGGGAAGATTCATCACAAATACAATGGGTTCAACTTAGCATAACATTAGCATCAACATGGGTTTTAAAGGTGTCAACTTGCATATATATGACCATAGCATCAAACCCAACTAGCATAAATAACCAACCCAAACTTGCATGAATCACATATGTCATAAAGAGGGTAACTTGCATAAGTTACTTATGTCATACAAAGGGGTAAACTTGCATATGTATGTATGACATACAAAGGGGTTAACTTGCATATGTATGCATGTCATACAAAGGTGTAAACTTGCATATGTTACTTGCATATAATCAAACACCAAACTTGCATAACATGTCATATATGAACTTGCATATAATCAAACACCAAACTTGCATAACATGTCATATATGAACTTGCATATAATCAAACACCAAACTTGCATAACGTGTCACATATGAACTTGCATAAAATCAAACACCAAACTTGCATAACATGTCATATATGAACTTGCATATAATCAAACACCAAACTTGCATAACATGGTGTCATAATGGATCAATGTTTATCATAGTGATTTGCATAACTAGTATCATGAACACATAGCATAGATTACACCCAACTTGCATAACTAGCTTCATGGGCACATAGCATCAAACTTGCATAACTTGCATCATGAACATATAGCATACAACTTGCATAACTAGCATCATGAACATATAGCATAAAACTTGCATAACTAACATCATGAACACATAGCATATGATAACATAACTTGCATTGATCCACATACATAACCATAACCTCATTATATCCTATCATAATTAGTTTGGCAATTGCTTGCTAAAAGCATAGAAACTCACAACTTGTTGATTAGCACTCCTATGAAGAAGATTAAGTTGCTAGAGTTGATTAGAAGTTGATTTGAGAAGCTATCTTCCTCTTTAATTTGTGGAGGCTCCTTTAAGTTGCATTTTGACGGCATGATGGCATTGTATCTATTTTTAGTATGGATTAGGGTAGTCTTAGGGTGTATTTATAGATTAGTTAAGTGTTTTAGGCCATAGGATTAACCCTAGGATAGTTTAGAGCCATCAGATCTCGTCACAAGCCACCAAACACAGCCCAAAAGCCAAAACAGTGCACCCAGCCAAACTGGCCGAGCCAACTGTGTCGACAGGGGTGTCGACACACCCCCGTGTGTGTCGACTCCCCAGTCGACACGGGGGTCGACCTGGTGCTGGCGGGAATTTTCCCGCCTAGCCCCCCTTTTGCATTTGAAATATGTTTTTCGAAATTTGAATTTTCTGAAAACTTCTTCCACTACGCCATAGATGACATATCGCAACGAAAATCCAAGGTGTTGCTAGCTGCGTTGTTACCATAGATATGCTGATTTTTGTCTATTGCAACACACGCTTAAAAGTGTTAGTATAGGCATCACACTGTGTTGCAGCAGTTATAATATATTCGAATTAAAAAAATTATCAATCCGAGTGAAAGCGATCCAACGGTCTATATTACCAATCCACGTCAATTTTATTTTCCTTTACCGCCTAAGCTCCTATGCCCTCAAATTTTCATTTCCCCACTAACATAATTCAGCCTTCGCCCCCAAATTTTCATTTTCCCGCTAACATATTTCAGCCTTCGTTTCCTTTTTACTTTGAAAAAAAAATAGCGTCTTCCTTTTTAATGGCGGATCCAAAAGGTTTTACCTAATTCAAAAAATTGCAACTTCATCCCATTTCATTTTGAATTTTTCCCATCCGTCTCCTGTTTTTTCCCCCAAAATTTGTTCCTAGATTCATCTGCTTTTACCTAACGACAACCCTAACCCTAGATCTGCTGATAAGAAGTTTACTTTTGCGGCTTTAGATCTTATTACAATGGTAAGATTCTGGCTATCGATCTTAATCTGTATGATTTGAGTGTCTATTTCATTCAACGACTTACTGACTTCTTACTGTCGATGTTTTAGGCTTACTGATTTCAATAACGCAATTAGGTTCTTTAAATTATCTAGTATTTGTTATTCGTTTAGTTGGAAAACAGTAGAACCATTGGAAAATATTGTATTGGTATACTAATTTTGAAGGTTATTACCCTCACTGGCTGACTCTGTCAAGGTAGCTAATAAAACTCAATTACTGCCCTTACTGGGATGCTCATTCCTAATAACATATTTAAGCATTCATTTATGAACAGATAGTTGTGTATTCTATTTTATCTCTAAATGAATGGAGCATTGGCAATAGCAGATCTCAAATTAATGTGCCCGTATTTTTGACTGTAGGCATAATTGCTTTGTTTATTGTGCTAATATTAGTTGATAGCTTCTCTACATAATCACTGAAGTCAATGGTTCATGCTTAGATAATACAAGTCAATGGTTAGAAGGTTATTTTGGTTCGGATTTTTTTCATTGCTGAGATAAGATATATGTTGCTGAATAATGCATGACGGTTATGGGAAATATGGCTTTGAGGATTCATGCTGTTATGATGTTTAGTGGGTCACATAATCATTGAAGTGGTATACTTTTACACAATGAATGCATTTGGACCATCGCACATTCATATTAATCAACTGAAAGAAGAAAGTGCATTTATGAGTCTTATCTTTCCCTTGATGTTTAGACTGCAATGTTGTATTACTAGAAAATGCATGGTTATCTCTTTGTTGTCCATTTATTTATCCTTTATTTGAATTGTTGTATTTGCAAACGAGTAGAGATATTTTCATCAAGAAGAATAACATCATACAGTATATTTTTTAGATGAGAGGTTTTCAGATGGGGTGTTTAAAATGGTGAACATGGTTTATTGGTTTGCACAGGATCTGCATCAGACTCAACGTAAACGGTACGCAGGATACATTGGTGAGTTTGAGTATGTGAATTATCACAGAGCTGGTAAAATCATTGTTGAGTTGAATGGTCGGCTGAAAAAGTGCGGTGTTATAAGTCCTAGATTTGTTTGCTTACACAGTTCTATTTTGCTACCCGAGTCGTAAAATCAAAGTTGGTAGTCGAGTTATTTTCTAAGACCATAACATGAACTTAAATTGCATCACTCTTTTAAACTTATTAAATCTATTATATTCATTGGGAGCTTACTTTGTCTTACCTATTTTCTAGTAGGCCTCATCAGGAACCAGGGCACCATTCCCTACAGTACAATGACACTCTGACATAAAAAATCATGACTCTTTAACTCAGCATCGATAAATCAGATGTGGGTCGTGACAACTCCAGATTCATGCTCGATTTGTGTTGTTTATGAAATATACAGTAAGTATGCGATTGGAAATTCACTACTTAATAACCTATTCTAATTAGTTGATTAGTTTATATACCTATGTATGGGCGCTTTTCCATCTTCTTGTACTGGATCAACTTTTCTGCTTCTTTTTTTTCAATTTTTTATATTTTAAATTTGATAAAAGCAAAATTTTGTATGCAGTCATGGTTAAATTGGTTTATCAACATATGAATGTAAGAAATTATGTTATGTACACCAATTGGTGACCAACTAATGGCCAAAGTTCACATGGATGCACATAACTTTTGTTCTTTTTATATGTCATTTGATCGTTCTTATTGAATGCATTAACTTTTGTTCACAGATATTTTGTGGACATCTAATAGGATCCGAAAGAGAAAGCTAAATTCAAGACCAGAGACTGGGTAAACACAACGGTATGTCGGCAGATTTATTTACTTGCATTTGAGATTTGTACATCATTGCTCATATATGCACATCACTTATATATCAGCACATATGATCACCAACATAAGATCATCTTATATCGTCATTTATTTTATTCTCCACTTATTTTAAGCTAGCTCTTACCTATATGTCCGTAGATAATGCGTAGAGACGAAGAGATGGCACCATATATCCCAAATCTGAAGAGGAACTACATCTTTGGTGGGATATGCAGTGTTGTTGCTAACACATCAATCAAGGTTATAATTCAAACCTAATCTGTTCATATCTAGCTTGTAATCCAAACTCAATCAAGGATATGAGTGAATCGAGTGACAATGTAGCGAGTAATGTATGTAAATACGAATGATTGTGTAATATACGAGTGAATGTACAATAGTGAAGTCAAAAAATTTGTATCATTTGAAATGTTGAAATAAAATATTTATTTGAATAAAATACTGTGTTATAATAATATTTATTATAATATTATGAAATTTTGGATTAATAGCAGTTGAGGTGTAATTACTTTTAGCAGTTGTACAACAAATTTTAACAACTGCTAGAAACAGTTGTAAAAAAGGTTGACTTTATTATGTTTGCCAACTATACTAGACATATTACAACTGTTTTTGGCAGTTGCAAAAGGGTATTGTTTTTGTTGTATTGGTACCTGTGGCAACACCTATACTGATATTGCCATAGAGTCACAAAGGCGTTGCCTTTGACTCTAAGGCAACGCGGCAAAAGGCAACCCCAAAAAAGTGTTGCCACAGATCATTTTTTGCCTGTAGCAACACTTTTTGGCACCTACTGCGTCACTTCTTTGGGGTTGCCGTAGGCCATCTATGGCGTAGTGTTCGGGCCTTAACTGGGTCATACAGACTCCGATTTTCGAAAACTCGGACTCTATTTCGTGTATTTTTCCGAGACGAACACAATGGCATAGCCCGTTTCCCCTGATTCAGATCTTAAAATTTAATTCTGCCCTGATTTATATTATAACAAGTTATTCAACATACGTGGTGTTACACGAGCATGCTTAGAGAAGTGGAAATAGAGCGAGACGCCATGATTAGACGAGCTCCTACATGCATCCTTGGATCGGAGGTCAAGAAATTACGCAACCAAGAGGTCAAGTTGGTTAAAGTCCAGTGGGGAGATGATCAAGGAGACGCGACTTGGGAGACTAAAGACAAGATACGCACGTCGTACCCTTTCCTTTTTGAGGGTATGTTCTTAACTTCTCCTTTTTCTACCGCTTTGTTTACACGTGTTCTATCGTTTAGTGTATCCTCTCGATTATATCTTCGATCTTTAGGTAGAAAACCCTATAGTTGTAAACATGTGTTTGAGACATGTTATATTTGGTGGATGCAAGTGGATGTAAGTGTTTTCTAGTGGTTTCTCGTGGATGCATTTACACACACATTAGGCACTAGATCGGCTCAATCACTTTCATATTGCATATGAATGAGTGTGCATATTTAAATTAATGGATGTATATTGAATGTGTTATCATATGGATACTGCATTTGAATGAATGGTTGTGCACTCATATAGAAATTATATGTATCATTAGGATTCTTTTGCATACATAATGGACGCATGGCACTATCATGTTTTGCATTAAGGAGGTCAACTGAATCAGCAGACCGCCTGATCTTTGCATTAGATAAGGAACATATACACACACTTTTGCATATGTTCATATAGCATTAGAAATATTTTAAGGACAATGGATGCTTATGGATGATGGATGAGTAGATGGATGATTAGATGATACGATACATTCTTCTTAACTTGAAGATTCGAGGATGAAATCCTTTAAGGAGGGGAGAATGTAACACCCCATAATTTTAAAACATGACATAAGAGATAATTAAAGAATAATTAATTTTTAAATGAAGGACTAGGTGAAATTGGTTACGCCATTGCGTTCTTCTCGGAATTCTGCTTGAGATAGATCTGAGTTTGTGTAAAACGTATACCGTATAAAGAAATTATGGACGATAGAAGTTGAGTAGAAAAAGCAGAAAACAGGCTGGGATAACTGGCGCACTTATGAAGTGCGCCAAAACAAAAAATGCACTGGCGTACTTCAGAAGTGCGCCCATGTCGAGGAAAAAACTGCACAGAATTCTGGAGAGTTATCTGGTGATGTGTCCTTCGGGGAGTGGTTGGATGACGTGTCTTTTGAGCTGTGTGGTTCTGATGTGGTCTAATCTAATCTAAAGGCCCTAATTCACCTAATACATCTATAAAAACACACCAAGACCTAACCCTAATTTTATTACACTAATCCATGGCGCCTGTTGTAACACCCCGAATTTTAGTTAATGCTAAAATTCACTAATTGCAGAATAAATAATCTCAGATGTGAGAATTGGGGGAAACGGGCTGCGTCATTGCGTTCGTCTCGGAAAAATACGCGAAATAGAGTCCGAGTTTTCGAAAATCGGAGTCCGTATGGCCCAGTTATGGCTCAATGAAGTTTACAGAAAATTCAAATTTCAAAACAGATTTAAATTTCGAAATTGGGGCCATTGGGCCCAGGCGGGAAAAATCCCGCCGAGCTAACCAAGTCGACAGCCCTGTCGACTGGGCAGTCGACTTGGCTAGGACCAAGTCGACAGCCCTGTCGACTTGGGTGTCGACAGGGGGTGCTCGTCCAGTTTAACCTGGTGCACCATTTTAGGGTTTGGTTGTGTTTTGGGCTATTCTCTAGAAGCTTCCGGGATCTGATGGTCCTAATCTAATTTAGGGTTAATCTAATGGCCTAAAACACTTGCCTAATCCTATAAATAAGACCCTAAGCTAGCCCTAAATGATCATAATCCTATACTCTAACTAAACTATGCCAAAATTTTCTATGATCATGGCCTCCACTCAAAGCCCTAGCCTCCATCCTCTTATAAAACTATTTCTATGAAGGCTTTCATGTTCATACAAGCATCTTTGAGTTGTATGAGAGATCATTAGCTTGCATTCATCATCAAGTTGCAAGTTTATGTTCAAGGCTAGAGTTTTTGGGTTATTTTTGGCAAGGGTTTGCTTATGGGAGTTTAGTGGTGAGTTTCTATAGCCTTAATAATCAATTGTTAAATTGATTATGATAGGATATGATAAGATATGGCTATGTTTGTGGAATCAATGTGTTTATGCAAGTTTAGTATATTGTATGTTGTGTGTTTTATGCTATATGCAAGTTTAATGCTATGTTTTATGATGCAAAACACTATGTTGAACATTGATTCATATGTAACATGTTATGCAAACTATATGTGAGATTATATGCAAGTCTATAAGTAACATGTTATGCAAGTTATGTATTTGGTTTTATGCATGCTAAGTATTTGATTTTATGCATGCTAAGTGTTTGGTTTTATGCAAGTTATGATGCAAGATCATATGAAAGTTATGATGCAAGTTCATATGCAAGTTATGATGCAAGTTCATATGAAAGTTATGATGCAAGTATGCAAGTTATGATGCAAGTTCATATGCAAGTTATGATGCAAGTTCATATGCAAGTTTGTCTCTTTTTATGATATGCAAGTTTGCCTCTAAGTATGGCATGTTATGCAAGTTCATATGCAAGTTATGATGCAAGTTCATATGCAAGTTATGATGCAAGTTCATATGCAAGTTATGATGCAAGTTCATATGCAAGTTTGCCTCTATGTATGACATAAGTACATGTGCAAGTTTATCCCTTTTAGACCTATGACATGTATGCAAGTTGACACCTTTATGATAGGTCTATGACATGAACATTTATGCAAGTTACCATCTTTATGACATATGTGATTCATGCAAGTTTGGGTTGGTTATTTATGCAAGTTGGGTTTATGGTCATATATGCAAGTTGACACCTTTTAAACCCATGATAATGCTAATGATATGCTAAGTCGAACCCATTGTGTGTATGATGAATCTTCTTTTTTGAAGTATGTCATGTCAACGTATTTACGTGGGGACGATGGGGAAAAAAATTTAATGAACACATAAAATTGTGTGAGGTGGGTATGCTTAAGCATAACATAAATCAAATTGACATAATTGGGAATTTACCTATTGAGTTAGGTCTACCCATATTATGGAGTTGGGAATTTACCTATTGAGTTAGGTCTACCCATACTATGGAGTTGGGAATTTACCTATTGAGTTAGGTCTACCCATATTCTTGAAAACATGATTAATTAATTAGGAATAATTAATATAAATTATGAGGGTGATTAATTAGGTGTAATTAATCGACTAAGACACGAGGTTGGACTCAGTTGTAGCGTAAAACTGCCCGGACCCAACCGGCTTAACCAGTTGCTACAAATGCTAGCCCAATGTGAGAGGTCTTAGGCACAAACTAAATACGTGATTAATGTAAAGACACGAGGTTAGACTCGATTATGACATAAGGCTGCCCGGACCCAACCGGCTTAACCAGCGGTCATAAAAGATAGTCTAATGTGAGAGGTCTTTATGAGGATCACGGTCTTAATTAATTAAGAAAAACTTAACCATATTAGCATGTAGATGGACATGAGGGGTTAAGTGGGTGCCTTGGGTGGCATGAGGAAAACTAGTGGGTTGCCTTGGGTGGCAATAGAAAATACGATTAGAATACTTAACCAAAGTGGAACATGTAATTAAACATGATTAAAGGGTTAAGTAAGTGCCTTGGGTGGCATGTGGGAATCAAGTAAGTGCCTTGGGTGGCATGGGGAAATCTAGTGGGGGCCTTAAGTGGCAATTGAAATATAATTAAAAGACAAGCTTAAGTAGTAGCTTGTGGGGGCCTTAAGTGGCAATTGAAATATGATTAGATGACTTAACCAAACCTTAACATGTAGGTGGGCATGATTATAAAAGGGGTTAAGTGGGATACACTAGATAGAATGACAAGCTTAAGTAGTAGCTTGTGGGGGCCCATTTCAACCAATATCCCAAATGTATCTTTGTGGGCTCGACTCAAGTCGAGGACGGGACACGCATATTGGGCTTGACTATAAGAGGCCAAAACGGGTTAGCGGTGGCAACGCAAGTCCAACGGGTTTCATATGCGTGTGTGGGCCCGGGCTGGTAGCTAAGACGTTGTTGCATCGTGTAGGTATAAGCCGTGCATCAGTGTTGTTATCAGGTTGCCACTTTGGGGAATGATACACCCCACTGTGGGACCAGCACGGATATCTACGTTAGGGAGCCGATCGAATGGGGAGTAGTGGGTACACCTATGTAGTCAGCTAGGGGTACAAGAAACTACTGGGTAAAATTACTAAGTACACTTAGTGGGATCAACCTTTAAGTAGGAATTACCCTTGGGTGGGTAGAACTGGTGTGGTGCAGTGTAGGAATTACCCTTGGGTGGGTGGATCTGGGGTGGTGCAATCTAGTAATTATCCTTGGTTGGATAAATGCGTCTTTTCGGTTATTTTAGTACATCCTGTGTTTAGTTGGCTACTTAGTGTAGTCATTATCCCCAGAGGTACCGTACCTTGTTTATATCATACCCTAATTACTTTAATGATTGTATTGTTAAGGTTATAGGACTCGCTCAGACTTATGTCTGACCCCGTTGTTGTTTATCTTTTTCCCAACCCTCAGGTTTTCAGAGTGGGCCTAGCACTAGTGGGCTTGGATCAGACCGCTATATCTATCTTTTGGGGCTTGGACCATAGAAGTAAAGCTCGGTTTATCTTTTCTATTATGGCTATTATCTGTGTAGTGGGATTATGTACTTCCATTTTATCAGGATGGATATTATGTACTTGACTCTTGTTATGGTTTTGTGATGTAACCAAACATGTTTTACTTTCCGCTGCAATGAAATGATGTTTTAAATTTTCAAGTATTACTTATATCTGTCTTGTTGTAATTTTTCTGTTCTATACTCACTAAAAATACTCCACCGAAACTAAGGCATTCCCTTAGTGAGTGACCTTAGCGGGTGTGGGGTGTTACACGTGGTATCAGAGCTTAAGGTTACCAGAACAGATAAAATTTTTAGAAAAACTATTTTCTAAGAATATTTTTGAAAGGAGTATTTTCAAAAACATGTCTTTTAAGAGAAAAGTTTTTGAAAGAAAAGCATAATCCCCGATAGCCATATCTTTATCTTTCGAATTCTCCGTTTTGAATCTCTTCCTCTCTCGTTTTGAGTTTCCCCTCCGTGTATAGATGATCTTTCTAAGATAGATAAGAATGGAAAACCACTTCAAGGGACTTAGACATTAGTCGGACTAGATGTTGGTTCAAGAAGGAGGAGGACTTGTAGGTACCTATAGGATAGACGATGGGAGGAAGGCTCAAATAGTTGTTTGGTTAATGAAGGATGAAACCTCATTGGTGGGAGGTTACGAGTGGAGAATGGGGAAGAAGAAGGCGAGTAGTTATCCTTTTGGGGAGGAATAGGACACCTTATTAGGGATTGTCCAAAGGGGCAAGGGCCAGGTGTGGAATCTTCTAGAGGGTAGTTGAATTCCCTCACGGCTAGTGTACCAGATGGGGATAGGACCGTCTAGGTTGGAATTTGGATTTCTTTATTATCCGGTCCGAACTTTATTTGATTCTAACGCATCGAGTTCGTTTATCTCATCATTGTTAGTTGAGTCACTGCACTTAGACACCAGTTTAGTAGATGATCCCTTAGTTGTTTCAAACCCAATTGGGGCTCCATGATGTGTTTGGGTTTGAAAGTTTCTATACTTAGCGTTGAGTTTAGATGTGATGCTTTTTGGGCTTCACGGGCTATGGGTTAGTTCTGGGCATGGACTGGTTATCCAGTAGGGGTGCCGTTCTTGATTTTGAAGGGAGAGTGGTTAGGCTTATGACCCGCTTGGGTAACACTCCCGAGATCTCTTGTAATCCCATGGAAACTGTTATGCTAAGTTATCTAGAATCGCTTGACACGCCGGTCGAGAGTTTGCGATTTATTAGGGTGGTCCGGGAATACTCGGATGTGTTAGTGGGGGGTGAAGGGCTTACCTCCGGAGCGGGAGATTGACTTCCGAATATATCTGGTAGACAATGCCAAACCAGTATCTTGGCCAGTGTGCCACATGGCTCCTCGTGAGAGGAGGGAACTCCATAAGCAAGTAGGCGATTTGCTTGAGAAGGGGTTCATAAGACGAAGTATGTCGGAGTGGGGGTGCTCCAGTAGTTTTTGCCACGAAGGCGGATGGGTCCCTCAGACTTTGTGTATGCTAAAGAGAACTAAATAAACTCACAAAGAAGAATAGACACCCATAGCCGAGGATTGATGATCTCTTTGATCAGTTAGTTGGCACCTCAGTATTTTCACAGTTGGACTTAGCCACGGGGTTTCGTCAGTTGAGAGTGGCTGAGAATAGTATAGAGAAGACTGCCTTTAGGACTCCGGATGGTTTTTATGAGTGGCTGGTGATGCCATTTGGTTTGACAAACGCCCCCGCATACTTTGTTGATTTGATGAGAAGGGTGTTCAGGGAGTACCTAAATAAGTTCGTGATGGTCTTTGTAAATGACATCTTGGTCTTTTCTAGGAGCGAAATAAGTTTTCGTATGTGCTCAATAGGTTGAGCAAAGCCAGTTATGGGAAAAACGGTGGTTTTGGAGCAAGACTGGCGAGGACATCCAGAGTTGTACAAGGGCTTAATTATTTAGCCGTTTTTACTAGTATCATCTCACGTAGGTCGTCTGAACTCGAAGGAGATATCCCTTGGGTGTTTGTCTGATATTGGTTTAGGCCTTTGGGGCTTGCACTTGGGGGATGTCAAGTTCGACTAGGATGGTCTGCGTGAGAGACGGACAGTTGTGATGATTTTGGATGGGGTAATATCCTGGTTTTCTCTAGAAGTGGAGAAGAGCATGCCCTACATCTTAGGGAAGTGTTGGAGACTCTTCGAGCGCATAGTCTTAGGACAGCAAAAGTGGATGGGATTCTTAGCATCCTATGAGTTTGAGACAGGGTATACCCCTGGCAAGGGTAACGTGGTAGCGGACGCCTTAAGTAGAAAAAGGTTGTCCTTGAATTCATTGTTCGTTGAACGACGGAGTTTAGAATTTATTTCTATGTTTGACTTTAGACCTTCCGTTGACTCTGTACCCGGTTTGCTAGCCTCCTTGGAGGCTAGGCCTACTCTTTTGGGACGGATTGGCGAGGCACAACGAGACGACCCACAGTCGGTTGAGTTAGTAGAGAAGCTCATAAGGGGGGGAGTCGTCCAGCCATTTGAGTAGGTACACCCTAGATGGTAAGGGGTGGTTGCGCAGAGACGGTAGACTTTGTGTACCGCAAGACAGGGGTTTGAGGAAGGCTATACTTGATGATGCACATCGTTCGAAGATGACCATTCATCCCGGTAGGGACAAGATGTACCAAGACATGAAGCGAGTTTTCTTTTGGGCCGGTATAAAGAAAGACGCGGCCGAGTATGTCGCTAGATGCTTGGTGTGCCAACAAGTAAAAGCGGAGCAAAAGAAACCCGGTGGGTTGCTTCACCCATTGGAAGTTCCGCTATGGAAGTGGGATAGTGTCTCGATGGATTTTGTCGATGGATTACCGAGATCAAGGAAGGGTAATACGGGAATTTGGGTTGTGGTAGATAGGCTTACTAAGAGCGCCCATTTCATACCCGTGAAGAGTAAGAGGACTGCTCCATGGCTAGCTTCAGTTTACGTTCGAGAGATTATTAGATTGCATGGTGTACCTTCTTCACTAATGAGTTTTGGAAGAGTTTGCAAGAGGCGGTAGGGACTCAGTTGTGTTTGAATACCGCATATCATCCTCAGATGGACGGCCAGACCGGGAGTGAGAATCGCATTTTTGAAGACCTTTTTAGACTATGTATCTTAGATTTTGGAGGTACATGAGAAGAGCATCTTCCATTGGTGGAGTTCGCATATAATAACAGCTTTCAGTCTAGTATTGGCATGGCTCCTTTCGAAGTTTTTTTTATGGAAGGCCTTGTCAATCACCTACATGTTGGTGGGAATCTACGGATAAGATCTTGCTTGGGCCCGATATGGTTAGAAAGACTTCGGAAAAGATTGATTTTATTCGAAGAAGGATGAAAGCGGCGCAAGACATCCAGAAATCTGATGCGGAAAAGAGGAGAGCAGAGCTTAAGTTTGATGTTGGGGACATGATTTTATCAAGGTATCTCCGTTACGGAATGTGGTTCGCTTCGGATCTGTTGGAAAGTTAGCACCAAGGTTTGTAGGACCGTTTCCTATTAAGGAAAGGATTGGACAGATGGCATATAGAGTGGAGTGGCCCGACAGACTTGGTGGTGTACATGATGTATTTCATGTGTCACATTTGAGGAAGTGCCTACATGAGACCGCTGAGGTGGTAGAGCCGAGCTTGCTTAAAGAAGTAGAGATAGAGCGTGATGAGACGATTCGACGAGCTCTTACTCGCATCCTTGGGTCAGAGACTAGGAAGTTGAGGAATCGAGAGGTTCAACTAGTCAAAGTGCAATGGGGAGAAGATGAGAGCAACGCTACTTTAGAGACGGAAGAGAAGATGCGTTCATTATACCCATTCCTTTTTAGGATATGCCTTTTTATTTCTACTTTATCGTTTGACTAGTGCTTATCTTATCTATAGTATGTCCTCTCGTTAGTACCTTTGACCTTTAGATAGGGTAAACCTATGGTTGAAACATGTGTTTGAGACATGTTATGGTTGATGGATGCATGTGGATGCAAGTGTTTGCTAGTGGTTGCTCGTGGATGCATATACACACACTCTAGGCACTAGATCGGCTCAGTCACTTCATATCGCATATTGCATATAATTGTGTGTAGGTAGCTATATTTATGGATGCATAGTGATTGTGTTATCATATGGATGATGCATTTTGGTGAATGATTGTGCACTCATGTAGATATAGTATGTGTCGATAGGGTTCTCTCGCATACATATTGGATGCATGACACTATCATAGTTTGCATATGTTCATACATTAGATAGGGAACATATACACACACTTTTTGCATATGCTCATACATCATTAGAAATTGTTTTAAGGACAATGGATGCCCATGTTTGATGGATTGAGTAGATGGTTGTTTGGATGGTAGGATATGCATTCTCCTTAGCTTAGAGATTTCGGGGACGAAATCCTTTAAGGAGGGGAGAATGTAACACCCCGAATTTTAGTTAATGCTAAAATTCACTAATTGCAGAATAAATAATCTCATATGTGAGAATTGGGGGAAACGGGCTGCGTCATTGCGTTCGTCTCGGAAAAATACGCGAAATAGAGTCCGAGTTTTCGAGAATCGGAGTCCGTATGGCCCAGTTATGGCCCAATGAAGTTTACAAAAAATTCAAATTTCAAAACAGATTTAAATTTCGAAATTGGGGCCATTGGGCCCAGGCGGGAAAAATCCCGCCGAGCTAACCAAGTCGACAGCCCTGTCGACTGGGCAGTCGACTTGGCTAGGACCAAGTCGACAGCCCTGTCGACTTGGGTGTCGACAGGGGGTGCTCGTCCAGTTTAACCTGGTGCACCATTTTAGGGTTTGGTTGTGTTTTGGGCTATTCTCTAGAAGATTCCGGGATCTGATGGTCCTAATCTAATTTATGGTTAATCTAATGGCCTAAAACACTTGCCTAATCCTATAAATAAGACCCTAAGCTAGCCCTAAATGATCATAATCCTATACTCTAACTAAACTATGCCAAAATTTTCTATGATCATGGCCTCCACTCAAAGCCCTAGCCTCCATCCTCTTATAAAACTATTTCTATGAAGGCTTTCATGTTCATACAAGCATCTTTGATTTGTATGAGAGATCATTAGCTTGCATTCATCATCAAGTTGCAAGCTTTATGTTCAAGGCTAGAGTTTTTGGATGATTTTTGGCAAGGGTTTGCTTATGGGAGTTTAGTGGTGAGTTTCTATAGCCTTAATAATCAATTGTTAAATTGATTATGATAGGATATGATAAGATATGGCTATGTTTGTGGAATCAATGTGTTTATGCAAGTTTAGTATATTGTATGTTGTGTGTTTTATGCTGTATGCAAGTTTAATGCTATGTTTTATGATGCAAAACACTATGTTGAACATTGATTCATATGTAACATGTTATGCAAACTATATGTGAGATTATATGCAAGTCTATAAGTAACATGTTATGCAAGTTATGTATTTGGTTTTATGCATGCTAAGTATTTGATTTTATGCATGCTAAGTGTTTGGTTTTATGCAAGTTATGATGCAAGTTCATATGAAAGTTATGATGCAAGTTCATATGCAAGTTATGATGCAAGTTCATATGAAAGTTATGATGCAAGTATGCAAGTTATGATGCAAGTTCATATGCAAGTTATGATGCAAGTTCATATGCAAGTTTGTCTCTTTTTATGATATGCAAGTTTGCCTCTAAGTATGGCATGTTATGCAAGTTCATATGCAAGTTATGATGCAAGTTCATATGCAAGTTATGATGCAAGTTATGATGCAAGTTCATATGCAAATTTGCCTCTATGTATGACATAAGTACATGTGCAAGTTTATCCCTTTTAGACCTATGACATGTATGCAAGTTGACACCTTTATGATAGGTCTATGACATGAACATTTGTGCAAGTTACCATCTTTATGACATATGTGATTCATGCAAGTTTGGGTTGGTTATTTATGCAAGTTGGGTTTATGGTCATATATGCAAGTTGACACCTTTTAAACCCATGATAATGCTAATGATATGCTAAGTCGAACCCATTGTGTGTATGATGAATCTTCTTTTTTGAAGTATGTCATGTCAACGTATTTACGTGGGGACGATGGGGAAAAAAATTTAATGAACACATAAAATTGTGTGAGGTGGGTATGCTTAAGCATAACATAAATCAAATGGACATAATTGGGAATTTACCTATTGAGTTAGGTCTACCCATATTATGGAGTTGGGAATTTACCTATTGAGTTAGGTCTACCCATACTATGGAGTTGGGAATTTACCTATTGAGTTAGGTCTACCCATATTCTTGAAAACATGATTAATTAATTAGGAATAATTAATATAAATTATGAGGGTGATTAATTAGGTGTAATTAATCGACTAAGACGCGAGGTTGGACTCAGTTGTAGCGTAAAACTGCCCGGACCCAACCGGCTTAACCAGTTGCTACAAATGTTAGCCCAATGTGAGAGGTCTTAGGCACAAACTAAATACGTGATTAATGTAAAGACACGAGGTTAGACTCGATTATGACATAAGGCTGCCCGGACCCAACCGGCTTAACCAGCGGTCATAAAAGATAGTCTAATGTGAGAGGTCTTTATGAGGATCACGGTCTTAATTAATTAAGAAACACTTAACCATATTAGCATGTAGATGGACTTGAGGGGTTAAGTGGGTGCCTTGGGTGGCATGAGGAAAACTAGTGGGTTGCCTTGGGTGGCAATAGAAAATACGATTAGAATACTTAACCAAAGTGGAACATGTAATTAAACATGATTAAAGGGTTAAGTAAGTGCCTTGGGTGGCATGTGGGAATCAAGTAAGTGCCTTGGGTGGCATGGGGAAATCTAGTGGGGGCCTTAAGTGGCAATTGAAATATAATTAAAAGACAAGCTTAAGTAGTAGCTTGTGGGGGCCTTAAGTGGTAATTGAAATATGATTAGATGACTTAACCAAACCTTAACATGTAGGTGGGCATGATTATAAAAGGGGTTAAGTGGGATACACTAGATAGAATGACAAGCTTAAGTAGTAGCTTGTGGGGGCCCATTTCAACCAATATCCCAAACGTATCTTTGTGGGCTCGACTCAAGTCGAGGACGGGACACGCATATTGGGCTTGACTATAAGAGGCCAAAACGGGTTAGCGGTGGCAACGCAAGTCCAACGGGTTTCATATGCGTGTGTGGGCCCGGGCTGGTAGCTAAGACGTTGTTGCATCGTGTAGGTATAAACTGTGCATCAGTGTTGTTATCAGGTTGCCACTTTGGGGAATGATACACCCCACTGTGGGACCAGCACAGATATCTACGTTAGGGAGCCGATCGAATGGGGAGTAGTGGGTACACCTATGTAGTCAGCTAGGGGTACAAGAAACTACTGGGTAAAATTACTAAGTACACTTAGTGGGATCAACCTTTAAGTAGGAATTACCCTTGGGTGGGTAGAACTGGTGTGGTGCAGTGTAGGAATTACCCTTGGGTGGGTGGATCTGGGGTGGTGCAATCTAGTAATTATCCTTGGGTGGATAAATGCGTCTTTTCGGTTATTTTAGTACATCCTGTGTTTAGTTGGCTACTTAGTGTAGTCATTATCCCCAGAGGTACCGTACCTTGTTTATATCATACCCTAATTACTTTAATGATTCTATTGTTAAGGTTATAGGACTCGCTCAGACTTATGTCTGACCCCGTTTTTGTTTATCTTTTTCCCAACCCTCAGGTTTTCATAGTGGGCCTAGCACTAGTGGGCTTGGATCAGACCGCTATATCTATCTTTTGGGGCTTGGACCGTAGAAGTAAAGCTCGGTTTATCTTTTCTATTATGGCTATTATCTGTGTAGTGGGATTATGTACTTCCATTTTATCAGGATGGATATTATGTACTTGACTCTTGTTATGGTTTTGTGATGTAACCAAACATGTTTTACTTTCCGCTGCAATGAAATGATGTTTTAAATTTTCAAGTATTACTTATATCTGTCTTGTTGTAATTTTTCTGTTCTATACTCACTAAAAATACTCCACCGAAACTAAGGCATTCCCTTAGTGAGTGACCTTAGCGGGTGTGGGGTGTTACACCTGCATGCTGCCCTAATCTAAATAAAAACAAGCCACTCTTCTCCTCTCCAAAGCAAATCAGAATTAGAGTATTCAAATTGGGAGATAAGAATGAAACTCTACAACAACAGTTTAGCTAATTAAATTCAGAATTCAGAATTCAGAATTCAGAACCATTCTCTTCCTAAATCCAATATCATTGAGTCCATTGATTATTTTTAGATTCAAATAATACAAAAGCAATTCCGACATGTTGTGAATTGTAGTTGCAAATTAAACATAATAATAAAATCTCATCTCATTAGTTCTATCTTAGCCTATACATCAGATTCATGATTCTTATATGCCCATGTTAATAATATCATCAGTATTATCAGTTTTATCATATCTTCGTGATTAGTTCATCCTTATGCCTATTTTGTTTTTATTATTATGCCAGTTCTATATCTCCTCCCTTCCCCCTTCCCTTTTTATTTTTATAGCCAAGCTACTTTCGAGCTTGGGCCAAATCTCGTAGAGATGAACGCACGGATGGTAACCTAGGGAACGTTGGGAAATATGGAATAATATACGTTGGGTTGAGTTGGGCATGATTAATGTTAAATTTTAGGCATGATACGAAATTGGGGATTTTGGGTAATTGATAATTAACCTGAAATGTGCATAAACTGCAAATAAATAAATTGGCTAAAATAAGCATGCCGAGACACGGGGTTAGATTCCGTTTGCGGTAAAAGCCTTCTCGGAACCAACTGGCCTAATCAGCAACCGCAAATGGCCAGTCTAATATAAGAGGTCGTAGGCATAATTAAAAGATGCCTAGACATGAGGTTAAGTCTTGCTTGTGGTAGAAGTCTACCCGGAACCGTCCGGCACATCCAGCAGCCACATGCCATCGACTTAATGTGAGAGGTTTATGCATTAATAACTAATTAATGCTGATCAAAGATGAATATGATACCTAAAACATGTGAGGTGGGTGGGGTTAATTTAACCTGTGTGAGATGACAACTTAACCAATATTACATGAATAAAGTGGATAGGGTTAAGGCAAGCTTAACCAACAATACATATTGACTTGATAAGTGGATGGGGTTAAGTCAACTGGGAGGGTAGACAACACTTAACCAATATTGGTTGGGTTGGGATAAACCCTAGGGAAAAAAACCTAGTAGTGGTAGGGACCCTTTTCAGACAGTAACACACTTAGAGGTATCGGGAACCCTGAGCTAGGCAGGGTTGGGGCACGCTTACTCGGCTGATTATAAGTGATCAAATAAGAGCAACGGTATAGCGGTGCAGGTTATGATGGGTTCATTAAGCATGCACAGGGTGTTCCCGGTATTTGAAGATTTAGCCACTGTACGTTAGTCGGTAAAAGTTATGCTTAGGGAGTGATACACCCTAAGATGGGACCCGCACAGGTATCTACAAGTTAGGGAGCCTATCGACTAGGGGTAGTGTGGGGACATCTAGTATCTGTTATGGGCAATAGGCTTTCAAGGATTGTATGGGGCGGATACCTCTTACTACATGTTACGCCTTAGGGCTACCAATTGCGGGGTTGGGATCATTTCGTTAAGAATTACTAGTAGGTTGTGCAGAGAATTAAATTAGTAAGAAATCTGGGAAGCGCACTAGACATTCCTTTATATTCATCCTGTTATCCAGCTTTACCTTATGTCATGGTTATACATTCCATCATGTTTATTCTTTTCATATTGCTTTACTTATTTTCATACTAAAAGTAACTGGACTCGCCAAGCTTTATGTCTGACCTTTTTATTTTCACCTCGTTTTCTTCTGTTTCTCCCCAGGTTCTAAGGGAGGAAACACCGAAATTTGACTCGGATTTCCTTCTTCTGGAAGCGCTTGGAAATGTTGAAAGTAATGCTCAGCTTTATCTCTTTTTCATTATGGCTATTTGGAGTGGGATTATGGTTTTACTTTTATGTACTCTGATAATAATTTTGTACAAGATTGATATTTGTGTACTTGAATCTAGTATGTGGTTTTGATGTTGTAACCAAACATGTTTTGGATTTCCGTTGCAATGAATAAGTTTTGAATTTTCTTAAGTACCATTTTATATGTCTATCTTGTGATATTATATTCTATACTCTTATAATACTCTATAAAATTAGGGTGTGTTCTTTGCAAGCAGGAGCGGAGATTTTGAGCGGAGAATTTGAGCGGAGAATTTGAGCGGAGAATGTTAGCGGAGAATTGTAGTTAGCGAAGAATGTGTTTGACGCGTTAAGCGGAGAATTTGAGCAGAGTATTTTATTTTTATTTTTTAATTTAATTATTAAATGATTAAAACTTAACAATATGATTAATGCAAAATAACACATTTAACCATACATATCATTTCATTACATAATAATATTTCATACCAGTTCACTACATAGTAATAGACACATGCCAGCTCACTACCTAATAATAACATGAAAACGTACAACAAACTACTAACGTCTGCGGAATCTAGAAAGATGATAACTCATGTACCCCACCAACTCCAAATCAGAAAAGGTCTCAACCACCTCCAAAATAGACTTGTCGAGACGGAAAATCTCAATAATCTCCCACTTGTCAGCATCAGTGATGGGCGAGAGAAGGGCATAGCATTTGTCGACTGCCGTAGCGAAACGCTCCGTCTGTACGAAGGCCGGTTCGAGAGGAGCGGGTTTAGAAGGAGCTGCCCTACTAGATGTGGCGCGCGTCGACTACCTCCGTGCAGACTGAACCGGCGGTGGATTATATGAGGCGGCCAGTGGAGCAGGGGGGATATGATAACTGCAAGTTCCTACGCCAATGCATCCCCTAATTCAAAGCTAGTCCTGCTCACGAAACATCAGAGGTGGTTGTCCCCTAAACCACCGGTACAAGCGTGCAGGCCCATGCCACCAGTCGTCTGATCCATCTAAGCGGTCCTCCGAAGCATCCCAAAAACCGCCAGGTATCTGTAAAAGTGCATTCCATGAAGTCCAAACCATCTTCAGATTATCCCATTTGTTTTTTATTTGGGTCTACGTCAACTCGTCCTCAAACATCTCATTGAACTCAGCCTGCACAACCCTGAGGAATCTGTCTTCGAAGATCAATATTATTGAGGCAAATATCTATGAAAGCCTCAGTG
Source organism: Allium sativum (assembly GCA_030737875.1). NCBI lineage: Eukaryota > Viridiplantae > Streptophyta > Magnoliopsida > Asparagales > Amaryllidaceae > Allium > Allium sativum. The sequence continues at coordinate 619,101,455 of CM060919.1, read as the reverse complement.
CGGTCCACTGGCCATAAAGCATTTGGGGCATTGGAAGAGCCAGAAGAAGAAGCAGAAGAATGTGCCATTTGACTGTAAAAAGGAAAAAATGAACATAAAATAAAATGTAAACTTAAAAAAAAAGGAGTACCTGAAGGAGGCAGAATGTAGAAGAAGGAAGAAGGCAGAAGTGACGGGAAAGAAGAAATGGGGGAATTTATAGGCATAGAGCCAACTGCTCAATTTTGAGCCGTTGGCTCAACGGCCAAAAAGGACCGTTGGTTAACGGACGCTTCCAACGCGTCGACACGTCGGAAGCATCCGTTATCCCAACGGTCCATTTGGACCAAAAGAACGGACCCTTAGTGAGTGACATTAATGGACGTGGGTTAGAAGGTAGCATCAAACAGGCTTATCCCAAGTGCATAATGGACATCTCTGACTAGCTCTGATGCAAGGTACATTTGCAGTATATTCTATTTTCTGTTTTGTTTCCTACTTTACTGTTGTTTCCTTTTTTGGGGACGAAAAGTTTTAAGTGAGGGAGAATGTAACAACCCGAAAAATCAGAACCAATTTAAAATTTTTATTTTGGCTATTTTAATGAATATAGAGTATTTAAAATAATTTATTTTAAATAATAAAGACTAAAAATTTATTTGAATTGAAGTTAGAATGGATATATTTATTTTAATTATAACAGGAGTTAGAAATAGCGCTGTAGTTTGACAATTTGACTTTGAACTTTGACTGAATGTACAGGATTCGAAATAAACCGCATTTTAGTAAAATCAAAAATATTTAAATCTATTTAAAAATATCTTTCTGACGAATCTGAAAAATTGAATTTCATAGCGGGAATAAAAAGTTATGGCCATTTGAATATTCAGAATAGTCGCTATGAAATTTAATATAAATTTAGCCCTTGAAAATAGACATTTTGCAAATGACCTCCGTTTTCGATGAAACCACTTTGGTTGGGTCCGGAATGTCAATTTTTTGCTAGGTTTAAAATTCCATATTTTTGGAGTTCATATGTAAGCATAGCAAAGGAAAACGCGTTTGGTAATTTCAGTTTAAATTGGATCAACCAGAAAAAGTATATTTTTCAAACGGTATCCAAATTCAATGAAATTATTTTTGTTGGGACTGTATCGTCCCAACATAGCTTGATTTATTTTTCGGGAATTTTTGGAATCGGTATGTGGCCCCAGCAAATTAAAATGTACATTCAAATCAGATTTTGAATGTTTTATATATTAATTTGAAGAATAACTGACTGAAACAGTCGAACGGGCTTACGAAACATATTCCATTGTGTTCGAATGGAGGTATTTAGCTGGGGGCTACAGTCGTTGGGTTTGATTTAGAGTTCGGATAAGAAAACATTACTTTCCAAATAAATATATAAACCCGCCAATTAAAATATTCTGTTCGTTATTTTTAATTTATAAAAATAGAGAAAAACCCGACACTCTCTAGTATCGACGGTGGAAGAGCTTCGATACCTTCTCTCATCCGTATCTCTCTAACCATGCTATAAAACCCATCGATCCAGTTGAAGTTTTTGTAGATCTCACCCTCCTCTACAAATCCATACCAATTTTGTGACCTATCATCCAGTATTGGAAGAGATCCGTCGCTTCAAAGTCGGAGACTTCAAAGCGCCGCCGTGCCCTCCACGTTAGATCGAAGTTGGCCCCAACACCTGGCGCAGGTGCGCCCTTCCTAGCTCGACGACGCTGCGTAACCCGATCGGCTTCTTGTGCATTGGATCGAACGATAATCAATGACCTAATTTTGAACCAGAAAACCGAGGTACGGGTTTTATATTTTAAACTGATTACAACATTAAAATCCATTGCAAAATTGGTTAATTGTATAAAAATCATATCTTTTCGTACGTTGTCGAAATCTGGTGAAACAAGAGACATTGGGACCGTGATGACGTACTCTACATATTAGAAGAGACCGGGGAATTTTTGGAGCTTTCTACAATTTTAGAAGGAGTGGAACCCAATGTAAGCAATCTAAATTCAAATTGGAACGTATACGCACTATGTAAATTATATAAGTAATGTATAAATTATATACGCGTTATATATCTCATATATGGGCGTTGTATAAATTATATAAGCTATGTATAATTTATACATGCATTGTATAAATCATATATGCATTGAATGGAATTGAATTGAAATTGAAATGGACAAAATAAATTTATATACATATACATATATATTCCCCTTGTCCACAGACTATGGACTATATAATTTGATTGTGTTGTGAATGATTGATTGTGGTTGCAACAAATTTGGTTGTGTATGTGGTATATTCATTGCATTGTGAAAATGAATGATATGGTGGAAATCGTTGAAATGAAAGCATTGTAATTCTGCAAAGCCTAGGATAGCAGAGGAGTCGTGCTGGACACGGTGCTGGTGCTAAATACCCTGCCTTTGTAATGCAGAATTTTTCTGAAATATTCATGTGCTGAAAAATATTCATGTTTGAAATAAATTGCTTGAACGATAAAAATAACATTTTTATTATATGCATGAAGTATATAAAATATTCGTGTTTGAAATAAATTGTTTCAACGGTAAAATAACATTTTTATTGTATGTATGAACTGTTCAAAATAACCAAAGGTTGAAATAAATAATTGTTTATTGAAAATATTATTTGTAACATGAATATGAACTGTTAAAAATAACCATAGTTTGAAATAAATATTTTTTGATTGAAAATATTATTTTTAACATGTATATGAACTGTTAAAAATAACCAAAGGTTGAAATAAATATTTGTTGATTGAAAATGATATTTTTAACATGAATATGAACTGTTAAAAATAACCATTTGTTGATTGAAAATATTATTTTTAACATGTATATGAACTGTTAAAAATAGTCATGTATGAGAAATAAATATTGGTTGGCTAAAAATATTATTTTTAGCTTAGATATGCACATATATACATGTACTAAACAGGTAAATGGATTTGCTGTTGAGTAAAGAATTTATTTGCGTGCCTGACAAATAGGTAAAGCTTAATGAGTTGGCTGTGCAATTTTATTTATATATCAACTCGTATGAATGCCATTGGATGCGGTGTGCTAGTTGTTCTGTGTGAGATTATAAACAACACCATAGAATAGTATCAATTTATTTTGAACTGCACTGCATGGCATCCTTCGTGAAGATAGCATACTTTATCATATGCCACATAAGCATTTGGAGCTTATGTGACGATGTTGGAATTACCATACAAGCGAGATGCTTGTATGGAGATGACTATATTTCTGGTTGAACCTAATACGAACTATTGATTTCATAGCATATCATGTTCCATATAAGTATTTGGAGCTTGTATGACGAGATTGAGATTACCGTACCAGCAAGATGTTCGTATGGCGTGGACTGAATTACAGGTTGAACTGAGGACTGATATGGACAAAATAAATATAACGGTAAATTGCCAGATTAAATAAAAACCCCACATGGGTGTAGATTTGACAATAATCATGTCTCTCTAGTTATTAGATACGACGCATGGATTATTTATTTTCCAACACTGGACGAGGTAACGAGATTTATCTCTGGAGTAATTTTACACACTCCCTCGGGCATAGATAGGACACTAAAAATTGTGTGCTTATACTGGATTTGTTGGGTACCTAATACGGCCTAATAAATTTCCATACCCCTCCCCGTACAAAGGAGGTTATGGCGAAATTTTTCGAAATTTAAAGGCATTAGCCAAGTTTTTGAAGTGAAAACGGTTTGGAAATCGTCGAATGAATTATATTTATATATATAAATTAAAATTAAAATTAAAATTAAAATTAAATGAATCGCGCATCTGCAGTTTGTGTTCTGAAATCGTTATTTCAAACGATTATACCAAGAAATCCGACCATCAGATTTCCCCGAAACTTAAACCATTGGGTTCGCTTTGAAAATATCTTTCCAACGATATAAAATTTGTTGAGTGCCAACAGTTAGATTGTGTGAAATGTTTAAATCAAATGTAAGGAAAAATAGTGCCAGAATGAATTATATATATATATAAATTAAAATAAAACAAATCGCGCCGCTGCGGTTCGTGTTTTGAAATCGTGACTTTAAACGATTATACCGAGAAATCCGACCATCGGATTTCCCCGACACTGAAACCATTAGGTTCGCTTTGTAAATATATTTCCACAGATATAAAATTCTTTGAGATCCAACAGATAGATTTTTCAAAATGTTTATATCAAATTTGGACGAGAGCAACGCCAAGGCCATCGAATGACCTGAAACGTCGTTCGATGGAAATGGACTATTTTTAAATTAATAAAAATAATGAAAAATCATTTTGAAATATTATAAATGATGTGGAATGGGGATAAACAGATTTTACTTGGTTTATCATATATTTTGATGGTTGGATGTATTTGACATGAAAATTATACTAATGAACTGAAATGTGGATGTCGAATAGCTCAACCATAGAAATAATTGATTTGAATTCTATACATGCGTGAATTATTAGAAAAGGACGAGTAAATTCTCATTTCAAAAAATTGATCGATGATGAAAAGGTCGAAGATGTGAAGATGGTGGTGGAAGATCATAGATCTACACATCGTTTGGATGATTACTGATTTCTTGATTGGGAGGCATCCCAAGATAAGGCAATTAGTGGTGATCGTCCAAACGTACTTGGAGATCGACCAAATATGCGAGGGCCTCTCTCCTGTATTGGACATACGGGATGAGGAATAAGGTGCCTCTGGTTTCATTCAGACCCAAAACGAACTAGTAAATGGATGTGTGTTTGACATTGGATATTTTTCCGTGTTAATTGATTTCTATTAAATATATATCTATTTGGTGGCAGAGAATTTATTCTCTTGCTTAACACCCTTCTCTAAGATGTACGAGCCAAGAGGTTATATATCGATAGACATCAGTCGCATGGCATGGAATGTCAATGTGGCATGCTGAGATGCAGTGATCAAGGCTTTTTTGAAAAGCAGAGCCTTGTGGTTGATGATCAAAGCATGGCTTTAATATAGCATAGCTTTGTGTATGGCGTTAATTCGCATGCCTCACACCCTGAGCATGAACCAGAAATGGGAGAGGACTTCAGGGAGGATATGCATTTCCTTCTAGCTAGGAGTGGTGTCATGGTATGGAGCCCAAACATTTTTACATATGCGGATGATGGAAAGCGAGGCGCCTCAGTTATATCGGTCACTACGGTGCCGATGGATGGTTTGGTCGATATATGACAAGTTTACTCCCCATAGGGCAGGGAAATGTGTTGTTCAAGCATTTTAATCCACTTCGTGTGGACCGACCCTGACGATCCAGGTGCAGTTGCGGCTGACTCCTGAGGCACGGGCTAGAGTGTCTCGAATGCGGTAAGGACGATCCCTTGCCTTGGTTCATGGTGGAAATCCAACTTCTAATACGACATATGCGGTTTTGATTATAAAACTAGTATGGCGACATAGTAGTATGGGGTATTATGCTGTCTATGATTGATATTATGATTGAAATTGTTTTCGAAGCATATATGCACAAGTAATAATATCAAATGACTTTGTTTTATACGTATCAAGCATATTTTGGCCATTATAAGGTAAAACTCTATCCTCCGGTTTGCGTTGCATTATGTGATGGGACTTGAGTCTTATAATGGCTTCATTTTTCTAAGAGGCATTGCGTGTTTAAAAGAATTACTTTATTTTATGCATTGGCAATCCGATGGAGTAAACTCGTTCTGCATTAGCGGCGTGGTCCTGTGATTGGCCTTATTATCGAATAAGTTAAGTAGATTTCTCACACTAGTCCCATGATTGACTCGTAGTTTGTTTCACTTGCAAACTCGGGTGCCCCTTATTTCTACACTCGTAGCCTAGTATTCAGGTTTTAGATGGTTCATTCTGGATAGCTATGGAGCTGAAGATGGATTCTATCATTGCTATTATGCTGCTCATACTTCATTATGTATATTATGTTTGATTCCGCTGTAGACATTTTATATTAAGCTGTAACTGTATTTTGTACTAAGTATGATCCAGTTATGCTGTGTAACTCTAATGTTGACATTATTTACTTTGTAATCTGATGTACATTATCTGGTGTAATTCTATATTTCTGTTCTGCTGTTATTGTTTATATGTTATATTCCAAAGATTATCCTTGCTTCCGTGGCATGGGAGTTTAGGCTCATTACAAATTTTTTTTTTTGAAAGGCAAGTGAAATTTTTTATTCACCACTTCAAGAGTTACAAAATTAACAATAAGCATATTAGAACAACACTGACTCTTCACATTTCTAGCCTTAGACTTACTAAAATAAAAATAAAAATATTAAATTAACATTCATTATCAGACTAAAAACTTATCAAGAGAAATTCTTCACCAAGCTGCTGGTTTCTATAACCATGTTGCCAATATGAGGAGAGCATTCCCAGGTTATTATTCATAGAATCAAATTACCAAATTAGTTAAGACAAGGATCAAACATAGGACCAGGATTCTTCCTAGTATGTCTTCTGGATGATTTCATCATGTTGCGAGGGAGCACATCTTCTAGATTGTAGTCTATACCATCATCTAGATCAGTGTCATCCCAGAATTTTCCTTTTATCTTACTAGCAGGCTTAGAAGTAGAAGACGTGTTAGCACGTGGAAAAGTTAACCCACATCCAGTAACCAAAGGAGGAGGTAGAGGGATATTCTGAGGGGGCTTCAAGTGTGCGTAAGGGGAGGTTATCGTAGCTGAATTATTACCAACAATAGAGGATGGTGTGTCAAGTCTAACAGACAGAGGACAAGGCCTGGTGATGTTTGGGCTTGAAAGATCAGGAGAGGACATAGCAGAAGAGCTGCTTTTACCGGAATGATCAATGTTGCCTTCAAAGAGATTACCAAACAAATCATCATCAACACCTTGTGCTACATTATTCTCCTCAGTATTATGAATTTCGCCAATATTACCCAACACATTTGCTTCGTTCCCAACAGCACTATCAGGTGCTCTATCACCCATAGGATCAACTTCCTTACCGTTGCTCTGCGATTTAGTACTAGTACTCTCAACATTGCCATTATCCTGCAAATCACTTTCCAGAGCACTAAAAGAAATGTCATTAACTATAGGTGCATCAGTTTGTTTATTAGCTTCCTTATTGTTTTGTGCTCCTTTTCTTCGCCAATAATTCTTTCTTTTGTTGTAAACATTTGTCCACTGTTCCTGGTTTGTTTTTTCTTGCGGTCTGTGAACCTGCACATTCTCCATTGAATGAAAAGCTTCGATATTGGCATCAACCTGCTTCGAATTATCCATGTTATCATTAGCATGCACCTCGCAGTTGATGGAATCTTGTCCAAAAACTTTACAGTTGACGCAAATTCTTGGTTTCCAGTCATATCTAACTTTAACAATTGGGTAAGGTTCACCCAAACCATCGATCTCTATAACATTAGGTAGCTCATATTCTGGTGAAACTTCAACCAGAGCCTTCGCATATCTGAACCTGTCCATCCTTTCAGTACTGATATCATAACAAATTAATCTTCCTATATGGTTAACAAGCCAATTTATCCCTATTAAAGTCCATAACACCATGGGAATATTGTATAATTGGATCCAAACAGGGACCTTTTTAAATTGAGATTGAGCACATCCAATAGAGGGATCCCAAAGAGATATGATAAACATTCTACCACGTATAAATACAGGATCAGATCTTAGAATCTTCTCCCTATCAGAGGCGTTGGTGAATTTGAAGTAAAAATGATAACCATCGGTCTTAATGTCAACATCCCCAATTAGCTTCCATAGCATACGCAAGTAATTAGAAACCGCTTGATAAGATAACGTACCATCGAGGAAGAAACGGATCAGGAAATCATTCCAGTAGTTGAGGCCTTGCTGTTTGACATGATCTGGAACAAATTGCTTTTTTCCATCTCTCGGAATGTCGAAATGAATTGGTTTGTAAGATCATGCGTTTCTAGGTGAAGTTCTAAAGAGAGTAGCATAATCAGCCTTAACCTGATGTGGAACGTTCAGATCAGGAACGTCTGACGAAGAAGAGGGGTTTCCTGAGGATGATGGAAGTGGGTCAGGGGGTTTAGGTGGAGGAGAGTGCGATTGAAGAGGTGGGAAGGCGTCAGAGGCGAAGGTGGAGGGGAGCGGAGAGGATTTTGATTTTTCTTATATAATATGTCTAATTATTTTACTTCGGTTAATAAACAAATGCGTATTTCTCTACTTAATTTGTAAAAATTGTTTTGTTCAATAGTTTAATTAATATATCTACAATTTCGGTTTCTTCCTTAAGAAAATATAGTGAAATATTTTCTTTGTTTATGTCATCTCTAAGAAAATGATGTCTTACATCAATATTCTTTGTTCTAGTATTATGTGTAGGATTTTTGGATAGATTTATAACTCTCGTATTATTGTAGTAAATTGGTGACTTACTAATATTTAATCTGAAATCTCTTAGAGTTTTTTGGATAGATTTATACTCTGCTTCAGTTGTTGACAAGAAAGCAATATTTTACTTTTTACTAAACCTAGAAACCATATAATGACCCAAAAGTGGCAAGTTTCACTCGTACTTTTTCGGTTTGATTTACAACTAGCATAATCAGCACCATGATAGGAAATTAAATCAAATTAATCATTTTTAGTATAAAATAACCCAAAGTCTAATGCATCTTTTACATATCGTAGAGTACATTCTATGGCTTTTAAGTGAGTTTTCTTAGGTTGTGATTGATATCTTGCACAGAGACAAACTCTATGCATTATATCTAGTCTACTCGCAGTTATATGTAATAAAGACCTTATCATATTGTGACACCCCACGTCCATTAATGTCACCCATATGAGGATGCATTAAGGTTCGTGAAGTACAATAATAATCCAGAGACTAATTAAATAAGATGGAATATAAAATGCAGTGGAAAATTTCAACTTTTTATTTCAAATCATAATATGTCATCACATTTTCAAATGAACCATTAATCTCAAAAACATAAACATCTATCTCGGTAATATCATAGTAAGTAAACAATAAATAATATCCCTCAAAAATCATAACCATACACATAGAGAAATGACTGAAGAAATATGTGGAAAGGAAAGAAATCCAAGTCCAAGCAAGATAGAATCATGGTCACAGTTACTATCCACCACCACTCCAGAACTTAGGGGGGAAAGTAAGAGATAGAAGGAAACAAAAATAGGTCAGACATAAAATCTGGCGAGTTCGAGTGATTTGTGGAAATAGGATAAAATAGAAATTATCAAGACAGATAAATAACGCTGAACATAAAGCTACAGTAAAATAGAAAGGTACGCGGTAAACAAGATAACATGATAATGATATCACAACCTAAGGTAAAGATGATATAAGCTTCTCACCCATATCCCCAAGAATCAATTTGTCACACTACTAGTATAATGTCAAGATTATGTGTTACCCTAATTACTCTCATGCGGTCGGCTCCCTACAACACAAATATCATGTGCCATCTACGGAAATAGAGTGTATCAGTCCCTGATCTGTCAACTATAAGACACAGGCCTATTCGCTAGTGTTATAGTGTCTTAGTTTCCCCATCGGACCCATGCACGCTCATGACTCCGTCGGAACGCACCCGTACCCACCTTCCATCTTTTAACCTCTTGCAATCTAGATCAGTAAAGCGTGCTCTGGCCCTACCTAGTGCGAGGCCCTTCTCGAAGATACTAACAAGGATACTGATTGATATGAGTTTCACACAGCAATATTGACACAAGCCACCCCCTAGACTTGTGCCCCTAAACTAGGATTTTAAGAGTCCCAAAACCGGATATCAACAATAAGTGTTGGTACTCTTAGCTTATTAATTAATAAGTAACAACTTAGTAGGTCAAATTTTATTAATAAGCATGGTTGTAAATGACATTTCCTATAAATGTTTTTCTGCATACAACCCTTTCCCTGGACAAGCACCTGCTCAGATATATATGTATGTTAAGTTACCTATTTTACTTAATTACATCTGATAGTACCAATATGTTCTACTTAATTATTAAATTAAGTTTAACCTACTCAGATTAACATGTGTTGCATCTTATTCCAGTTTTTACAATTATTGGAATTCATGTTTTAATATGCCTAATTCTCCTTGTTATTGTCATTTTATGTTATTCCACTTTAACCTAATTTACGCAATTTTAAGGTAAGTAGCCTAGGCATTTGATGGCCTAGGTATTACGCAAAATAAAAAGGAATAGGTGAAAATATAGATATGATTCGAAAACACATAAACCGAATAAAATAGGCATAAGACAGTAAATAAATCTAAGGCAGAAAAAGCAATAATAGGATATACACATAACAGTCTAACAACAAAAAACTAAATAGATAACTGACAGTAAAAAAATGACATATAAACATATAATTTCTGTATAATTTCAGATTCAAGTTTATTTACTATCAAAATACTGTTTAATTTTTAAATCAGAAAATGACTAGCACTCACATTGGTTGGATTGAAGTTCAGAAAAATGTCTATTTTATATTGTTGTTGTTGAAGAAAGTCCTCTTAGATTTGTTGTAGAAGTATTAGAATTGTCCTCTTTAATCTTGTTTAGGCAACTCCTCGTCATCTTCATATTTTTATTTAGAATGTAGCTTAGAGGAAGAAGAAATTAAGCATGTTTATGTGTAGAAAACAGTGAGACTGCTAACCTATTTATAGATTACCTAGGATAATCCTGAATCATTATATTTTAGGTTTATAAATCCAATCGTACACCCAATGCAGAGTCAGCTTTTGCACCTAGAAAAGTAAACGGTCCAGATATAGTCTCAGGAACCTGCCTCTGCATGCAGGTGCATCGACCCACCTTTGCCTATGCCAACCCCTGGGTTGGCCTGCCTTAGACATGGGTCGACCCGGTCAAAAATAGCTCGCCCAGTAAACTGTCGCTTTCTGCGCTGTTTATTTTTATATTATATTATATATATATACTGTTATTAGTTCTATCTTTTTATATGGATTACTTCTTCATATTTAATCCGATTTACAAAAACTAAGGGTCTATCTGGACCAAAATTTCGTAACAGTCACAATGTTAAAGTCTGTTTTACCTAATTTTGAATATTTAATTAATTAGTGTTCATTTTCCTATATTCTTAACATAATTACCTGTGTATTAAAAAATGGGGTGTTACATTCTCCCCTCCTTAAAGGATTTCGTACCCGAAATCTTCAAGTTAAGAAGAATGTTATTACTTAAATACTATAACCATCTACTGATTGATCAACCACAGGCATCCATTGTACATAAAATTTCTAATACTTTGCATGAACATATGCAAAGTTGTTGTGTATATGTCCCTAAACTAATGCAAAAATCAGGCGGTCGACTTATACAATTGACCTCCTTCTTGCAATGTATGTTTGTGCCATGTATCATATATATATGCAAATAGTCCTAATAATACATATAATATCTATATGTGTGCACAACTATTCACCAAAATGCAACATCCATATGATGATTCAACCCTTTTCATCCATTGAACATTTAAAATGCACACACATCCATATGCAATATGTAATTGATTGAGCCAGTCCAGTGCCTAATGTGTGTGTGTATGTGTCCATTGGCATCCACGAGCAAACACTTGCATCCAATCGCAATCATCAAACATAACATGTCTCAAACACATGTTTTTAAAACTTAGGTTTCTACCTTAGGATCGATGATTCAAACGATAGGAGTAAACAAATTCAAACTCAGAAACAAAAAATCAAGAATGTACTCTCAAAGAGAAAAGGGTAAGAAGCGTGAATCCTGTCCTCGGGCTCCCATTTCGCGTCATCTCGGTCTTCTCCCCATTACATCTTCACTAATTTGATCTCTTTGTTGTAACCTCTTAACTTCCGATTTTAGAATACAGGTAGGATCTTTCCGAAGTGATACCTCTTTCTCGACTTCGACATCCTCTAGTGTACTTGGCTCGACTACCTCTGCTGAATCATGCATACATTTCCTCAAATGGAAACATCGAGTTGTTGTATATAACGTTGTTATATATACAATTATATGATTTTTGTTTGATGATAACAACCAAAGTTATATTATTATAAATGTGTTTGTACTGTACTGCTTTATATATACACAACAGACAGGAATATAATATTTCTGTTTAAATAAAATACAACTGTACATAAATTTAAATATTTACACAGTATTTTATTTAAACAGAGTATTTTATTTCAATTTCAAACAGTACAAAATTTTATACTCCACTATTTGAACATGTATACATTTCAATTCACTTTTATTTTCATATACAATTCCTCGCACTCAATCAGTCAGTTTACATACATTTTCATTTATACATTCAGGGACTCAAATACATACACTTTCACTGTTGCACACACTGTTATTTTCATTGTCTTCTATCTTTCATCTTTTGCCTTCACCGCATTCTTCAGTCAATCCAGTCTTCATACCTGTCATATACATGAAACAGACACAGTACACTGCAATTGAAACAAAACTGTATACGCATGAATATAAATTTTAATTTTAAAATTTTATTTGCCTCAGATTTCTGGTGTGTTTCTCGTCATCTTTCATGACTTGGTCTGATTTGTATATATTTCTAGTACCCACTGATCAGCCTCAACATACTACACTGGTTTGCTGATCAGAATCAGTAGTTGATTCTGAACAGCCACAACACAGTGCAGCTGTCTGCTGATAATAAAAATGCATGTTCACGATACATATATACACACACGAGTCTGTGTATATACACATATGTTATGCAAGTGCACAGGAATGCCAATAGCCAAGATGATTGTGTAAATGATATCACAAATGTACATGTGCAAGTGAAGGCGATGGTGTGCCACAAGTATGGAAACAAAACAACAAGTTCACAGTTTTACACCGCCAAAGTCAAATAGTATGGTTCAAGAACAAGCATCATGGACAGAGCATGATCAAGATGCCAAATCATCACAACAGATCATAGAAATGTGATCAAATAACCTAAACATGATATGATGAGCAAGGACTGCAATAATTATATGGACACAACATGCATGGGTATTAACCAGGCCATTTACATATTTAAGTGACATGTTCATGTGTACAAAACCAAGACAGGCCATGTGAACATCCTCGGATATGAAGTGCACCAAGGTCTAACACGAGAGTGGACAAGTGTAATTTAAGGTGGCCAATACAAGAAGCACGCATGTACAACAAGTTCGACACAACAATGGCAAGTGCAAACTTATTTTCATGCATAGAATCACAAAGCGATAAGGCCAAGGCATGTACAAACAACCATGTGAAAATTCATGAACAAAGTAGTTTTCATGTTCACATGTCCAAAATAAACAAGTCAGATTCAAGGTAGACGATGCAAAAGTCAGATTGAAGTATGCATGGTGGAAGAGCCGATTAAAACAGAGTGAAGTATATATACGTCAACAAACCAAAACAAAAAATGGTTCACCAAGTGCATGTCAGATTTCATGGGCTCAATACTTTATGGCAAGACTTATGTGAACAATGGTGAAGGTAAACAAATCATTTCAAGTTGCCAAAACAAATGTCCAGAAAGCTGAAATTAAGTTTGAGAATAATTTATGCAAGTGTGACACTGATTTAATAAATGGGAAAACATTTTTTTGGCATGAATTCAATAAACATAGGAAAGTGTGGACCATTTTTTTTTAATTCCAGAAACCATGCATGGATCTCGAAACAGAGGATTGTATATTTCCAGTTTTGTATATGAACATATTTGGCAAATGGAAAGTATTCAATGCTGAAAGGAATACAGAGGATTCATTTCATAAATTCAAAGTTTGGCATGTTTTCAATGCAAAATTTTACACCATTCATACATTTCCAGGTTTAACAATTCTTGGCAAGTTTTTTAATGCATCCCTGAAATCACAATGAATGTTCGTATTTGGTTTAAGGCAAGAAATCTTCTAAGGCAAATTGCTAGAATTTTAGAACAGGAAAGTTTGCAATTCGTGGTGAAAAATTATTTGATTTCTAGAAAATACACAGAAATTATGGAAAAGGAATTTGTGAGCAAGATTAATGTTTTTCCAGAAAGTCATTCATGATTATATGGCAAGAGTTCAACAAGTTTCCAGAAAACCTTCTAGCAATCACACAAGTATCATGGAACTTATATGGAAAATTCATTTCAGATATTCGAATCATTTCCTTCCAGTTCTGATCATCCTTTTTATGGCAACTTTTTAAAAGCTTTCCTGGAATATTAAAATCATGTTCAAGGGGTTGACTTAATCAAGGAAATCACAACAAATCAGTGTGGACAAATATATATGGAAGATTCAAACAGGGAAGAATATCAGGTCTAAATCCATCAACAAATTCAAATTCAATTAAGAAATCAAAAGAGGAAACCAACGCAACAAGTCAGCAAGTCAGATAACGAAATCAGAGTCGATTAGGGTTTCATTTACCCTATATACAACACCATTTACATCACTGGCATGGGATTTTGAAAACACAAGCTACAATTTAAAGAACAGAAATCAAATCAATTCAGAATCACTCACAGTTTTCGATCACAATAATATCCCAAATTGTTGACAAGAAGAAGCCAACGCAAAGTAATATATATCTAAATATCATCTGATTCCAAGCCACGAAGATTTGAACAAATTCCAGAAGTAATCGATTTCGATTTGGGGACAAAAAGAAAAACCCTAGTTTTTCATTTCAAGAGCCGCCGCCATTTTGTTAAAGGAAAGAGATTGGGACAACTAAAATGAAGGGTGCACCACTAGGTCGACCAAGCTTTTGATAAGGATTAGAATCTTTTAAAAAGGGGATAACCTTTATATTTTAATTCCTAGGGCTTTTTCAATTTATTTTTATTTTTGTATTTTTTAATTTGTGTTGTAAAACTATTCGAACAATTTTCTAGAGTCTGTAAAATTCTAGGTGTTTCAGTTAGGAATTAACTGATAGTTTACTAGTGTCTGTAAAACTAGGGGAAAATCTGGTCTAGTGAATATAGACCAGTCTATGGTTTTGAGCGTAGGGTTAGTACAGGAGCAGGGATTGCGAGTTTATAGTGGCTGTAAGCGGGATCGGTTCTATCACCTAGTAGAAACCTTTGGAATGCAGAAGTAGGCAGGGTTTTGCCGAAGCTGGGTATCTCTATGTGTTATTTTCTTTTTGCACTTTTATTTCGGCTGTATTCCGTGATCTGTTTATAATTTAATATCCCGTCAGAATTTTAATTCAGCGAAAAACTGGGATAGATCCTATTCACCCCCCCTCTAGAGTTAATCTAGATCCAACAAGTGGTACCAGAGCAGGTATTCTGTTAACTCTAAAGTCATGGGTCATCCTAGTTGTCAGTCTTCTGAGAGTCAGTCCAGTGATATTCCAATTATTTTCAATGCGGCAGATTTTTTAATTCGGAGATCAAATTTTGAATTATATTTAAAATCTGTTAATTTTGAATATTGGAATATTATTGAAAATTTGGGAGATATGTTAGATAAGAGGAATATAGTTTTAAATGCTCGTGTTATGCATATTATTTAATCTTTTCTTGGTAACGATCGATTAAAATTTATCTCTCATTGTTTAACTGCGCAGGATATTTGGAAAACTCTCAGCATGTTGTATGGAAAGTCCGACGACTGCTCAAAACCATAAAATGACAACTCAACTTCAGTTCTGTGCTTGACAGGTATTACAAAAGATAACTCAGATGGATCAGCTGATGGAGACTCAACAGACAATGAACTAGAAAATTTCTCTTTTGAAGATCTGGTTTATTTTTGTGCTGATTTAACTAAATCTGTTGATAAACTCCAGTTGAAAAATAAATCTTTGAAATATAAGAATCTTGAGTTGACTAGCAAAAATCAATGTTTGGAATTAAAATTTGAAAATGTCATGAAATTTGAAAATTCAGATTGTAAAAATTGTTTGAAATTAAAAACAGATCTCGCTCATCCCAATAATAACATTCAAAGGCTTGAAGAAGAAATTCTAATTTTAAAAGATAACGAGATTGAGCTGGAAGATGCAAATAATTGTTCATAAAAGGTGTGACGGCCCGCCCCGCACCAACCGACATTTACTCCAAAAGTGCGCTGTACACATGTCCAGTTAGCACGGAACGGGTCGTCAGAAGGAAAAGGAAGGAGGAAATGAACATACAAAGAACCTGTAGAATGTCTCACAGCGCATAGAACAAAATATAATAATAACATACTTGACATAAAACAGGAGAGACAGTGCATAAGCTGAAAATCAGAACTAAACATCATAGCAGCGGAATCCAAAATACAGCTTATTACAACTTTCAAACTGTCTCAAAGCAAAAGTAAGATAAAGGAGGTACACTACTAATGCCCAAGTAGCGACCACCAACGACACAGGGAGAATGTGTATATATATATCATACGTGGAAGCCTCCTGCCCGCCTCCGAATCAGCTACTCGCGCATCACCAGCTAACCTGTCTCTAGTCTGCTCGTGTGAGCACCCAGAGTAATAAGAGGAGACATAAAACTCTGGGTCAGACATAAAGCCTGGTATGAGCGATAAGCATCTAAAGTGAACAATAACAGGTAGACTAAAACATACCTGAACCTGGACCTGCAACCAAAGAGTTAGCACTACATACTGTACAACACTCTAAGGTATCATATCAAACGGTGTAAAGATACGGAGGTGGGGGAGGTGTGCATGTCATAATGATGGCAACCAATCAAACATAGCATCCATCCTCACATCTCTCACTCAGTGCATAAAGCATACGATATTCACCACTTCGATCACCCAACATACCTTGCTACGATCACTTTGCCCCATGAAGTCATAAATGGCTTCACTGCACTGATAACGTAGCCACTAATCCTTTGCTATGTCCACTTTGCCCCATGGAGTCATAAGAACCCCACTGCACTGGCTCATAGCCTTACTAATCCTTACTATGTCCACTCTGCCCCATGGAGTCGCAATGACCCCACTGCACTGGCTCATAGTCTTACTACGCATCACCTTGCCCGTCAGGTCATAATGACCCTACTGCACTGATAACTTAGTCTTGCTACCATCACTTTGCCCCTCAGGTCATAATGACCCTACTGCACTGATAAGTAGCCCATCATCCATTTCCAGTGGTGAATCGAAGTTATGAACATCGACAACTCCTTAGCACACGTCCCGCAGCAAAGTCCAACTCATGAAGTGAACTCATCGGTTCCCAACTGGATCCTGAGCTCTAATTTCCCATATTGGACTACCTTTGCATCTCAGGCTATTGGTCATCATCTTCATCCGGATCGGTCTTCATCATTCGGGTCGGGTCGCGCCTCCTGCGTCGGATCGGGTCGTGGTCCTCCAGGTGATCGGGTCGCACTCCTCCATTGTCTCGTGAATCCAGTCTCCATCGAATCGGGTCTCCTCTTTTGGTCGGATCGTGGACTCCCAGCGGATCGTGTTCCAACGGGTCGGATCGTGCTACATGGATCGGGTCGTGACTTCCCATTAGTTCGTGAGGCTGGTCGGTTCATGGAAGGACGAGGCAGATCGCATGGCAACTCCTCATGTCGGATCGTTATCATCTGGTTCGGATCGGGGTGCGAAGCGTGAGTGCGAATCGTGTACGTGGCATGCGATCCGATCCGGATCCCTGCATAATTCCTGCAACTGTTCCAACGACTGTTTTGCGCCATACGACGGCGTCTTCGACTATTCTAACTATTCTAATCTATCACAAAACATACCATACAGTCGTAGCAATATGTACAAGTGAACACAAACACCAAAACAACAATCATAGCATGTAAAATGGATCAAACTTACCCAAAATCCCACATTTCCCCTTAAGCATGTTTAGGTGAAACTAATGATAGGATTAGCAAAACTTAACCAAATTAACCCAAATTCATATCAGAGGTCTAAAACATCATTTAGGAATTTATAAACATTTTTCCAGAATTTTATCATGTTTAAATTCGCTAATTAACACTAATCACCCCTAATTAGCCATAATTAGTGCAAAACTATGCAAATCACTCACCTTAGCCACAAATAAACTAAGATCTGAAATAATTCTCTGATTTGATGTGAATCTCAATGCCAAACTGCAGCTCCAATGTTGATTTGGTGAAGATCTTCCTTGATTAGGGGTTGCTAAGCCAAATCCTTGACCAAGAGATGATTTGGAGGTGATTTAGAGGGTGGAGGCCATTTTTAGGGTTCCTTGGTGATAAGTGGAGGCTAGAAAACTGAAATGGAATGATCCTCTATCTCATTTCAGCCTCCCCATAACCCTAATCCCGAAATGGGTTATGGGCCTACTCACTAATCACCCGATTTGGCCCGGTTAAGCAGTTTTTCACCCTCCAAACCTTATTTCAGCCATATCTCCCAAACGGTAAGTCCGTTTAGCTATTATGACCACTCTACGGAGAGGTAAACCATCAAACGAATCTAATGGAAGTGGTTTCAGGTCAAAATTTCTTTCCAGTCAAAAGTTATGGCCAAAACAGTACCAACTAGGGGCAAAATGGTCATTTAAAAATCGACAAAAATCATGAACATGGGAAATGACTCTAATGGATGTTTCCCAAAGTTACATGACCATACAACTTCATACGGGAAAGAAATAAATATTCTACAGTCCTATGATGTGTAGAATACGGGTCGTTACACTCTCCCCCCTTAAGAAATTTCGCCCCCGAAATTCCCTAATCCAAACACACACAAAGGTCCCGCATGCCTATCAACCATAAAACAACCATCAAACATGCAAAACAAGTAAAATAAGTCTATCCTAGCATGCGGAATAACTAAATCGCAAAGTAAATCTGACCAGGCAAAGAGTTCTGGATATGTCTTCCTAATGATCTCCTCTGTCTCCCAAGTGCAATCATTCTCGTCCTCGCCCCACTGAACCTTGACTAGCTTCACCGCCTTCCTTCGAAGTTGCTTCGTATCGTGCCCCACAATACGAATCGGCTTGCGGTTCCCAACCGCCTCGGGTTCTACTTCGAAGTCCTCTAACTGATCAGGTGAAATAGTCATATCTGAGTCGTGAACGAACTTCCTTAGTTGGGAAACATGAAATACATTGTGAACTCCCGCCATTTTCTCTGGTAAGCCAACTCTATATGCCAAATTCCCGACTAGTTCAAGAACAGGGAATGGGCCAACAAATCTTGGTGCTAATTTGCCTCTCCGGCCAAATCGTATCACGCTTTTCAACGGAGAGATCTTGACAAACACCAAGTCACCAACGGAGAATTTCAAGTCTCTTCTCCTCTTATCAGCATAACTCTTCTGCCTATCTTGGGCAGCTTTCATTCATTGCTGAATGATCTTAATCTTATCCGAAGTTTCTCTCACCACATCTGGTCCAAGCACAAACTTCTCGCCAGTCTCTATCCAACGTGATGGTGAGTTGCACGGTCTTCCGTACAAAGCTTCATATGGAGCCATACCGATACTGGATTGGTAGCTATTATTATATGCAAACTCTACTAGATGCAAATGGTCATCCCATGATCCACCAAAATCCAATATACAAGCTCTCAAGAGATCTTCCAATATACGATTCACCCTCTCTGTCTGACCATCGGTCTGAGGATGATATGCGGTACTGAGATGTAATCCTGACCCTAGAGCCTCTTGCAAGCTTTTCCAAAACCCACTAGTAAACAACGGGTCTCGGTCACTCACAATGCTTTTGGGTACTCCATGAAATCTCACTACCCACTTCATATACAGTCCTACCAACTTGGCTGCCGTTCTGGTCGATTTGACTGGTATAAATCTTGCGCTCTTAGTCAATCGATCCACAATTACCCAAATGCTATCATATCCCGATCTAGTCCTTGGTAAGCCATCGATGAAATCCATCGAAATTTGCTCCCATTTCCATTCGGGAATTTCTAATGGTTGCAACAACCCACTAGGCTTCTTTTGCTCGGCTTTAACTAGCTGGCAATTCATGCATTTGGATATAAACTTCCCAACGTCTCTTTTCATCCCTTCCCAGTAGTAAGTCGGTCTCATGTCTCGATACATCTTATTACCACCGGGATGTATAGTCAGTTTTGAGTGATGACATTCTCTAAGCACTTCATCTCTCAAACCATTCACGTTGGGCACAACTAGTCTTCCATTCTTCCGAAGCCATCCATCTCGATCAAGCCCATACACACTCATCTCCTCACTGTCGATGTTCATCTCTAACTTGGAGATGATTTGCAATAGATTAGGATCGTTCCTCTGACTAGAACTAATCCGCTCTATCAAAGTGGGTCTGATCGTCAAACTAGCTAGCATAACTGGATCCAATTCGCACTTTGGTCTCAAATCAAACCCCGCGATATACTCCAGTTGCTTCCACTCAAGAAACATTGCCCCTAAGCTGGCATGTCTCCTACTCAAGGCATCGGCTACCGCATTACCCTTCCCAGGTGTGTATGCGATATCAAAATCATACGAAGCCAAGAACTCTAACCATCTCTGCTGACGGAGATTCAGATCTTTCTGAGAGAAGAGATACTTTAACGATTTATGATCGTTAAACAACTCAAATCTTTCTCCCAAGAGATAGTGTCTCCACATCTTCAGCGCAAATACAATCGCTGCCAATTCCAAATCATGGGTAGGATACTTCTTCTCATGTGGCTTTAGCTGTCGACTAGCATAAGCTACAACCCTACCTCCTTGCATCAATACAGCACCCAGTCCGGTACCACAAGCGCCCGTGTATACCGTCATCTCTTCATTCCCTTTAGGAATGACTAACACTGGCGCACGCGTCAACTTCCCCTTTAGACTCTTGAAGGCATCCTCATACACTCCGTCCCAGACGAAGGACTGATTTTTCTTAGTCAACTGAGTCAACGGTGCTGCTATCTTAGAGAAGTCCTGGATAAACTTACGATAATATCCAGCTAATCCCAAGAAACTTCTCACATCTGTTACATTCTTGGGTGTAGGCCAATCCTGTACCGTAGCCACCTTCGCAGGGTCCACGGCAATACCACTCTCGGAAACAACATGACCCAAGAATCTTACTTCCCTTCTCCAAAAATGACACTTAGAGAATTTCGCTTTCAATTGGTGTTTCCTCAACACCTCCATCACTGTCCTCAAGTGTCCCTTGTGTTCCTCCTCTGTCCATGAATAAACAAGGATATCATCCACGAACACAAGAACAAACTTATTCAACTGATCTCTGAATACATGATTCATAAGATCCACAAAGTAGGCTGGTGCATTGGTCAACCCAAACGGCATGACCAACCACTCATAAAATCCAAACGGCGTCCTAAATGTCGTTTTCGGAACACTCTCATCTGCTACTCGTAGCTGATGAAATCCTATCGCGAGGTCCAACTGGGAGAACACTCTTGATCCTTCCAGCTGATCAAACAAATCATCAATCCGCGGTAGAGGATACTTATTCTTCCTCGTTACCTTATTCAACTCACGATAGTCCACACACAAACGAAGGGAACCATCTGCCTTAGTGGCAAACACAACTGGTGCTCCCCACTCGGAGACACTCCTTCTAATAAATCCCTTCTTCAAAAGATTGCTGACTTGCACCCCGAGCTCTCGCTGCTCCCTTGGTGCCATACGACGAAGTGGCATCACTATAGGTCTGGCATCTTTCACTAAATCAATACGGAACTCAATCTCTCGGTGTGGTGGAAGCCCGGTCACCTCCTCGAAGACGTCCGGATACTGGCCAACCACGGGCACATCTGACAATTCATCCTGCGGGATGTCGAGGGAATTTACAAAACTAGCCATAACCCCATCACTAGGTAGACTACCAAACACTACCCTCCGCCAATCATCCGCCCTCACTATCACCAAAAAGCCCTCACAGTCTACCACCACCCCGTATCTTTGGAGCCAATCGACTCCCAATATAATGCCATACCCTGTAAAGCCCAAAACAAAGCAATCACATACAAACATACATCCATGACTCGATAAGACCAAATTCCTGCAAATCATACTAAGGCAAGTCGAACCACCAATCGGGTTCGTCACAACCAATGGTCTATCGACTATCTGGGGTTCCAGTCCCAACCTATCTACCAGGTCACTAGATATGAAGGAACGGGAAGCCCCAGTATCAAACAAAACTCGAACTGGTACATCATAAATAGAAAGCATACCTTGAATAACAACATTCTTTCCTTTCTCCGCCGCAGTTGGGGCATTCGACGAAGAAGGAACAGCACCAAGAGCATATGCTTTCACAATCTGCTTCTCCTTTAGAGGTTGCGGACACTTATCCTTCTGATGTCCCACTTGACCACAGTTGTAGCACTTACTATCCGCTGGCTTGGCCCGACATTCTTTAGCATAATGGCCCTTCTTTCCACAGCTGAAGCACTCAACATCCTTCTTGCTCTTTTTCTGGCCACCTTTTGATTGGTCCTGCTTCCTCTTATTCTGAGAATTATTCTTGCCTCCACCGCCTGCTTGCGGCTTTGGCCCTTCTGCAGATGCAGCCTCAGTCTTTGACTTAGGGTAAAGACTCTCTGATCTCAAAGCTTTCCCCACGATCGATTCAAAAGTCTCATCGATGTGGTTGATAAGCCTTTCCCCCAAGTATCCATCCAAACCAGTAATGACCTTCTCATTCTTCTTTTTAGGAGTATCGATAAGAGACAGTCCATACTTCGACAAAGTATCGAACTCAGCAATATAATCAGAAACTGCCCTTCCGTTCTGCTTGAGTTCCAAGAACCTCTTAAACAACACTGACTTCTGGGCAGCTGGGATAAACTTCTCGCTAAAGCGAGCCTTGAACTGATCCCAAGTAACCTGATCCTCTGGAGTAGCTGTTCTAATAGCATTCCACCAATTCATCACTCGCCCTTGCAGCTGACGAGACGCTAACCTTCTCTTCATCGCATCCTCAAGACCCAAGTCATCAAAGATACGATCACAGCTATCCATCCAATCTTGAACATCTGTGGCCAATTCCGTTCCGTGGAACGGCTTTCCACCAAGATTAGTGTAATCTTTGCACAACTTGGCGAAATCGACCCTAGGCGCCTGCACTACTGGGCCAACACCAACTCCGGGATTGGGAACTGCCCCTTGCACTTCTCTAAGCATGTCTCTTATGAGGTTAGTAAACATCGCCCTCATGTCAGCGGCATTCCCTTGGTTGGTCCCTCTACCAGCACCCCTCGTGTCTCGGCTCATCGTCAATCTGAAAAAGGGAAACGATTAACGACCCCATAGTGGTGCTAGTGCAGTGCGACTTCATTCTTTATACTACTAATAGTATATATATACATAGCTTTTGAAAACCAAAGTAATCACAAATACGCGCTCTCATATACGTACTAACTCTCCCTAGTGTCTTTCCCTAGGTTAATTACGCAACCTAGAGCTCTGATACCAAGTGTGACGGCCCGCCCCGCACCAACCGACATTTACTCCAAAAGTGCGCTGTACACATGTCCAGTTACCACAGAATGGGTCGTCAGAAGGAAAAGGAAGAAGGAAATGAACATACAAAGAACCTGCAGAATGTCTCACAGCGCATAGAACAAAATATAATAATAACATACTTGACATAAAACAGGAGAGACAGTGCATAAGCTGAAAATCAGAACTAAACATCATAGCAGCGGAATCCAAAATACAGCTTATTACAACATTCAAACTGTCTCAAAGCAAAAGTAAGATAAAGGAGGTACACTACTAATGCCCAAGTAGCGACCACCAACGACACAGGGAGAATGTGTATATATATATCATACGTGGAAGCCTCCTGCCCGCCTCCGAATCAGCTACTCGCGCATCACCAGCTAACCTGTCTCTAGTCTGCTCGTGTGAGCACCCAGAGTAATAAGAGGAGACATAAAACTCTGGGTCAGACATAAAGCCTGGTATGAGCGATAAGCATCTAAAGTGAACAATAACAGGTAGACTAAAACATACCTGAACCTGGACCTGCAACCAAAGAGTTAGCACTACATACTGTACAACACTCTAAGGTATCATATCAAACGGTGTAAAGATACGGAGGTGGGGGAGGTGTGCATGTCATAATGATGGCAACCAATCAAACATAGCATCCATCCTCACATCTCTCACTCAGTGCATAAAGCATACGATATTCACCACTTCGATCACCCAACATACCTTGCTACGATCACTTTGCCCCATGAAGTCATAAATGGCTTCACTGCACTGATAACGTAGCCACTAATCCTTTGCTATGTCCACTTTGCCCCATGGAGTCACAAGAACCCCACTGCACTGGCTCATAGCCTTACTAATCCTTACTATGTCCACTCTGCCGCATGGAGTCGCAATGACCCCACTGCACTGGCTCATAGTCTTACTACGCATCACCTTGCCCCTCAAGTCATAACGACCCTACTGCACTGATAACGTAGTCTTGCTACCATCACTTTGCCCCTCAGGTCATAATGACCCTACTGCACTGATAAGTAGCCCATCATCCATTTCCAGTGGTGAATCAAAGTTATGAACATCGACAACTCCTTAGCACACGTCCCGCAGCAAAGTCCAACTCATGAAGTGAACTCATCGGTTCCCAACTGGATCCTGAGCTCTAATTTCCCATATTGGACTACCTATGCATCTCAGGCTATTGGTCATCATCTTCATCCGGATCGGTCTTCATCATTCGGGTCGGGTCGCGCCTCCTGCGTCGGATCGGGTCGTGGTCCTCCAGGTGATCGGGTCGCACTCCTCCATTGTCTCGTGAATGCAGTCTCCATCGAATCGGGTCTCCTCTTTTGGTCGGATCGTGGACTCCCAGCGGATCGTGTTCCAACGGGTCGGATCGTGCTACATGGATCG
Source organism: Allium sativum (assembly GCA_030737875.1). NCBI lineage: Eukaryota > Viridiplantae > Streptophyta > Magnoliopsida > Asparagales > Amaryllidaceae > Allium > Allium sativum. The sequence continues at coordinate 619,076,546 of CM060919.1, read as the reverse complement.
GGTCGTGACTTCCCATTAGTTCGTGAGGCTGGTCGGTTCGTGGAAGGACGAGGCAGATCGCATGGCAACTCCTCATGTCGGATCGTTATCATCTGGTTTGGATCGGGGTGCGAAGCGTGAGTGCGGATCGTGTACGTGGCATGCGATCCGATCCGGATCCCTGCATAATTCCTGCAGCTGTTCCAGCGACTGTTTTGCGCCATACGACGGCGTCTTCGACTATTCTAACTATTCTAATCTATCACAAAACATACCATACAGTCATAGCAACATGTACAAGTGAACACAAACACCAAAACAACAATCATAGCATGTAAAATGGATCAAACTTACCCAAAATCCCACATTTCCCCTTAAGCATGTTTAGGTGAAACTAATGATAGGATTAACAAATCTTAACCAAATTAACCCAAATTCATATCAGAGGTCTAAAATATCATTTAGGAATTTATAAACATTTGTCCAGAATTTTATCATGTTTAAATTCGCTAATTAACACTAATCACCCCTAATTAGCCATAATTAGTGCAAAACTATGCAAATCACTCACCTTAGCCACAAATAAACTAAGATCTGAAATAATTCTCTAATTTGATGTGAATCTCAATGCCAAACTGCAGCTCCAATGTTGATTTGGTGAAGATCTTCCTTGATTAGGGGTTGCTAAGCCAAATCCTTGACCAAGAGATGATTTGGAGGTGATTTAGAGGGTGGAGGCCATTTTTAGGGTTCCTTGGTGATAAGTGGAGGCTAGAAAACTGAAATGGAATGATCCTCTATCTCATTTCAGCCTCCCCATCACCCTAATCCCGAAATGGGTTATGGGCCTACTCACTAATCACCCGATTTGGCCCGGTTAAGCAGTTTTTCACCCTCCAAATCTTATTTCAGCCATATCTCCCAAACGGTAAGTCCGTTTAGCTATAATGACCACTCTACGGAAAGGTAAACCATCAAACGAATATAATGGAAGTGGTTCAAGGTCAAATTTCCTTTCCAGTCAAAAATTATGGCCAAAACATTACCAACTAGGGGGCAAAATGGTCATTTAAAAATCGACAAAAATCATGAACATGGGAAATGACTCTAATGGATGTTTCCCAAAGTTACATGACCATACAACTTCATACGGGAAAGAAATAAATATTCTACAATCCTATGATGTGTAGAATACGGGTCGTTACAAAAGGAATTTATAAATTTTAAGGATACCAAAAAGTCCAAACTTGATATTGCTGAAAAACAAAGTTTGTTGAAAACAGATTTGATTTTAAAAGAGGTTGAAAATGAAATTAAAGATTTCAAGATTTTTGAGATTGAAAAATTAAAACAGTTTGATACTGAAATTTCTGAGTCCAAAATCAAAACTGAGAAGCTTTTAATTGAGAATGATATTTTTAAATCAAAAATCAATAGGCTTGAGTTGAGTTTGAAATGTTTTTCTACTGGAGAAAAATCTTTGAATATGCTATTGAAAAATCAAGTTTCTTCTGGTAATAGGAATGGTCTCGGTTTTTGGAAAACAAATAATTTTGAAAAATTGAATTCTTTTGATTTTCCTTTAAGTTGCTTCAAAAAGGATCTTTCTGAAAGTTTGAATTTTGAAAATCGAAAAGGTTTTTAAATCACAAACGAGACAAGAACTGGTTTGATAACTATCCAATTGAACAGTTGTGGACCACAAAAAGAAATAAAATGATTTTTGGAAAAACTAAGCGAATTTGGGTTCCAAAGGGTACTCTAGTTGATTCTAACGGATTGTTATACAAACAAATTTGGGTACCAAAAGATGTGAACAAAACTGTGAGTGGTTTTACTACTTTCGTTAGACCACTCAATCCTATTAACAGTTAGGTACCGAAGATGGCTGAAGAACTGCTTTGCTAAAGAGAATCTGAAATCAAACCGCCTCATCTCATTGAATCATTTGAAGTTCCTTGAGCAAGTCCATTGAGTTAGAGATTTTGATTTACATTGGATTCTGGTATGATCTCGAAACTCACCTTTGTAAATATTCCTTTTTTTCCTTGTTTATTTCTCCTTCTGTCCTTTCTGTTTATTTTTCCTTTTTTTTGTTTGGATTTGGCACTGACATTTTTTTTCTTTATGGGCTTCATTAACTTCCAATAGTAGAAGTCATGTTTTTTTTGGAAATTTGCATCTTTTTAATAAAACTCTAATGTTTAATAATTTCTAGATCTTGGATTCAAATTTGTAAATATTTCTGCAATTGTTTTGAAACTTATTTTCTAATTTCTGAATTTCTAACAGTGCTGAAGCATTCATGTCATATCTTGAAAACAGTTGATTAGAATTCTAAATTTTTGAAGATCTGAAAGTTTTGTAGAATTTCACACACCTTTGCTGTTTTGAGTCACTTCTAATTCATTTTGGCAAGTCTTGAAAATTTATACTCATTACAACACTCTGTTATTTGTCAGTTGTGATGATTTCAGAAATTTTTAGATTGGCTTGAATATTTTGATTTATCTTGAATCAGTGATACACCATGAAATTCATCTTTATTCATGATCATTATGGTTGTTTTTGTTTGTTTGAGATCACTTGAAAATTTCTGATATTTTAAATCTCACACACCACTCAGATCTAAAATTATTAATCCTGTATGATTGATTCATTGTATCTTAAGATTTACATTCGTTCAAGTGATTTTGAATAAACCACTATTTTTTGGATCATGAATTATTACTCAAGTTTGATGTAAATGATCTGAAATTATTCTTGGCTTGTCAGAAATATTTTGGAAAGTTCCTTTGAAAATCCAGTCTTGAAATTTACTCTTATTCCATGATTATTTGATTTAATTATTTGTTTGTTTGAAATTATTCGAATTTATTGATTTATTGAATCTCACACATGTCTTGAATCTGAAATTAATAATCTGGTGTGATTGATTCATTGAATCTAGAGTTTTTTTTTTCTTCAGATTCCTCAAATGATTTTAAACGGTATTATTAATCTTGGATCATGAATCATCTTCACATGACCATCATCCTTTGACGAGTCTGCTGTGCTATTGGTTTCTGTGCTGCTCTGATACTATTTTTGAAAAATGTTTTCAAAAATCTGCTTGGTTTTTACTACTGCAATGATAAATGAAATTAATTTGCAAGTCTTGTCTTCATGGGCCTTATAATTGAATTTCTGTTTGTATCTGATATCCTGGTTTGTCTCATGTGCCTTGTTACAATCCTCATTAATTACACACCAATTGGTATCAGAAGTGCTAAATTTTTATGTATATATTTTTATTCTTATCTCCTCTTGTAATTGATTTACAATTTTAAAATTATTTATTGATTATTCATTCAGAAATTGAAATCAATATCCAAATCGAACTGTATTTATAATTCATGAAAATCATTATTAGATTTTGAAATTGTAATGAATTGTGACTGCAGTTTATTTCACAATAAAAGGAGATTTTATTTAGATTTTCATGATGGTTGAATAATTATTATAATATCTTTGAATTGGCGATTATTTCATAACCATCTTCTTTATCTACCATTATTCTGCCATCCATCATTTTTTAATGTATTAATGTGGAGAGTTTAATTTTTTTTAAATCATCTTGGATAAACAGTGAAAATATTTGTGATGGAATTATGGTTACATTATTATTAAGAATTAGTGATAATTGAAAATTTTCAATGATCCCAGTACAATTGAGCATATTTCATAATATAAATAATTTAGAAATTTATTTCACAAACCATTTGTGTACCTACCCCATTTTCTATCATCCATATATTGGTTTTGTATACCGAGGAGTTTTTTCCTTTTAAAGCTAAAATGATAAATACATATAATTAATATATAAGTGTGTCTTGAACCTCATTTAACAATCCAAGCTCTGGTCATGTATGGTTATGATACGACTTATAATTTAAGCTATGACTGACCTCATTTAAAAATCCAAGCTCTGGTTATGCGTGGTCAGTGTGCTCTTAAATAAAAAAAGAAAAGAAAAGGAGATATTGTGCTATAAATTGAAATTTATCTGAAAATCTCCTTGGTGTTTAAAAACCAGCCTATCAGTCCGTCTTTCTAATCTTTGAAATGGGTTGAAATCTTATGAAGTATTATGATTTGTTGATTGATAGCTATTGGGATTTGAGATTATACGATTTTGTCACTTAAATTGAATTATTAATTATAGTCCAAATCCATCACTGTTTTTGTACTTTATTTTTGAAAATCGTATTGGAAAATAATTTGAATTATTTGTGTTAAAACTCTCCCCATTTATATATATTTCACCGTAAATCCGTCATTCTCTGCAACATGAAATAAGACACTAGTTCTCTGTTTATTATGATTTTTGTTTGACTGATTGAAATCTATGATGATCGTTCTTCCTTTTAAGCTGATATTATATTTTTAGACATTTTTCAACTATATTTTAAATTCTGAATCCTTTTGATGATAACAAAAGGGGGAGAATGGGTTGAGATTTTGATTTAGAGTGAATATTTTGTAAATATTTTTATTTTTAAAAATTAATTCAACTTTCATTTTTTTTCACTCATTCACATTTATAGGGGGAGTTTCTATTGTAGGGGGAGCATTTAAATAGGGGGAGTTCAGTTTTTCACTCTCAAACACATTTATTATATTCAAAATCTTAAATATTTGTTTGTTATCATCAAAAGGGGGAGATTTTTGTATATAACGTTGTTGTATACACAATTATATGATTTTTGTTTGATGATAACAACCAAATATATATTATTATAAATGTGTTTGTACTGTACTGCTTTATATATACATAATAGACATGAATATAATATTTCTGTTTAAATAAAATACAACTGTACAGAAATTTAAATATTCACACAGTATTTTATTTAAATAGCATATTTTATTTCAATTTCAAATAGTACAAAATTTTTATACTCCACTACTTGAACATGTATACATTTTAATTTACTTTTATTTTCAAACACAATTCCTCACACTCAATTAGTCAGTTTACATACATTTTCATTTATACATTCAGAGACTCAAATACATACACTTTCACTGTTACACACACTGTTATTTTCATTGTCTTCTGTCTTTCATCTTTTGTCTTCACAGCATTCTTCAATCAGTCCAGTCTTCATACCTGTCATATACATGAAACACACATAGTACACTGCAACAGAAACAAAACTGTATACGCACGAATATAAATTTTAATTTTAAAATTTTATTTGGCTCAGGTTTCTGGTGTGTTTCTCATCATCTTTCATGTCTTGATCTGATTTGTATATATTTCTAGTACCCACTGATCAGCCTCAACATACTACATTGGTTTGTTGATCAAAATCAGTAGCTGATTCTGAACAGCCACAACACAGTGCAGCAGTCTGCTGATAAAAAAAATGCATGTTCACGATACATGTATACACACACGAGTGTGTGTATATACACATATGTTATGCAAGTGCACAGGAATGCCAATAGCCAAGATGATTGTATAAATGATATCACAAATGTTCATGTACAAGTGAAGGCGATGGTGCACCACAAGTATGGAAACAAAACAGCAAGTTCATGGTTCTACACATCCAAAGTCAGACAGTATGGTTCAAGAACAAGCATCATGGACAGAGCATGATCAAGATGCCAAATCATCACAACGGATCAAATAAATGTGATCAAATAACCTAAACATGATATGATGAGCATGGACTGCAATAATTATATGGACACAACATGCATGGGTATTAACAAGGCCATTTACATATTCAAGTGACATGTTCATGTGCACAAAACCAAGACAGGCCATGTGAACATCTTCAGATATGAAGTGAAGCAAGCAGGTCTAACACGAGAGTGGACAATTGTAATTTAAGGTGGCCCATACAGGAAGCACGAATGTACAACAAGTTCGACACAACAATGGCAAGTGCAAACTTATTTTCGTGCATAGGATCACAAAGTGATAAGGCCGAGGCATGTACAGACAACCATGTAAAAATTCATGAATAAAGTAGTTTTCATGTTCACATGTCCAAAATAAACAAGTCAGATTCAAGATAGATGGTGCAAAAGTCAGATTCAAGTATGCATGGTGGAAGAGCTGATTAAAACAGAGTGAATTATATATACACCAACAAACCAAGACACAAAATGGTTCACCAAGTGCATATTAGATTTCATGTGCTCAATACTTTATGGAAAGACTTATGTGAACAATACTGAAGGTAAACAAATCATTTCAAGTTGCCAAAACAAATGTCCAGAAAGCTGCAATTAATTTTGAGAATAAATCATGCAAGTGTGACACTGATTTAATAAATGGGAATACATTTTTTTGGCATGAATTCAATCAACATAGGAAAGCGTGGACCAAGTTTTTTTTAATTCCAGAAACCATGCATGGATCTCGAAACAGAGGATTGCATGTTTCCAGTTTTGTATATGAACATATATGGCAAATGGCAAGTACTCAATACTGAAAGGAATACAGAGGATTCATTTCAGAAATTCAAAGTTTGGCATGTTTTCAATGTAAAATTTTACACCATTCATACATTTCCAGGTTTAACAATTCTAGGGAAGTTTTTTAATGCATCCCTGAAATCACAATGAATGTTCGTATTTGGTTTAAGGCAAGAATCTTCTAAGGAAAATTACTAGAATTTCCGAACAGGCAAGTTTGCAATCGTGATGCAAAATTATTTGATTTCTAGGAAATACACAGAAATTATGGAAAATGAATTTGTGATCAAGATTAATGTTTTTCCAGAAAGTCATTCACGATTATATGGCAAGAGTTCAACACGTTTCTAGAAAACCTTCTAGCACTCACACAAGTATCATGGAACTTATATGGAAAATTCTTTTCAGATATTCAAATCATTTCTTTCTAGTTCTGATCATCTTTTTTATGGCAACTTTTTAAAAGCTTTCCTGGAATATTAAAATCAAGTTCAAGGGGTTGATTTAATCAAGGAAATCACAACAAATCAGTGTAGACAAATATATATGGCAAGATTCAAAAAGGGAAGAATATCAGGTCTAAATCCATCAACAAATTCAAATTCAATTGAGAAATAAAAAGAGGTAACCAACGCAACAAGTCAGCAAGTCGCATAACAAAATCAGAGTCAATTAGGGTTTCATTTACCCTATATACAACACCATTTACATCGCTGGGATGGGATTTTGAAAACACAAGCTACAATTCAAAGAACAGAAATCAAATCAATTCAGAATCACTCACAGTTTCCGATTACAACAATATCCCAAATCGTTGTCAAGAAGAAGCCGACGCAAAGCAATATAGATCCGAATATCATCTGATTCCAAGCCACGAAGATTTGAACAAATTCCAGAAGTAATCGATTTCGATTTGATAAAAAGAAAAACCCTAGTTTTTCATTTCAAGAGTCGCCGCCACTTTGTTAAAGGAAAGAGATTGGGACAACTAAAATGAAGGGTGCACCACTAGGTCGGCCAAGATTTTGATAACGATTAGAGTCTTTTAAAAAGGGGGTAACCCTTAAATTTTAATTCCTAGGGCATTTTCAATTTGTTTTTATTTTTGTATTTTTTAATTTGGGTTGTAAAAGTATTCAAACAATTTTCTAGAGTCTGTAAAATTTTAGATGTTTCAGTTAGGAATTAACTGAGAGTTTACTAGTGTCTGTAAAACTAGGGGAAAATCTGGTCTAGTGAATATAGACCAGTCTAGGGTTTTGAGCGTAGGGTTAGTACAGGAGCAGGGAGTGCGAGTTTACAGTGTCTGTAAGCGGGATCGGTTCTATCACCTAGTAGAAACCTTAGGAATGCAGCATTAGGCAGGGTTTTGCCAAAGCTAGGTATCTCTATGTGTTATTTTCTTTTTGCACTTTTATTTATGCTGTATTCCGTGATCTGTTTATTATTTAGTATCCCGTCAGAATTTTAATTCAGCAAAAAACTATGATAAGTCTGATTCATCCGCCCCTCTAGTGTTAACCTAGATCCAGCAAGTGGTATCAGAGCAGGTATTCTGTTAACTCTAGAGTCATGGGTCATCCTAGTTGTCAGCCTTCTGAGAGTCAGTCCAGTGATATTCCAATTAGTTTCATTGCGACAGATTTTTTAATTTGGAGATCAAATTTTGAATTATATTTAAAATCTGTTAATTTTAAATATTGGAATATTATAAAAAAATTGGGAGATATATTAGATAAGGGGAATAAAGTTTTAAATGCTCGTGTTGTCCATATTATTTAATCTTTTCTCGGTAACGATCGATTAAAATTTATCTCTCATTGTTTAACATCGCAAGATATTTGGAAAACTCTCAACACGTTGTATGGAAAGTCCGACGACTGCTCAAAACCCCAAAATGACAACTCAACTTCAGTTCTATGCTTGACAGGTTTTACAAAAGATAACTCAAATGGATCAGCTGAAGGAGACTCAACAGACAAAGAAATAGAAAATTTCTCTTATGAAGATCTGGTTTATTTTTGTGTTGATTTAACTAAATCTGTTGATAAACTCCAGCTGAAAAATATATCTTTGAAATCTAAGAATCTTGAGTTGACTAGCAAATATCAATGTTTGGAATTAAAACTTGAAAATATCATGAAATTTGAAAATTCAGATTGTAAAAATTGTTTGAAATTAAAAACAGATCTCGCTCATCTCAATAATAACATTCAAAGGCTTGAAGAAGAAATTCGAATTTTAAAAGATAATGAGATTGAGCTGAAAGATGCAAACAATTGTTAACAAAAGGAATTTACAAATTTTAAGGATACCAAAAATTCCAAACATGATATTGCTAAAACACAAAGTTTGTTGAAAACATATTTGATTTTAAAAGAGCTTGAAAATGAAATTAAGGATTTCAAGATTTTTGAGATTGAAAAACAAAAACAGTTTGATACCGAAATGGCCGAGTCTAAAATCAAAACTGAGAAGCTTCTAACTGAGAATGATATTTTGAAATCAAAAATCAATAGTCTTAGTTGAGTTTGAAACGTTTTTCTACTGGAGAAAAATCTTTGAATATGCTGTTGAAAAATCAAGTTTCTTCTGGTAATAGGAATGGTCTCGGTTTTGGGAAAACAAATGATTTTGAAAAATTGAATTCTTGTGATTTTCCTTTAAGTTGCTTCAAAAAGGATCTTTCTGAAAGTTTGAATTTTGAAAATCCAAAATGTTTTTAAATCACAAACGAGACAAGAATTGGTTTGATAACAATCCAATTGAACAGTTGTGGACCCCAAAAAGAAATTAAATGATTTTTGGAAAAACTAAACGAATTTGGGTTCCAAAGGGTACTTTAGTTGATTCTAATGGATTGTTATACAAACAGATTTGGGTACCAAAAGATGTGAACAAAAATGTGAGTGGTTTTACTACTTTCGTTAGACCACTCAATCCTCTTAACAGTTAGGTACCGAAGATGGTTGAAGAATTTCTTTGCTAAAGAGAATCTGAAATCAAACTGCCTCATCTCATTGAATCATTAAATCATTTGAAGTTCCTTGGCCAACTCTATTGAGTTAGAGATTTTGATTTACATTGGATTCTAGTATGGTCTCCAAACTCACCTTTGTAAATATTCTTTTTTCTTCTTTGTTTATTTCTCCTTCTGTCCTTTCTGTTTATTTTTCTTTTTTTTTGTTTGGATTTGGCATTGGCATTTTTTATATTTCTTTATGGGCTTCATTAACTTCCAATAGCAGAAGTCATGTTTTTTTTGGAAATTTGCTTCTTTTGAATAAAACTCAAATGTTTAATAATTTCCGGATCTTGAATTCAAATTTGTAAATATTTCTGTAATTGTTTTGAAACTTATTTTCTGATTTCTGAATTTCTAACTGTGCTGAAGCATTAAGGTCATATCCTGAAAACAGTTGATTAGAATTCTAAATTTTAGAAGATCTGAAAGTTTTGTGGAATTTCACACACTTTTGCTGTTTTGAGTCTCTTCTAATTCATTTTGGAAAGTCTTGAAAATTTATACTCATTACAGCACTCTGTTATTGGTCAGTTTTGATAATTTCAGAAATTGTAACAACCCGGAAAATACGAGCCAATTTAAAAATTTTAAATTGGATATTTTAAAGAAATTTAAACAATTGAAATACAATATTTCAATAGAATAATGAATTAGAAATAGTGCGGCAGTTTGAAAATTTGAATTCAAACTTTGACTGACTGTACCGGGTGCAAAATGTAACGGATTTTAGTGAAACTAAAAATATTTAAATCTGTTTATGAATATCTTTCTAACGAATCTGAAAAATCAAAGTTTCATAGTGGGAATCAAAAGTTATGGCCAAATGAATTTTCAGAAAGGTTGCTATAGAGAATGTATAGCCGTTGCAAATAGACATTGTGCAAACGACCTCGAAATTCGACGAAACCACTTTTGTTGGATCCGGGATGTCAAATTATTGCTAGGTTTCAAATTTCATAATTTTTGAAGCTAGTATGTGAGCGTGGCAAAGGAAAACGTGTTTGGTTAATTTCTGTTAAATGGGATCGACCAGAAAATAGACCATTTTCAAATGACCTCAAAATTCGACGAAACTAGTTTTGTTGGGACCGTAGCATCATAAAATAGCTAGATTTATTTTTCTGGATTTTTCCAAATCAGTTTGTGGCCCTGGCAAATTGAAAAGTACGTTCAAAACAGAATTTGAATGTTTTATATTTTAATTTGAAGAATAACTGACTGTAACAGTCGAATTGGCCTACGAAACATAGCCCATTGTGTCCGGGATGGGGGTATTTAGCTAAGGGCGACAGTCGTTGGGTTTAAATTGGTGTTCGTGTTGAGAAACACTATTTTAAAAATTTAATAAAACCATCGACCAATAGGATTTCTCCATTCATAATTATAAAAAAACTCAACCCCCCTCCCCCGTAACCCGATCTCGATGGCGGAACCCCTTTCGCCGCTTCCCAGGCGTTTTCCGATCGCCACAGGCCGAACCAGCCCCACCCCTAGTTGAACTTTTTGTAGTTCTCCTCTCGCTCTTCAAATCCATATAAAGAACTCCCCCTATCGTCGCTCCTACCTCGAGATTTCCCCCTCCAAAGATCCCACACTTCCGCCGCCGCCACAAACGCTGGTACCCACCGAGCTACCTCCAACCGCCACGTGCCTGAAGCCCCCTCGACCCTCTTTCGCGTGGTACAAGCCGATTATCCTATCGTGCAGCGGTTCGTTAGAAAATTGGAAACCTAGTTTTGAAGGTTTTGAAAGGTATGGCTTGAATTTTCTGAATTGAAAACAACACTTTTTAGTGTTGCAAACTTTGAAAAATCAAATCTTTATGGTGTGTTAACGAAATTTGATGAAACAGGAGAAATCGTGACCGCTAGGACGCTCTCTACAATCTAGAAGAGACTGCGGATTTTTCTGAGATAGCTATGATTTTTAGCATCTTGAAAACCAATGTGAGATTTCTAAACTGAAATGTGAATAGAAATGTGATGTATAAATTACATAAGCGAAATATAAATTATACACGTGTCATATACCTCATGTACATGCGTTGTGTAAGTTATATGAGCGAAGTATGAATTATACATGCATTGTATAAATGATATGTGTGTTGGAATGGAAATAAAATATATTTATATACAAATATATATATATATATACTCCCCTTGTCCGCAAACCATGGACAATATTTATTGTTTGTGAATTGGTTTGAAAATTTTGGTGAATAATGCGAATGGTTGATAGAATTGTTTGTGGTTGATATTGTTTGGTTGTGGTTGAAAAATACCCATTTGTGATTGAAATAAATTGTGGAAAAGATAAATCATACTCGCCTGCAAGCGAATTAGATGTACGAAATCCCCATTGTCAAAAACCGCGAGGTTTTAAGGTAGAGCGAGGAGTCGTACTCGGGACGGTGCTGGTTTTAACTACCCTACCGTTATGTTGCCGAAATTTTGAATAATATTCATGTGTTAGAATTATTTTCATATGTTGAAATTACTTTCATGTGCTGAAACAAAAGTCATGTGTTGAAACCATATCCATGTGTGGAAATTCTCATGTGTTGAGAAGTTCATGTGTTGAAAAATAATTCATGTGTTGAATAAATAAATTGTTTTAACAATAAAAATCGCATTTTCATTATATATATGAAGTATGAAAAATATTCGTATTTTAAATAAATTGTTTCAACTATAAAATTTACATCTTCCTTATATGTACAAACCATATAAAATATATCCATGTGTGGAAATGCTCATGTGTTGAGAAGTTCATGTGTGAAAAGGGTTCATGTGTCGAATAAAAGATCGAACAACAAAAATTATATTTTTATTGAGAATATGAAGTGTTAAAAACATTCGTGTGTCGAATAAATATTTTTGATGATAAAAATACCATTTTTATAATGTGTGTGAATTGCTAAAAATATACAATGTTGAAATAAATATTTTTTTTGCTATGAATATTATTTTTAACATGTATAGGAACTAAATAAAATAGTCATGTGTTGAAACATATTTTTGTTCGACAAAAATATCATTTTTAAGTGAAACGTGTAGTGTTAAAGTTAACATAAGTGCAAATAAACCTTTGTTCGCTAGAAACATAATTTTTAGCTTAGTTTTGCACATATATATACATGTGTTGAATAGGAAATGGATTAGCTGTTGAGTAAAGAATTTATATGCGTGCCCGACAAATTGGTAAACCTTAATGAGTTGGATGTGCAAATTTTATTACTATATCAACTCCTGTGAATGCCATTGGATGCAGAGTGCTAGTTGTTCTGTGTGTAATAATAAACATCACCATAGGACAGTAACAATTAATTTTGAACTACACTACATGGCATACTTCTTGACGATAGGCATACTTCATCATATACCACATAAGCATTGCGACGATCCCAAAATCCGGGTGACGGTATTAAGGATAATCATTGGAATATAACACATCAATCATCATAGCAGAGTACAGATAATAGCAAAAACAATAAATAGAATAATTTTACATGGATATGGCAGCGGAATCATAACATGTAACAACATCAGAATAGCACAACGTAGGATATAACTTAGTAAATAAAAGGGGAATGATCAGTCACCATCGCCATAGGCGGAATATCTACATACAGCGAGACATAATAAGGGTATCAGTCTACATCGCCTGAGGCAGTACATATACACACGATAATAAATACTGGAAGTAAAAAAAGTCTGCATCGCCATAGGCGGAATCATATACATAAGATAGGTGGAAAGTCAATAGCCAAAATACAAATCTAATTCATCGCCATCAAGCCAAAACTGCACCTCGTACTGCAGTGCTAAGCCAAAACAACCTGTCATCTGTGAACTAGGATGGCCGTGCGAAAATAAGGGCACCCGAGTTTGCAAAGTGAAACAAACAACGAGTCAGTCATGGGACTGGTATGAGAAATCTACTTAACAGTTTAAACAACAGTAATAAGGCAAATCATAGGACCACGCCACTTTCGCGGAACAGGTTTTCTCCAGTGATTGTCGGTACATTTGAAACAAAGTGAATTCTTTAAAACAACGCAATGCTCTTTAAAAAGAATGAAGCCGTTATAAGACTCAAGTCCCATCATACAATGCAACGCAAGCCAGAGGATAGAGTTTTACCTTATAATGGCCAAATATGCTTAATACGTGTAATGCAAAATCATTTGATATTATTACTAGTGCATATATGTTTCAAAAACGAATATCATCATAAATATCAATCATAGGCGGCATAGCTACCATATACTATGTCGCTATACTAGTTCTACAGTCGAATCCGTTATTTCGTATTGGAAATTGGATTTCCGTCATGAGTCGAGGCAAGGGGCAAGCTCCTCTCTGCTTTGAGACACTAGCAAATGCCTCAGAACTACACACTCTGGGTAACCCTTGGATCTTTCGGGCCGATCCACACTTACGTTAGTGGATTGGCAATTCCTGAGCACACGTTTCCCGGTCCTAACAGACCTAATATCGAGGCGCCTCGCATTCCAACAACCACATAGGTGAAAAGTAGATATAAATGTCAGGGCTGGTAGGTCACTGACACCACCATAGCTAGAAAGAAACGTCGTGCTCTCCCTGCAGTCCTTATCCCGTTTTTTACTCATACCGAGGTTTGATGCTCGCGAATCCACGCTATACACAAAACCAGGCCATGTAGGTCGTGCTTTGATCATCGAACACAAGACTTTGCTTTGCAACAGAAGCCTTGATCACTGCATCTTGGCATGCCACATAGGCAATCCACTCCATACGACTGATTTCTATCAATATATAACCTCTAAGCTCGTACGTCTCAGAGAAGGGCGTTAATCAAAAGAATAAATTCTCCGCCGCCAAACAGATATATATTTAACAGAGATCAATCAGTATAGAACAAAATCCAATGTCAGAAACACAGTCCATTTACAAGTCCGTTCTGGGTCTGAACGAAACCGGAGGCACCATATTCCTCGTATATCCGTACAACCAACACATACGTTCAGACGACTACTACTTCCGTTCCTTCACGGTAGCTACTCCAATCAGGAACCTCAGCAGCGCCCATCCAACCGATACGAAGATCGTCGGTCTTGAATCGTCTTTGTATTTTCGCCTTCGAATCGTTCGATCAATTATTTGAAATGAGGGTTAGCTCGGCCTTTTCAAATAGTTCACGTATAATTAGAATTCAAATCAATCCTTTCCATGGTTATATTATTCGACATTCATATTCCAGTTCTTTAGTATAATTTGCGTGCCAAACACATACAACCATCAAATATCAAGAAGATCAAGCCAAATTGGTTTATTTACAATCCATGTTGCTTATAATATTTTATAACGATTTTTCGCCATTTTTATTTATTTAAAAATGGCCATATTTAATTAAATGACGTTTCAGGTCATGTCATGGCATTGGCGCTGTTTTTCCCCTAATTTGTTTTACACATATCGGAAAATCTAACCATTGGATTTCTACAAAGTCTATACCACTGGGAAGATATTCCCAAAGCGAATCCAACGGTTCCAGTTTCGTGAAAATCCGACGGTCGGATCTTCCACACTAGTCGTTTGAAGTTATGGTTTCAAAATACGAACTACAGCGTCGTTATTCAATTTAATTTAATTATATTTATATTTATATATAAATATAAACGATTCTGGTGCTGTTTTCCTTCAGATTTGAATTAAACATTCCAACCGTTGGATTTTTACAAAGTTGGTGCTGTTGGAAAGATATTTCCAAGGCGAACCCAACGGTTGCGGTTTTGGGAAAATCCATGGTCGGATCTCTCGTACTAATCGATTCAAATTACAATTTCAAAACACGAACTGCACGGCTTCGATTCCTTTCAATTCTATTTATATTTATATATATATATATAGTTCATTCTTTAATTTCAACTTCGCTTTCACTTCAAATATTTCACTGACGCCTTTATATTTCGAAAAATTTCGCCATAACCTCCTTTGTACGGGAAGGGGTTTGGAAATTTATTGGGCCGTGTTAGGTATAAATCCTATAAAGCATACACATATTTATAGTAATATATTCTGGTGTTTACAGGGGAGCGTGTATAGATAATAACTCCAGAGAATAAATTCTCGTCACCCTGTCAAGCCTGAGGGAGCGTGTATTTTTAATTACTCCAGAGGATAAATCCTCGTCACCTCGTCCCGTGTGGGAATAAATAGTCCATGTGCCGTATCTAATGACTAGAGAGACGTGATTATTGTCAACTCCAGACCCGTGTGGGGCTTTTATTAATCTGGCAATTTATCGTTATATTTTATATAGTCCATATTAGTCATCAGTTCAACCTATAATATATAATCATCGCCATACAAGCCTCTCACTCGTATGGTAAATCTTCAACCTCGTCACACAAGCTCCAAATGCTTATGTGGAATATGATGAAGTATGCCTATCATCAAGAAGTATGCCATGTAGTGTAGTTCAAAATTAATTGTTACTATCCTATGGCGATGTTTATTATTACACACAGAATAACCAGCACTCTGCATCCAATGGCATTCACAGGAGTTGATATAAAAATAAAATTGCGTAGCCAACTCATCAAGGCTTACCTATTTGTCGGGCAAGCAAATAATTTCTTTACTCTACAGCTAATCCATTTTCCCTATTCGACACATGTATATATATGCAGAACAAAGCTAATAATAATATTTCTAGCGAGCTAATGTTTATTTCAACACGTGTGTATTTTTATCAAAGCGAATACGTGATAAAAGTAATATTTTATCATCAGAAATATTTATTCAACACGTGAATGTTTTTAACACTTCATATTCACAATAAAAATGTAATTTTTATTGTCTAATCAATTTATTTAAAATTCGAATAACATTCAACACATGAATTTCAATTCAACGAATGAATTTCAATTCAACACATGAATATTCTGTATAGTTTGTATATATATAAAAATGTGATTTTTATCGTTAAAGCTATTTATTTAAAATTCGAATAACATTCAACACATGAATTTCAATTCAACGAATGAATTTCAATTCAACGAATGAATTTCAATTCAACGAATGAATTTCAATTCAACACATGAATATTCTTTACAGTTTGTATATATATAAAAATGTGATTTTTATTGTTAAAGCTATTTATTTAAAATTCGAATAACATTCAACACATGGATTTCAATTCAACGAATGAATTTCAATTCAACACATGAATATCGGTTCAACATATGAAAATAATTTCAACAAATGAAAATTATTCTAACACATGAATATTTCAGAAAATTTCGGCAGCATAACAGCAGGGTAGTTAAAACCGGGACCGTCCCTAGTACGGCTCCTCGCTCTACCTTAAAACCTCGCGGTTTTTGACAATGGGGAATCATGCATCTAGTTCGCACGTAGGCGGCATGTTTTATTTTCATTTCCACAATTCTATTCTAATTTGTTTCAACCACAAGAGGGTATTTTTCAACCACAAAGGTATTTTTCAACCATGATATCAACCACAAACAATTATTTCCAACCATTCTTCATACTATATATTTTCACGCCAATCACAAGCAATAAATATCGTCCATGGTCTGTGGACGAGGGGAGTATATATATTATTTCTATATTTCACTTGCATTTCATCACAATTCAGAGCATATATGTTTCATACAATGCTTGTATAATTTATACATCGCTAATATAACTTATACAACACATGTACATGAGGTATACAATGTGTATATAATTTACACTTCGCTTATATAATTTATACAACACAATTCCATTCACACAAATTAATTTAGATTCCTTACATTGGTTTTTGAAGTGCTAAAAATCGTATGTAGATCAGAAAAATCCGCGGTCTCTGCTAGATGGTAGAGAGCCTCCTTGCGGTCCCGATGTTTCCTGTTTCATCGAATTTCGTCAACACACTAAAAAGATATGATTTTTCAAAGTTTTGCAATACTTAAAAGGTTATTTTCATTTCAGAAGTTTCAAAGCCGATACCTTTGCCAAACCTTCGAAACTAGGTTTAAGGTTTTCGGCGAATCCTTGAAGCGAGGTTGAAATCCGTTAGCACCACGTTGTAGAGCTTCGAAGGGCGCACAACTCGAGGTGGGTATGATGGCATTCGGTCGTCGGCTGGAGGAGAAAACCCGGCTCGAACGGAGAACGTTTGGTGGCTCGATCTGCGTCCGACAGTCCATGATAGGGTTCGAAAATGGTATGGATTTAAAGCCTGAGAGGAGTACTGCAAAGTTTTCCAAAGGGGGCTAGGGTTTCAATGCGTGGATTAGAAATAAAAGAGGAGAGAAGGGAAGAAGAAGAGGCGCCGTTGAATTTGGGGTTTAAGGGTTGGTTTCAGAACGAGGGAAAGTGATGTTGCCACGTGATTGGCCACTTTATTTTATATTTGTTTTTATATTTCTCTGAATCCGAAAATACCCTCCACTCTATACGAATCCCAATTCCAACCCAACGACTGTCACCCCTAGCCGAAAACCCCCCTCCCGGACACAATGGGATATGTTTCGTTGGCCAATTCGACTGATACAGTCAGTTATTTTTCAAATTAAAGTATAAAACATTTAATATTAAATTTGAACGTACATTTCAATTTGCCAGGGCCACAAACTGAATCGAAAAATTCCAGAAAATCAAATCTAGTTATGTTTTGACGATACGGTCCTAACAAAACTAGTTTCGTCGAATTCTGAGATCGTTTGCAAAAAGACCATTTTCTGGTCGACCCATTTTAACAGAAACTGACCAATCACATTTTCTTTTGCCCCTCTCACATACTAGCTTCAAAAATTATGAAATTTGAAACCTAGCAATAGTTTGACATCCCGGATCCAACAAAAGTGGTTTCGTCGAATTCCGAGGTCGTTTGCAAAATGTCTATTTTCAAGGGCTATATATTCTATATAGTGACCTTTCGGAAAATTCATTTGGCCATAACTTTTGACTCCCACTATGAAACTTCGATTTTTCAGATTCGTTAGAAAGGTATTCATAAACAGATTTAAATATTTTTGGTTCCACTAAAATCTGTTATATTTTCCACCCAGTACAGTCAGTCAAAATTTGAATTCAAATTTTCAAACTGCCTCCCTATTTCCAATACATTATTTTATTGAAATGTTCTATTTCTATTGTTTAAATTCTTTGACAATAACCAATTTAAAAATTTTAAATTGGTTCACATTTTCCGGGTTTTTATAAGCATTTAGAGCTTGTGCGACGAGGTTGAAGATTACCATACGAGCGAGAGGCTTTAATGGCGATGACTATATATTACAGGTTGAACTGATGACTGATCTGGACTATATAAATTGTAATGGTAAATTGTAAGATTAATAAAATCTCCGCACAGGTCTGGAGATGACAATAAACACATCTCTCTGGTCAGTAAGGCAAAAAAACCATTTATAGGGTGACGAGAATTTATTCTCTGGAGTTATGATCTGTACACACTCCCCTGTGGACACCGGAATATATCACTACAAATATGTGCATGCTTATTAGGATTTATTGGGTACCTAATACGGCCCAATAAATTTCCAAACCCCTTCCCGTACAAAGGAGGTTATAGCGAAATTTTTCGAAATATAAAGGTGTTAGTGAAATATTTAAAGTGAAAACGATATTGAAATCGTCGAATGAATTATATATATGTATATACATAAATATAAATTAAATTAAATCGAATCGAGGCCGTGCAGTTTGCGTTTTTAAATCGTGACTTCTAACGATTATACCGAAAGATCCGACCATCGGATTTTCACGAAATTGGAACCGTTGTGTTCGCTTTGGGAATATCTTCCCAATGATATAAACTTTGTTGAAATCCAACGGTTAGATTTTCATATATGTGTAAAATAAATTTTGGGAAAAACAACGCCAGTGCCTCGGCATGACCTGAAATGTCGTTTAATTAAATAGGGTCGTTTTTAAATAGATAAAAATGGCGATATATCGTTATAAAACATTGTAGATGATATTGAGTGGAAATAAACCGATCCTTCTTGGTTTGCTTGATATTTGATGGTTGAATGTGTTTGACATGAAAACTATACTAAAGAACTGAAGTGTGAATGTCGAATGATTGAACCATGTGAAGAATTTATTTGAAAATCTAAATATACGTGGATTATTTGAAAAGGCCGAGTTAATTCTCATTTCAAATAATCGATCGACGGTTAGAAGTCGAAGAGTTGAATACGGTTCAAGACCGACAATATTCACATTGGATGGATGGGCGCTACTGATGCTCGTGATTGGAGTAGCTATCTTGAAGGAGCTGAAGTGGTAGCCGTCCGGACGTAATGTTGATTGCACGGATATTGAGGAATTTGATGCCTCTGGCTTTGTTCATACCCAGAACGAACTTGCAAATGGACTGTGTGTCTGACATTGGATTTTGTTCTGTGCTGATTGATCTCTATTAAATATATATCTGTTTGGCGACGAAGAATTTATTCTCTTTCTTAATGCTCTTCTCTGAGACGTACGAGCTCAGAGGTTATATATCGATAAAAATCAGTCGTATGGAGTGGATTGCCTGTGTAGCACGCCTAAATGGCATATGATCAAGGCTTCTGTTGCAAAGCCAAGTCTTGTAGTTGATTATCAAAGCAAGGCTTGTGTGGCGTAGCTTTGTGTTGCGTGGATTCGCGAGCCTCACACCTCGGTATGAGTCAAAAACGGGATAGTGACTGCAGGGAGAGCACGACGTTTCTTCCTAGCTACGGTGGTGACAGTGACCTACCAGCCCTGACATTTATATATACTTTTCACCTGTGTGATTGTTGGAATGCGAGGCGCCTCGATTATAGGTCTGTAAGGACCAGGAAACGTGTGTTCAGGAATTGCCAATCCTCAAAAGCAGGAGAGGACAAGCCCTGAAGATCCAAGGATTGTTGTGTGCGGTCCTGGGACATTTGCTAGAGTGTCTCGAACGGGGAGTAGCTTTCCCCTTGCTTCGACTCATGATGGAATCCAATTTCCAATACAAAATTGCGGATGTGATTGTATTACAAGTATGGCGACATAGTAGATGGAAGCTATGCCGCCTAGGATTGATATTTATGATTGAATTTGCTTTTGAAACATATATGCACTAGTAATAATATCAAACACTTTTGTTTATACGTATGAAGCATCTCTTGGCCATTATAAGTTAAAAACTCTATCCTCTGGCTTGCGTTGCATTATGTGATGGGACCTGAGTCTTATAATGGCTTCATTTTTATAAAAAGCATTGTGATGATTTAATAATTTACTTTATTTCATGCACTAGTACTCATTGGAGTAAACCCGTTCCGTGAAAGTGGCGTGGTCCTTTGATTTGCCTTATAATTGTGGTTTAATTAGTTAAGTAGATTTCTCATACCAGTCCCATGACTGACTCGTAGTTTGTTTCACCTTGCAAACTCAGGTGCCCTTATTTTCACACGGGTATCCTAGTTACAGGTGGCTGACGTACTTTGGCTAGCACCGCAGCAGAGTTGCACTTTTGGCTCATGGCGAGGCTTGACTACATGTTGATGGCTACGATTTTCCGCCATTACTATATATGTATTATGATTCCGCTTTCGGCGAGGTAGACTGATTATGTATTATTATGCACCAAGTTGTATCCTGCACTGCGCTCTCTGATTTGGTGATATGTATATGATTCCGCTGTCATATTTGTGTAAATTATTCTATTTCCTGCTTTTTCTATTTTCCGTACTCTGCTAATGATGATTAATGTGTTATGTTCCAATGATTATCCTTAACACCGTAGCACGGGGTTTTGAGATCGTCACAGAAATTTTCAGACTGGCTTGAGTATTTTGATTTATCTTTAATCAGTGATACACGATGAAATTCATCTTTATTCATGATCATTATGGTTGTTTTTGTTTGTTTGAGATCACTTGAAATTTTCTGATATTTTGAATCTCACACACCTCTCAGATCTAAAATTATTAATCCTGTGTGATTGATTCAGTGTATCTCAAGATTTACATTCGTTCAAGTGATTTTGAATAAACCACTATTTTTTGGATCATGAATTATTACTCAAGTTTGATGTAATTGATCTGAAATTATTCTTGGCTTGTCGGAAATATTTTGGAAAGTTCCTTTGAAATTTCGGTCTTGAAATTTACTCTTATTTCATAATTATTTGATTTAAATATTTGTTTGTTTAAAATCATTTGAATTTACTGATTTATTGAATCTCACACATATCTTGAATCTGAAATTAATAATCTGGGGTTATTGATTCATTGAATCTAGAGTTTTTTTTTTCAGATTCCTCAAATGATTTCAAATAAACGACATTTTTAATCTTGGATCATGAATTATCTTTACATGACCATCGTCCTCTGACGAGTTTACTGTGCTATTGGTTTCTGTGCTGCGCTGATACTGTTTTTGAAAAATGTTTTCGAAAATCTGCTTGGTTTT
Organism: Allium sativum; assembly: GCA_030737875.1. Taxonomy (NCBI): domain Eukaryota; kingdom Viridiplantae; phylum Streptophyta; class Magnoliopsida; order Asparagales; family Amaryllidaceae; genus Allium; species Allium sativum. Next base: position 619,054,613 of record CM060919.1, on the reverse strand, counting down.
GACTGCTGCTATGATAAATCAAAATTAATTTGCTAGTCTTGTCTTCTTGGGCCATATGATTGAATTTCTGTTTGTATCTGATATCCCAGTTTGTCTCATGTGCCTTGTTACAATCCTCAATAATTTAGACACCAATTTGTATCAGAAGTGCTAAATTTTTATGTATATATATTTTTTCTTATCCCTCTTGGCATGTATAGATCTTCATATCCCTCTTGTAATTGCTTTTCAATTTTAAAATTATTTATTGATTATTCATTCAGAAATTGAAATCAATATCCAAATTGAACTGTTTTTATAATTCATCAAAATCATCATCAGATTTTGAAATTGTGATGAATTGTGACTGCAGTGTATTTCACAACAAGAGGAGATTTTATTTAGATTTTCATGATGGTTGAATAATTATTATAATATTTCTGAATTAGTGATTATTTAACGACCATCTTCTTTAACTACCATTATTCTGTCATCCATCATTTTTTATATATTAATGAGGAGAGTTTTTTTTTTAAATCATCTTGGATAAACAGTTAAAATATTTTTGATGGAATTGTGGTTACATTATTATTCAGAATTAGTGATAATTGAAAATTTTCAATGATCCCGGTACACTCGAGCATACTTCATAATATAAATAATTTAGAAATTTATTTCACAAACCATTTATGTACCTACCCCATTTTCTATCATCCATATATTGGTTTTGTATAGCGAGGAGTTTTTTCATTTTAAAGCTAAAATGATAAATATATATAATTAATATATAAGTGTGTCTTTAACCTCATTTAAAAATCTAAGCTCTGGTCATGGATAGTTATGATACGACTTATAATTTAAGCTATGATTGACCTCATTTAAAAATCCAAGCTCTGGTTATGCGTGGTCAGTGTGCTCTTAAATAAAAGAAAATGAAAAAGGATATATTGTGCTATAAATTGAAATTTATCTGAAATTCTCCTTGGTTTTAAAAACCAACCTATCAATCCATCTTTCTAATCTGCGAAATGTGTTGAAATCTTATGAAGTATTATGATTTGTTGATTGATAGCTATTGGGATTTGAGATTATACGATTTTGTCACTTAAATAGAATTATTAATTATAGTCCAAATCCATCACTGTTTTTGTGCTTTATTTTTGAAAATCGTATTGGAAAATAATTGGAATTATTTGTTTTAAAACTCTCCCCATTTATATATATTTCGTCGTAAATCCGTCATTCTCTGCAATGTGAAATAAGACACTTGTTCTCAGTTTATTATGATTTTTGTTTGAATGATTGAAATCTATGATGATCGTTCTTCCTTTTAAGCTGATATTATATTTTTAGTCATTTTTCAACAATATTTTAAATTCTGAATTCTTTTGATGATAACAAAAGGGGGAGAATGGGATGATATTTTGATTTATGAGTGAATATTTTGTAAATATTTTTATTTTTGAAAATTAATTCAATTTTCATTTTTTTCACTCATTCACAGTTATAGGGGAGTTTCTGTTGCATGGGGAGTATTTAAATAGGGGGAGTTCAGTTTTTCACTGTCAAACACATTTATTATATTCAAAATCTTAAATATTTGTTTGTCATCATCAAAAGGGGGAGATTGTTGCATATAATGTAACACCCCACATCCATTAAGGTCACTCACAAAGGGAATGCCTTAACTTCAATGGAGAATTATGGGTACTGGAACAAAAATATTACAAGACAGACATATATAAAACAGCGGAAGGTAAAGTAGAAGTACTTCAAATCATTTATTAAATACATGTTGTTTACAATAAAAACCCATCAACTTCCAATACCCAATTACATAGCTAAAATATCTATCTTGCTCAAAAACAAAGAAGCATAAAAATAAATTGCAGTATTCCCCAATAAAGCAAAGTAAGTCGTAGCCAAGAGAAATCCAAGTCGTACATGAAAGAGCCTTGAAGCATGGTAAGATCCGAACTAAGCTGTATTCCCACCCTGCAAACCTGGGGGGAACGGAAGAAAAAGAGGCGAAACAAACCGGGTTAGTCATAAAGACTTAGTAAGTCCTGGTGACTTTCAGCATAAAAACAGGTAAATATAATATGGCATGAATAAACTGAAAGTAAACATAAGCATGATGACGAGATAAGCTACAGACACGATGAATCAGGTATAACATCCCATACTTCCTATCAAGGGTAGCATCACAAGGTTCCAACCAAGTATCACATCGCAAGTTTTATATAACGTCGCAAGATTTCTAGGTTTCACCATTACCCTATTTTCCTTGATTTCCTATATTCTCTGCACCACCTAACTAGCATTCCAATTAGTTTACTTAGTTATAATTACAAGATAAGTGATCCCCCATAACCTACATGATAGTTTCATAGGTACATATCCTACGATGAGGGTCCCACCTCATATTGACTGTTTTGTGTCCCCACCGTACCTATTTGATCGGCTCTTACTTACAATGTTTCACATGTGTTATATACTAAGGTTATCCCAACCCCGTAGTTGTGGTAGCCTTCAAGACTACATCTAATATGAGAGTTCACCTCAACCAACCCAATTTCCATGAATGTGTTAGATGTATCCTTACTACCCTCATCGATCGGCTCCTACTCGACCTAGTTCTTGCGGCCCCCTACTTGTAGATACATGTGTTGGTCCCACCCTAGGGTGTATCAGTCCCAAGGATGGCAACCCTGACGCAATTCTTGATGCACAGCTTTATATCTACTGATGCCCAGTGGCTAAATTTTCCACTCCGGAATACGTGCATGAGTGTAATCCGTCGGAACCTGCACTGCTGCATCACCCGCCGCCGTTTTGGCCGCTTACAATCAGCCCAGTAATCGTGCCCCACCCTGCCTAGCTCAGGGTACCGTTGATACCTAGTGTGGGTTACTGTTGAAACGGGACCCGTAACTAGGTTTTCCAGGGTCTATTCGTATACCCCGAAGGTTGGTTAAGTGTTATTCATTCAAGTTAACTTAACCCCACCCCCATCAGGCTACATTGGTTAAGTGTTCTCTCTGGTGTTACTTAACCCTACCGCATGTCTTGTTATATCGGTAAAGGGTTGCCTTCGTGTTTTTACTTAACCCTACCACACACCATGTCATATTGGTTAAGCATCGCCAACCCGTTTAACTTAACCCTCCCATTCGTGAGATTGCATTGGTTAAGTATTTCAAGTAATTCATGGCTTAACCCGCCCACGTATCATGTCAAATTGGTTAAGTGCTATCTAGTGATTCATAACTTAACGCTACTATCTTAGCATATCAAATTGGTTAAGTGTTTTCAAGCAGTTCATGACCTAACCCGCCCACGTATCATGCTAAGTTGGTTAAGTATTATCTATATGTTCAAGTTGACTTAACCCTGCCACATGTCATGTTATATTGGTTAAGTGTCATTAGTTTAGTCATATTACTTAACCCACTCATTCATGTCATATCGGTTAAGTATCATTAGACTAGTCATATTACTTAACCCACCCATTGGTCTGATTAATAGTTATGTTGGTTAAGCGTTCTTAATTTACTTAACCCTACCCACTGGTTTAATTAACATGTTATGATGGTTAAGCCCACACTTATAAGTTTTACGTGTTCTTAACTCATACCGGTTAGGTCCATATTTACATGTCAAATTTCCATGCCATTCCACCTAACCCTCTAACCATACCCACGTCATATTATGGTTAGTACTCCTTAATTCATTCATTATGACGCACGAATCATGACCTCTCACATTAGGCCGTGCACTTTGTGGCCACTGGATTTGCCGGGCGGTTCCGGGCAGATTTACACCACAAACTGAGTCTAACCTCATGTTATAAACCATTACGCCTACAATTCGACCTTCGACCTCTCACATTAGACTGACACTTTGTGGCAACTGATTTGTCGGGTGGTTCCGGGCAGATTACACCACAAACCGAGTCTAACCTCGTGTCAAAGGTTCATTAATGGTCGTATTCCCCCCAAAACCCCAATATCAGTTCATGTGTTTAGCATATAAAAATGTTCATGTTTCAACCACGTTCATATATCCAGTTATATGCCAATTATCAAGTTCATAATTCACGTTTTTGCCCCAAAACATATTCCCAAATTATTATCATAATTCACTGTAAGGTTATGCCAAGTTATAGCCTTTTATTTACAATACATGCCAACTACCCAAAACCCAACTTAGGCGCGTTCATATAAGAACTCTACCAAGTAATAAATTATTATATATGTTTCAACTACAAATTTTACATAATTAACATATGCCCAAGATCTAGATTTCATGTTAGTTTTACATCTGCCCAATTCATACCAAATTAACATATGTTCAATTCATGTTGTTTTACATGTATGCCAATTTTTATGCCAATTTACACATATACCAAGTTTCATGCCGTTTTACATATGTCAAGATTCATGATTTGCATGTTTACAAAGCTTTGCTTAATTTACATAGATCAATTTTATAACCAAAATTACATGTATACCACGTTTACACCAATTTACCCATAACAAGTTCTTGCCAAATTACATATATCAAGATCCATATCAACTTACATATGCCAATCCCCATTCTTGCAATTACCATTTTAATGACAATACCCAAATATCCAATTTCATGTTAATGGTAGTAATACCCAAATATCCAATTTTTATGTTATGCCATCAATTCCACCAAACACATATACTCCACTAGGAAATATTCCAATATTTCCCCCGTATACCATCGCACGTATATCGTAGTTTAGGCCTAGGTCCGAAATTGACCTATGTTCATCAAAAGAAAATAAATAGGGGAAGGTAGAAGTTGCGATAAAAACAAGATCAGAGAGAAAACAGCATAAAAACATCATCTCAGACATAAAGAAAATATCTTAATAATAATATCAACATGAATCAAGAAAATTGATTCACAACAAGCTGAATAGACCATAAACTTGTCATGAGAATAAAGATAGAAAAGTTCCCAAAATCAAGATCCAAGAAGAAACAAGAATAGACTTGAATCAAACGTCCAATTTCACTTCATCACATGTCCATATTAAATTTAATAATTTTAATCTAAAAATAACTATAACTTACCGATCGTGGACAAGGAATTAAGAACTGAATTTGTAGTAAAAATATTGTGGCATTGTTGATTTATTGTTTAGAATCATTGTTGAAGCTTTGTTCCTTGAATTGATTTGAATTTGAATGCTTGTACTTTGATTTGGAGAGAGCGACCATGGTTCAAGAGATATTTTAGCAGCATAATGGTGTAAGAATGATTTGTTATGAATTAGGTTAGGTCTTAGGGTATAATTATAGGTGTAGGAACTATTTAGGGCCCTTTGATCAACCCTAGAATCAATCCGGACCATCAAAACACGTCTCAGGCTTCAAAAATGGGTTCTGGGTCAAAACAGGCCGACTAGGTCGACCTATAAAGGGTGAGGTCGACCCTAAGGCCGACCACATGGTTGACCTGGGGGGTAGGTCGACCATAAGGTCAACCACATGGTCGACCTGACCCTAGGTCGACCTGCCTGGTCCTGTGCTGCCTGAAATTTGCTAAATCTTCTACAGGCCATAACTTCTTCATCCGGACACCGATTTTCGAAAACTTGGGCTCGATTTCATGTAGAATTCCGAGACAAACGCATTGGCGCAACCCGTTTCCCTTGATTATCAATTTAAAAATTAATTATACCTTGATTTCTTGTTTTAACATGTTATTAAAATTCGGGTTGTTACATTCTCCCCTCCTTAAAGGATTTCATCCCCGAAATCTTCAAGTTAAGAAGAATGTGTCCTACCATCCAATCATCCATCTACTCAATCATCAATCACTGGCATCCATTGTCCTTAAGAGATTTCTAATGCTATATGAACATATGCAGAAAGTGTGTGTATATGTTCCTTATCTAATGTAAATGATCAGGCCTGATTGATCTTCTTAATGTAAAATATGTTTAGTGCCATGAGTCCAACATATATGCAAATAGTCCTAGTCACATAAACACTATATGTGTGCACAAACATCCATCCATATGCAACATTCACATGATAACACATTCAATTTCATTCATAAACAAGTATAAACACTCATGCATATGCAATATGAAAGGTGACTGAGCCGATCTAGTGTCAAATGTGCGTGTATATGCATCCACGAGCAACCACTTGCAACCATCAATCATAACATGTCTCAAACACATGTTTACACCCAATTGTTCCTACCTAAAGATATAGTCGAATGATAGAAGCAAGTAAAAACTTTGTGCCCATTAGGCAATGTCAAAACTGGAAATCTATGTCACATATATACTGATTAGGAGAAGAACTCCCTAAGCACCAGCCCCGAAGACCGAAATCAATATCAGATTGATACCCAAAGAATTAACCAACTAATATATATGTTTCTAGGAAACTAAGCATGATGGACTCCTTTTTGGTCACAAGAAATCCCTTCCTAAGACCAACCCATATCCTATAAAATCCAAAAAGTTTAGTCAACCCAACGGACACCCTTAAGCCACAACATGTATTACTAACAGATGAGTCATACTCCCTATGGGGTTTGTAACAGAAATAGGATGGAGAATAGGACCGAGAGGATATGCTTAAAAGATAGCATGCAAATAAGCTCTACAGGAAAAGAGGGATCAAGGATATACTCTTAAAAAGAGGTATGATGCGCGTATCTAGTCTTCAATCTTCTGAGTCGCATTTCCTTGAGCTTAACTCCATTGTGCTTTCACCGTCTTTAACTTCACAATTTCGTAGCTTCTTAATTCTTGTTTCCAAAATATGAGTTGGAACTCATTCCACTGTTGCCTCTCGTTTCACTTTCACTTATTCTCCTTCTAGCATACTCGGCTCAAACATAACTGCGTACTCATGGTTTCATGCAAGCTCTCCAAAATTCATTAGTGAATCATGGATCCCGTTTACTTATTATAAGGTATTCCACGCAGAAGAACTATCTCTTGAAAACAAACAAATGCCAACCATGCTGCCAAATGTACTTACTAAGGTGATTTTCTATAACTCATGCATAAGCGAAATGAACCATCTGCTTAGTGGCGAACACTACTCGAGCGGGTCAATAAATGTATCAAAAGATTCTAGGTAACTAAGCATGGAAGAACCCTAAGGGTTGCACTGGACTTCGAGGGCATTACCGAGGCAAGTCAAGAGCCTAACTACCCTTTTTCATATTCGAGAATGGTACCATTTCTGGATAACCACTCCATCCCTAGAATCAACCCATAGCCCAAAAACATAAGCTTTACATCTAAACTCAACACTTAGCATAGACTTTCTCAAATCCAAACGAGTCATGAATAAATGAGCCGATTCCCCAACAGGATTTGAGACAAAAATGGGATCCTCTACTACGCTAGTACTAAGGTGCAGAGACTCAACTATCGAAGCAGAATTAAAAAGGATGCGATGTACAAAAACAAAGTTCCCATGGTATGACAGAAAAGAAAAGCTAAACTTTTAACAGAATTTTTACCACCTCTCTTAGGTACGCTAGTAGTGAGAACATACAATTGCCCTCTCGACGATCTTGTCCTTTGCCCTTGTCCTTGTCCTATGATACTTAACTACATGTCCCTTTTTTACCATACTAAAGATACTTTCTCTTGTCATGGGTTTTATTATTTTTTCACTTTGGCCTCTTTCCTTTCACCTTTTCCTCCTTCGTGGATTAAGCCATATCAATAAGTTTCTCATCCTTAGGCTTGTGTTCTTTATCCTCATTCTTACTGTAACACCCCGAATTTCGGTTAATGCTAAAATTCACTAATTACAGAATAAATAATCTCAGATGTGAGAATTGGGGGAAACGGTCTGCGTCATTGCGTTCGTCTCGGAAAAACACGCGAAATAGAGTCCGAGTTTTCGAGAATCGGAGTCCGTATGGCCCAGTTATGGCCCAAAGAAGTTTTCAGAAAATTCCATATGAAAAACAGTTTTGAAATTCAAATCCAGATTTCGAATTTGGGACCAGCGGGGGCCAGCCGGGAAAATTCCCGCCTAGGCCATGTCGACAGGCCTGTCGACTTGGGCTGGACCAAGTCGACAGCCCTGTCGACTTGCCTGTCGACAGGGGTGCGACGCCCAGTAAAACTGGGTGCACCAGTTTGGGTTATTGGGCTGGCTTGGAGGGCTGGTTCTGGAAGTTTCTAAGATCAGACGGATCTGAGCTAACCTAGGTTTAATCCTATGGTCTAAAAACACCCTAATCTCTATAAAAAGGCCCTAACCCTACCCTAATCCCTACCAAAAATAGAAATGATGCCATCATGCCGCCAAATTAAATCTTGAAGGAGCCTCCACTAGTTTATGAAGGAAGTTGCAAGCTAATCAACCTCTAATCATCATCTTCTTCATATTTAGCAACTAGTTCTACTTCATAAGTTTGCTAATCTTGGTTTTGGTGAGTTTCTATAGCCTTAATAATCAATTGTTAAATTGATTTTGGTAGGATATGATAAGACATGGCTATGTTTGTGGATAAATATGTTTATGCAAGTTTAGTATATTGTATGTTATGTGTTTGGCAAGTTTTATGCTACATGCAAGTTTAATGCCATGTTTTATGATGCAAAACACTATGTTGAACATTTATGCATATGTAACATGTTATGCAAACTATATGAGAGAGTATATGCAAGTTATATGTAATATGATATGCAAGTTATACATGGGGTTTTATGCATGCTAAGTGTTTGGTTTTATGCATGCTAAGTATTTGGTTTTGTGCATGCTAAGTATGTGGTTTTGTGCATGCTAAGTAATTGGTTTTATGCATGCTAAGTATTTGGTTTTGTGCATGCTAAGTATGTGGTTTTGTGCATGCTAAGTAATTGGTTTTATGCATGCTAAGTGTTTGGTTTTATGCAAAGTTATGATATAAGTTCATATGCAAAGTTATGATATAAGTTCATATGCAAAGTTATGATATAAGTTCATATGCAAAGTTATGATACAAGTTCATATGCAAAGTTATGATACAAGTTCATATGCAAAGTTATGATATAAGTTCATATGCAAAGTTATGATATAAGTTCATATGCAAAGTTATGATATAAGTTCATATGCAAAGTTATGATATAAGTTCATATACAAAGTTATGATGCAAGTTCATATGCAAAGTTATGATGCAAGTTCATATGCAAAGTTATGATGCAAGTTCATATGCAAGTTTGTCTCTTTTTATGATATGCATAACATATGCGAGTTTGCCTCTATGTATGACATGTTGTGCAAATTCATATGCAAGTTTATGTGCAAGTTCATATGCAAGTTTGTCTCTTTTTATGACATGCATGATGCAAGTTTGGGTTATATGCTAAGTTGGGTTTAATGTATGTTCATATATGCAAGTTGACACCTTTTGAACCCATGATAAAGTTATATGCCATGTTGGTTAAACCCATGACATTTGTGATGAATCTTCCCTTTATTATGCCATGTTATGAGACGAATTACGTGGGGAACGATGGGGTTAATATGCATGTTAATAAAGTGATGTGAAATGGATATGCTTAAGCATAACATAAATTAAATGGACATAATTGGGAATTTACCTATTAAGTTAGGTCTACCCATATTATGGAGTTGGGAATTTACCTATTGAGTTAGGTCTACCCAAACTATGGAGTTGGGAATTTACCTATTGAGTTAGGTCTACCCATATTCTTGAAAGCATGATTAATTAATTAGGGATAATTAATATAAATTATGAGGGTGATTAATTAGGTGTAATTAATCGACTAAGACACGAGGTTGGACTCAGTTGTAGCGTAAAACTGCCCGGACCCAACCGGCTTAACCAGTTGCTACAAATGTTAGCCTAATGTGAGAGGTCTTAGGCACCAACTAAATACGTGATTAATGTAAAGACACGAGGTTAGACTCGGTTATGACATAAGGGTGCCCGGACCCAACCGGCTTAACCAGCGGTCATAAAAGATAGTCTAATGTGAGAGGTCTTTATGAGGATCACGGTCTTAATTAATTAAGAAACACTTAACCATATTAGCATGTAGATGGACATGAGGGGTTAAGTGGGTGCCTTGGGTGGCATGAGGAAACTAGGGGGTTGCCTTGGGTGGCAATAGAAAATACGATTAGAATACTTAACCAAAGTGGAACATGTAATTAAACATGGGTAAAGGGTTAAGTAAGTGCTTTGGGTGGCATGTGGAAATCTAGTGGGTGCCTTAAGTGGCAATTGAAATATGATTAGATGACTTAACCAAATCTTAACATGTAAGTGGGCATGATTATAAAAAAAGGGTTAAGTGGGATGCACTAGATAAAAGTAGCAAGCTTAAGTAGTAGCTTGTGGGGGCCCATTTCAACCAATATCCCAAACGTATCTTAGTGGGCTCGACTCAAGTCGAGTGACGGGACACGCATATTGGGCTTGACTATAAGAGGCCAAAACGGGTTAGCGGTGGCAACGTAGGACCAACGGGTTTCATATGCGTGTGTGGACCCGGGCTGGTTAGTAAGTCATTGTTGCATCGTGTAGGTATAAAGCCGTGCACCGTTGATATTATCAGGTTGCCACTTTGGGGAATGATACACCCCATTGTGGGACCAGCACGGATATCTACGTTAGGGAGCCGATCGCTTGGGAGTAGTGGGTACACCTATGTAGTTAGCTAGGGGTACAAGAAACTACTGGATAAAAATTATTAAGTACACTTAGTGGGATCAACCTTTAAGTAGGAATTACTCTTGGTGGGTAGAACTGGTGTGGTGCAGTGTAAGAATTACCCTTGGGCGGGTAGATCTGGGGTGGTACAATCTAGTAATTATCCTTGGGTGGATAAATGCGTCTTTATGGTTATCTTAGTACATCCTGCGTTTAGTTGGCTACTTAGTGTAGTCAATATCCCCAGAGGTACCGTACCTTCTTTATATCATACCCTAATTACTTTAATGATTGTATTGTTAGGGTTATAGGACTCACTCAGACTTATGTCTGACCCCGTTGTTGTTTATCTTTTTCCCAACCCTCAGGTTTCAGAGTGGGCCTAGCACTAGTGGGCTTGGATCAGACCGCTATATCTATCTTTTGGGGCTTGGACCGTAGAAGTAAAGCTCGGTTTATCTTTTCTATTATGGCTATTATCTATGTAGTGGGATTATGTACTTCTATTTTATCAGGATGGATATTATGTACTTGACTCTTGTTATGGTTTTGTGATGTAACCAAACATGTTTTACTTTCCGCTGCAATGAAATGATGTTTTAAATTTTTTAAGTATTACTTATATCTGTCTTGTTGTAATTTTTCTGTTCTATACTCACTAAAAATACTCCACCAAAACTAAGGCATTCGCTTGTGAGTGACCTTAGCGGGTGTGGGGTGTTACACGTGGTATCAGAGCTTAAGGTTACCAGAACAGAAAAAAAATTTAGAAAAACTATTTTCTAAGAATATTTTTGAAAGGAGTATTTTCAAAAACATGTCTTTTAAGAGAAAAGTTTTTGAAAGAAAAGCATAATCCCCGATAGCCATATCTTTATCTTTCGAATTCTCCGTTTTGAATCTCTTCCTCTCTCGTTTTGAGTTTCCCCTCCGCGTATAGATGATCTTTCTAAGATAGATAAGAATGGAAAACCACTTCAAGGGACTTAGACATTAGTCGGATTAAAAGTTGGTTCAAGAAGGAGGAGAACTGGTAGGTATCTGTTGGATGGACGATGGGAGGAAGGCTCAAATAGTTGTTTGGTTAATAAAGGATGAAACCTCATTGGTGGGAGGTTACGAGTGGAGAATGGGAAGAAGAAGGCGAGTAGTTATCCTTTTAGAGGAATGGGACACCGTATTAGGATTGCCCAAAGAGGCAAGGGCGAGGGTGATTGTATTCCCTCACGACTAAGGTACCAGATGGGGATAGGACCGTCTAGGTTGGAATTTGGATTTCTTTATTATCTGATTCGAACTTTATTTGATTCTAACGCATCGAGTTCGTTTATCTCATCATTGTTAGTTGAGTCACTGCACTTAGACACCAGTTTGGTAGATGATCCTTTAGTTGTTTCAAACCCAATTGGGGCTCCATGATGTGTTTGGGTTTGAAAGTTGCTATACTTAGCATTGAGTTTAGATGTGATGCTTTTGGGCTTCACGAGCTATGGGTTAGTTTTGGGCATGGACTGGTTATCCAGTAGGGGTGCCGTTCTTGATTTTGAAGGAGAGTTGTTAGGTTTATGACCCGTTTGGGTAACACTCTCGAGATCTCTTGTAATCCCATGGAATCTGTTATGCTAGGTTATCTAGAATCGCTTGACACGACGGTCTAGAGTTTGCGATCTGTTAGTGCGGTCCGGGAATACTCGGATGTGTGTGAGGAGGTGAAGGGCTTACCTCCGGAGCGGGAGATTGACTTCCGAATATATCTGTTAGACAATGCCAAACCAGTATCTTGGCCAGTGTGCCACATGGCTCCTCGTGAGAGGAGGGAACTCCATAAGTAAGTAGGGAATTTGCTTGAGAAGGGGTTCATAAGACGAAGTATATCGAAGTAGGGGTGCTCCAGTAGTTTTTGCCACGAAGGCGGATGGGTCCCTCAGACTTTGTGTAGGCTAAAGAGAACTAAATAAACTCACAAAGAAGAATAGACACCCATTGCTGAGGATTGATGATCTCTTTGATCAGTTGGTTGGCGCCTCAGTGTTTTCGCAGTTGGAATTTGCCACGGGGTTCGTCAGTTGAAGAGTGGCTGAGGATAGTATAGAGAAGACTGCCTTTAGGACTCCGGATGGTTTTTATGAGTGGCTGGTGATGCCGTTTGGTTTGACGAACGCCCCCGCATACTTTGTTGATTTGATGAGAAGGGTGTTCAGGGAGTACCTAAATAAGTTCGTGATGGTCTTTGTGGATGACATCTTGGTCTTTTCTAGGAGCGAAATAAGTTTTAGTATGTGCTCAATAGGGTGAGCAAAGCCAGTTATGGGAAAAACGGTGGTTTTGGAGCGAGATTTGCAAGGACATCCAAAGTTGGTCAAAGGCTTAATTGTTTAGCCATTTTTACTAGTATCATCTCACGTAGGTCGCCTGAACTCGAAGGAGATATCCCTTGGGTGTTTGTCTGATATTGGTTTAGGCCTTTGGGGCTTGCATTTGGGGGATGTCGAATCCGACTAGGGTGGTCTGCGTGAGAGATGGACAGTTGTGATGATTTTGGATGGGATTCTTAGCATCCTATGAGTTTGAGATAGCGTATACCCATGGCAAGGGAAACATGGTAGCGGACGCCTTAAGTAGAAAAAGGTTGTCCTTGAGTTCATTGTTCGTTGAACGACGGAGCTTAGAGTTTATTTCTATGTTTGACCTTAGACCTTCCGTTGACTTTGTACCCGGTTTGCTAGCCTCCTTGGAGGTTAGGCCTACTCTTTTGGGGCGTATTGGCGGAGCACAGCGGGACGACCCACGGTTGGTTGAGTTAGTAGAGAAGCTCATGAGGAGGGGGAGTCGTCCAGCCATTTGAGTAGGTAAACCCTAGATGGTAAGGGGTGGTTGCGTAGAGACGGTAGACTTTGTAGACAGGGGTTTGAGGAAGGCTATACTTGATAATGCACATCGGTCGAAGATGACCATTCATCCCAATAGGGACAAGATGTACCAAGACAGGGAGCGAGTTTTCTTTTGGGCTGGTATGAAGAAAGATGTGGCCGAGTATGTCGCTAGATGCTTGGTGTGCTTGCAAATGGAAGCGGAGCAGAAGAAACCCGGTGGGTTGCTTCACCCATTGGAGGTTCCGCTATGGAAGGGGGATAACATCTCGAAGGATTTTTATTGATGGGTTACCAAGATCGAGGAAGGGTAATACGGGAATTTGGGTTGTGGTAGACAGACTTACTAAGAGCGCCCATTTCATACCCGTGAAGAGTAAGGGGACTGCTGCAGAGCTAGCTTCAGTTTACATTCGAGAGATTATTAGACTACATGGTGTACCTTTCAGTATAGTGAGCGATCGAGATCCTATCTTCACTAGCGAGTTTTGGAAGAGTTTGCAAGAAGCGGTAGGGACTCAGTTGTGTTTGGGTACCGCATATCATCCTCAGACGGACGGCCAGACCGAGAGGGTGAATCGTATTTTAGAAGACCTTTTGAGGCTATGTATCTTAGATTTTGGAGGTACATGGGAAAAGCAGCTTCCATTGGTGGAGTTCGCATATAATAACAGCTTCCAGTCTAGTATTGGCATGGCTCCTTTCGAAGGTCTTTATGGAAGGCCTTGTCGATCACCTACACGTTGGTGGGAATCTACGGATGAGATCTTGCTTGGGCCGATAAGGTTAGAAAGACTTCGGGAAAAGATTGATTTGATTCGAAGAAAGATGAAAGCGGCGCAATCTTATGCGGATCGGAGAAGGACGGATCTTGAGTTTGAGGATGGAGACATGGTTTTTGTCAAAGTATCTCCGTTGAGAAATGTTGTTCGCTTTGGGTCCGTTGGGAAGTTAGCACCGAGGTTTGTTGGGCCGTTTCCTATTAAGGAAAGGATTGGACGGATGGCATATAGGGTGGAGTTGCCCGACAGACTTAGTGGTGTTTATGATGTATTCCATGTATCGCATCTGAGGAAGTGCTTACATGAGACCGCATAGGTGGTAGAGCCGAGCTTGCTTAGAGATGTAGAGGTAGAGCGTGATGCGACGATTCGACGAGCTCCTACTCGCATCCTTGGGTCAGAAACTAGGAAGTTGAGGAACAGAGAAGTTCAGCTAGTTAAAGTGCAATGGGGAGATGACGGAAGCAATACTACTTGGGAGACGGAAGCGAAGATGCGTTCTTTGTATCCATTTCTTTTTGAGTGTATGTCTTTTAACTTCTCCTTTATCGCTTGCCTAGTACTTATCTTATCTTTAGTATGTCCTCTCATTAGTACTGTTTGACCTTTAGATAGGGTAAACCTATGGTTGAAACATGTGTTTGAGACATGTTATGATTGATGGATGCACGTGGATGCAAGTGGTTGCTAGTGGTTGCTAGTGGATGCATATACACACACTCTAGGCACTAGATCGGCTCAGTCACTTCATATTGCATATTGCATATAATTGTGTGTAGGTAGCTATATTTATGGATGTATAATGATTGTGTTATCATATGGATGATGCATTTTGGTGAATGATTGTGCACTCATATAGATACTGTATGTGTCGATAGGGTTATCTCGCATACATATTGGATGCATGGCACTATCATGGTTTGCATATGTTCGTACATTAGATAGGGAACATATACACAAACTTTTCGCATATGCTCATACATCATTAGAAATTGTTTTAAGGACAATGGATGCCTGTGTTTGATGGATTGAGTAGATGGTTGTTTGGATGGTAGGATATGCATTCTCCTTAGCCTAGAGATTTCGGGGACGAAATCCTTTAAGGAGGGGAGAATGTAACACCCCGAATTTCGGTTAATGCTAAAATTCACTAATTACAGAATAAATAATCTCAGATGTGAGAATTAGGGGAAACGGGCTACGTCATTGCGTTCGTCTCGGAAAAATACGCGAAACAGAGTCCGAGTTTTCGAGAATCGGAGTCCGTATGGCCCAGTTATGGCCCAAAGAAGTTTTCAGAAAATTCCATATGAAAAACAGTTTTGAAATTCAAATCCAGATTTCGAATTTGGGACCAGCGGGGGCCAGGCGGGAAAATTCCCGCCTAGGCCATGTCGACAGGGCTGTCGACAGGCCTGTCGACTTGGGCTGGACCAAGTCGACAGCCCTGTCGACTTGCCTGTCGACAGGGGTGCGACGCCCAGTAAAACTGGGTGCACCAGTTTGGGTTATTGGGCTGGCTTGAAGGGCTAGTTCTGGAAGTTTCTAAGATCAGACGGATCTGAGCTAACCTAGGTTTAATCCTATGGTCTAAAAACACCCTAATCTCTATAAAAAGGCCCTAACTCTACCCTAATCCCTACCAAAAATAGAAATGATGCCATCATGCCGCCAAATTAAATCTTGAAGGAGCCTCCACTAGTTTATGAAGGAAGTTGCAAGCTAATCAACCTCTAATCATCATCTTCTTCATATTTAACAACTAGTTCTACTTCATAAGTTTGCTAATCGTGGTTTTGGTGAGTTTCTATAGCCTTAATAATCAATTGTTAAATTGATTTTGGTAGGATATGATAAGACATGGCTATGTTTGTGGATAAATATGTTTATGCAAGTTTAGTATATTGTATGTTATGTGTTTGGCAAGTTTTATGCTACATGCAAGTTTAATGCCATGTTTTATGATGCAAAACACTATGTTGAACATTTATGCATATGTAACATGTTATGCAAACTATATGAGAGAGTATATGCAAGTTATATGTAATATGATATGCAAGTTATACATGGGGTTTTATGCATGCTAAGTGTTTGGTTTTGTGCATGCTAAGTATGTGGTTTTGTGCATGCTAAGTATGTGGTTTTGTGCATGCTAAGTAATTGATTTTATGCATGCTAAGTATTTGGTTTTGTGCATGCTAAGTATGTGGTTTTGTGCATGCTAAGTAATTGGTTTTATGCATGCTAAGTGTTTGGTTTTATGCAAAGTTATGATATAAGTTCATATGCAAAGTTATGATATAAGTTCATATGCAAAGTTATGATACAAGTTCATATGCAAAGTTATGATATAAATTCATATGCAAAGTTATGATATAAGTTCATATGCAAAGTTATGATATAAGTTCATATGCAAAGTTATGATATAAGTTCATATGCAAAGTTATGATATAAGTTCATATGCAAAGTTATGATATAAGTTCATATGCAAAGTTATGATATAAGTTCATATACAAAGTTATGATGCAAGTTCATATGCAAAGTTATGATGCAAGTTCATATGCAAAGTTATGATGCAAGTTCATATGCAAGTTTGTCTCTTTTTATGATATGCATAACATATGCGAGTTTGCCTCTATGTATGACATGTTGTGCAAGTTCATATGCAAGTTTATGTGCAAGTTCATATGCAAGTTTGTCTCTTTTTATGACATGCATGATGCAAGTTTGGGTTATATGCTAAGTTGGGTTTAATGTATGTTCATATATGCAAGTTGACACCTTTTGAACCCATGATAAAGTTATATGCCATGTTGGTTAAACCCATGACATTTGTGATGAATCTTCCCTTTATTATGCCATGTTATGAGACGAATTACGTGGGGAACGATGGGGTTAATATGCATGTTAATAAAGTGATGTGAAATGGATATGCTTAAGCATAACATAAATTAAATGGACATAATTGGCAATTTACCTATTAAGTTAGGTCTACCCATATTATGGAGTTGGGAATTTACCTATTGAGTTAGGTCTACCCAAACTATGGAGTTGGGAATTTACCTATTGAGTTAGGTCTACCCATATTCTTGAAAGCATGATTAATTAATTAGGGATAATTAATATAAATTATGAGGGTGATTAATTAGGTGTAATTAATCGACTAAGACACGAGGTTGGACTCAGTTGTAGCGTAAAACTGCCCGGACCCAACCGGCTTAACCAGTTGCTACAAATGTTAGCCCAATGTGAGAGGTCTTAGGCACCAACTAAATACGTGATTAATGTAAAGACACGAGGTTAGACTCGGTTATGACATAAGGCTGCCCGGACCCAACCGGCTTAACCAGCGGTCATAAAAGATAGTCTAATGTGAGAGGTCTTTATGAGGATCACGGTCTTAATTAATTAAGAAACACTTAACAATATTAGCATGTAGATGGACATGAGGGGTTAAGTGGGTGCCTTGGGTGGCATGAGGAAACTAGGGGGTTGCCTTGGGTGGCAATAGAAAATACGATTAGAATACTTAACCAAAGTGGAACATGTAATTAAACATGGGTAAAGGGTTAAGTAAGTGCTTTGGGTGGCATGTGGAAATCTAGTGGGTGCCTTAAGTGGCAATTGAAATATGATTAGATGACTTAACCAAATCTTAACATGTAAGTGGGCATGATTATAAAAAAAAGGGGTTAAGTGGGATGCACTAGATAAAAGTAGCAAGCTTAAGTAGTAGCTTGTGGGGGCCCATTTCAACCAATATCCCAAACGTATCTTAGTGGGCTCGACTCAAGTCGAGTGACGGGACACGCATATTGGGCTTGACTATATGAGGCCAAAACGGGTTAGCGGTGGCAACGTAGGACCAACGGGTTTCATATGCGTGTGTGGACCCGGGCTGGTTAGTAAGTCGTTGTTGCATCGTGTAGGTATAAAGCCGTGCACCGTTGATATTATCAGGTTGCCACTTTGGGGAATGATACACCCCATTGTGGGACCAGCACGGATATCTACGTTAGGGAGCCGATCGCTTGGGAGTAGTGGTACACCTATGTAGTTAGCTAGGGGTACAAGAAACTACTGGATAAAAATTACTAAGTACACTTAGTGGGATCAACCTTTAAGTAGGAATTACTCTTGGTGGGTAGAACTGGTGTGGTGCAGTGTAAGAATTACCCTTGGGCGGGTAGATCTGGGGTGGTACAATCTAGTAATTATCCTTGGGTGGATAAATGCGTCTTTACGGTTATCTTAGTACATCCTGTGTTTAGTTGGCTACTTAGTGTAGTCAATATCCCCAGAGGTACCGTACCTTGTTTATATCATACCCTAATTACTTTAATGATTGTATTGTTTGGGTTATAGGACTCACTCAGACTTATGTCTGACCCCGTTGTTGTTTATCTTTTTCCCAACCCTCAGGTTTCAGAGTGGGCCTAGCACTAGTGGGCTTGGATCAGACCGCTATATCTATCTTTTGGGGCTTGGACCGTAGAAGTAAAGCTCGGTTTATCTTTTCTATTATGGCTATTATCTATGTAGTGGGATTATGTACTTCTATTTTATCAGGATGGATATTATGTACTTGACTCTTGTTATGGTTTTGTGATGTAACCAAACATGTTTTACTTTCCGCTGCAATGAAATGATGTTTTAAATTTTTTAAGTATTACTTATATTTGTCTTGTTGTAATTTTTCTGTTCTATACTCACTAAAAATACTCCACCAAAACTAAGGCATTCCCTTGTGAGTGACCTTAGCGGGTGTGGGGTGTTACACTTACTATCCTTATACAGTTTGTTGACAAGTTTCTCGAAAGCTACCTCCATCGCATGGTAACTCTATAAAGCTTGAAATAAGATTAGTTGCAGATGGAACTACTTCGGCTACAGATGGAAGTTGGGCACTTCTTTGCCCTCCTACATGAGTCGTACACCTACCAAAACTATGGTGAAAAAGAAAGAGAGAAGAGACTCAGGGAGAGAATCAAAAGATAGTGCATATGGCTTTGGGGAATATGCCTTTCGTAAAACAAAACTTTTCTTAGAAAAATGCTTCTTTGTAAACGTTTTGAAAATAATTTCAGAAGGTTTTTAAAAGCTTTTTCCTAGTCTGGTTACCTTTTACTCTGATACCAAATGTAACACCCCACATCCGTTAAGGTCACTCACAAATGGAATGCCTTAACTTCAATGGAGCATTATGGGTACTGAAACAGAAATATTACAGGACATACATATATAAAACAACGGAAGGTAAAGTAGAAGTAATTCAAATCATTTATTAAATATATGTTGTTTACAATAAAAACCCATCAACTTCCTATACCCAATTACATAGCTAAAATATCTGTCTTGCTTAAAAATAGAGAAGCATAAAAATAAATTGTCGTATTCCCCAATAAAGCAAAGCAAGCCATAGCCAAGAGAAATCCAAGCCGTACATGAAAGAGCCTTGAAGCTTGGTAAGATCGGAACTAAGATGTATTCCCATCCTGCGAACCTAGGGAAGGGGGGAAACTGAAGAAAAAGAGGCAAAACAAACCGGGTCAGTCATAAAGACTGAGTAAGTCCTAGTGACATTCAGCATAAAAACAGGTAAAGATAATATGGCATGAATAAACTGAAAGTAAACATAAGCATGATGACGAGGTAAGCTACAAACACGATGAATCAGGTATAACATCCCATACTTCCTATTAAGGGTAGCATCACAAGGTTCCTACCAAGCATCACATCGGAAGGTTTCTATAATGTCGAAAGATTTCTAAGTTTCACCATTACCCTATTTTCCTTGATTTCCTATATTCTCGGCACCGCCTAACTAGCGTTCCAGTTAATTTACTTAGTTATAATTACAAGATAAGTAATCCCCCGTAACCCACATGATAGTTTCATAGGTACATATCCTACGATGAGGGTCCCACCTCATATTGACAGTTTGGTGTCCCCACCGTACCTATTTGATCGGCTCTTACTTACAATGTTTCACATGTGTTATATACTACGGTTATCCCAACCCCGTAGTTGTGGTAGCCTTCAAGACTACATCTAATATGAGAGTTTCACCTCAACCAGCCCAATTTCCATGAATGTGTTAGATGTATCCTTACTACCCTAATCGATCGGCTCGTACTCGACCTAGTTCTGGCGGTCCCCTACTTGTAGATACCTGTGCTGGTCCCACCCTAGGGTGTATCAGTCCCTAGGATGGCAACCCCGACGCAATTCTTGATGCACAACTTTATATCTACTGATGCCCAATGGCTACATTTTCCACTCCGGAATACATGCACGCCCATAATCTATCGGAACCTGCACTGTAGCATCACCCGCCGCTGTTTTGACGGCTTACAATCAGCCCAGTAATCTTGCCTCACCCTGCCTAACTCAGGGTACCGTTGATAACTAGTGTGGGTTACTGCTAAAACGGGTCCCGCTACTAGGGTTTTCCTAGGGTCTATTCGTATGCCCCACAAGTTGGTTAAGTTTTATTCATTCAAGTTAACTTAACCCCACCCCCCATCATGTTACCTTGGTTAAGTGTTCTCTCTGGTGTTACTTAACCCTACCACATGTCTTCTTATATCGGTTAAGCGTTGCCTTCGCATGTTTACTTAACCCTACCACACACCATGTCATATTGGTTAAGCATCGCCAACCCATTTAACTTAACCCTCCCATTCGTCATATTGCATTGGTTAAGTATTTCAAGTAATTCATAGCTTAACCCGCCCACGTATCATGTCAAGTTGGTTAAGTGCTATCTAGTGATTAATAACTTTACCCAGCTATCTTAGCATATCAAATTGGTTAAGTGTTTTCAAGAAATTCATGACATAACGCGCCCACGTATCATGCTAAGTTGGTTAAATATTATCTATATATTCAAGTTGACTTAACCCTGCCACATGTCATGTTATATTGGTCAAGTATCATTAGTCTAGTCATATTACTTAACCCACTCATTCATGTCATATCGGTTAAGTGTCATTAGTCTAGTCATATTACTTAACCCACCCATTGGTCTGATTAACAGTTATGTTGGTTAAGCGTTCTTAATTTACTTAACCCTACCCTCTGGTCTAATTGACATGTTATGATGGTTAAGCACACACTTATAAGTTTTACGTGTTCTTAACTCATACCAGTTAGGTCCATATTTACATGCCAAATTTCCATGCCATTCCAC
Source organism: Allium sativum (assembly GCA_030737875.1). Taxonomy (NCBI): domain Eukaryota; kingdom Viridiplantae; phylum Streptophyta; class Magnoliopsida; order Asparagales; family Amaryllidaceae; genus Allium; species Allium sativum. The sequence goes on along the minus strand of CM060919.1, from coordinate 619,033,104 downwards.
CTAACCCTCTAACCATACCCACGTCATATTATGGTTAGTACTCCTTAATTCATTCATTATGACGCACGAATCATGACCTCACATTAGACCGTGCACTTTGTGGCCACTGGATTTGCTGGGCGGCTCTGGGAAGATTTACACCACAAACTGAGTCTAACCTCGTGTCATAAACCGTTACGCCTACAATTCGACCTTCGACCTCTCACATTAGACTAACACTTTGTGGCTACTGGATTTGTCGGGCAGTTCCGGGCATATTACACCACAAATCGAGTCTAACCTCGTGTCAAAGGGTCATTAATGGTCGTATTCCCCCCAAAACCCCAATATCAGTTCATGTGTTTAGCATATAAAAATGTTCATGTTTCAACCACGTTCATATTTCCAGTTATACACCAATTATCAAGTTCATAATTCATGTTTTTGCCCCAAAACGTATTCCCAAATTATTATCATAATTCACTATAAGGTTATGCCAAGTTATAGCCTTTTATTTACAATACATGCCAAATACCCAAAACCCAACTTAGGCGCGTTCATATTAAACCTCTACCAAGTCATAAATTATTATATATGTTTCAACTCCAAATTTTACGTAATTAACGTATGCCCAAGATCTAGATTTCATGTCAGTTTTACATATGCCCAATTCATACCAAATTTACATATGTTCGATTCATGCCGTTTTACATGTATGCCAATTTTTATGCCAATTTACACATATACCAAGTTTCATGCCATTTTACATATGTCAAGATTCATTATTTACATGTTTACAAAGCTTTGCTTAATTTACATAGATCAAGTTTTATACCCAAAATTACATGTATACCAAGTTTACACCAATTTAGCCATAACAAGTTCTAGCCAAATTACATATATCAAGATCCATATCAAATTACATATGCCAATCCCCGTTCTTGCAATTACCATTTTAATGACCATACCCAAATATCCAATTTCATGTTAATGGTAGTAATACCCAAATATTCAATTTTAATGTTATGCCATTAATTCCACCAAACACATATACTCCACTAGGCAATATTCCAATATTTCACCCGTATACCATCGCACGTATATCGTAGTTTAGGCCTAGGTCCGAAATTGACCTAGGTTCATCAAAAGAAAATAAATAGGGGAAGGTAGAAGTTGCAATAAAAACAAGATCAGAGAGAAAGCGGCATAAAAACATCATCTCAGGCACAAAGAATAGATCTTGACAATAATATCAACATGAATCAAGAAAATTGATTCACAAAAAGATGAATAGACCATAAACTTGTCATGAGAATAAGGATAGAAAAGTTCCCAAAATCAAGATTTAAGAAGAAACAAGAATAGACTTGAATCAAAAGTCCAATTTCACTTCATCACATGTCCATATTAAATTTAATTATTTTAATCTGAAAATAACTAGAACTTACCGATCGTGGACAAGGAATTAAGTACTGAATTTGTTGTAAAAATGTTGCGGCGTTGTTGGTTTATGATCTAGAATCATTGTTGAAGCTTTGTTCTTTGAATTGATTTGAATTTGAATGCTTGTACTTTGATTTGGAGACGGCGGCCATGGTTCAAGAGATATTTTAGTAGCATAATGGTGTAAGAATGATTTGTTATGAATTAGGTTAGGTCTTAGGGTATATTTATAGGTGTAGGAACTATTTAGGGCCCTTAGATCAACCCTAGAATCAATCCGGACCATCAAAACACGTCTCAGGCTTCAAAAATGGGTTCTGGGTCAAAACAGGCCGACCAAATCGACCTGTAAGGGGGGGAGGTCGACCACATGGTCGACCTGGGGGGGGTAGGTCGACCCTAAGGTCGACCACATGGTCGACCCGACCCCCAGGTCGACCTGCCTATTCCTGTGCTGCCTGAAATTTGCTGAATCTTCTACAGGCCATAACTTCTTCATTCGGACTCCGATTTTCGAAAATTTGGGCTCGATTTCTTGTAGAATTCCGAGATGAACGCGTTGGCGCAACTCGTTTCCATTGATTACCATTTTAAAAATTAATTATGCCTTGATTTCTTGTTTTAACATGTTATTAAAATTCGGGTTGTTACGTATAACGTTGTTGTATACACAATTATTTGATTTTTTTTTGATGATAACAACCAAATATATATTATTATAAATGTGTTTGTACTGTACTGCTTTATATATACACAACAGACATGAATATAATATTTCTGTTTAAATAAAATGCAACTGTACAAAATTTTAAATATTAACATAGTATTTTATTTAAACAACATATTTTATTTCAATTTCAAACATTACAAAAAAATTATACTCCACTATTAGAACATGTATACATTTCAATTCACTTATATTTTCATACACAATTCCTCGCACTCAATCAGTCAGTTTACATACATTTTCATTATACATTCAGAGACTCAAATACAAACACTTTCACTGTTACACACACTGTTATTTTCATTGTCTTCTGTCTTTCATCTTTTGTCTTCACAGCATTCTTCAGTCAGTCCAGTCTTCATACCTGTTATATACATGAAACACACATAGTACACTACAATAGAAACAAAACTGTATACGCACGAATATAAATTTTAATTTTAAAATTTTATTTTCCTCATATTTCTGGTGTGTTTCTCAGCATCTTTCATGACTTGATCTGATTTGTATATATTTCTAGTACCCACTGATCAGCCTCAACATACTACACTGGTTTACTGATCAAAATCAGTAGCTGATTCTGAGCAGCCACAACGCAGTGCAGCAGTCTGCTGATTAAAAAAAATGCATGTTCACGATACATGTATACACACATGAGTGTGTGTATATACACATATGTTATGAAAGTGCACAGGAATGCCAATAGCCAAGATGATTGTGTAAACGATATCACAAATGTAGATGTGCAAGTGAAGGCGATGGTGCACCACAAATATGGAAACAAAACAACGAGTTCATGGTTCTACACAGCCAAAGTCACATAGTATTGTTAAAGTACAAGCATCATGCACAGAGCATGATCAAGATGCCAAATCATCACAACGGATCAAAGAAATGTGATCAAATAACCTAAACATGATATGATGAACATGGATAGAAATAATTATATGGACACAACATGCATGAGTATTAACCAGGCCATTTACATATTCAAGTTACATGTTCATGTGTACAAAACAAAGACAAGCCATGTGAACATCCTCAGATATGAAGTGCAGCAAGCAGGTTTAATACGAGAGTGGACAAGTGTAATTTAAGGTGGCCAATACAAGAAGCATGCATGTACAACAATTTTGACACAACAATGGCAAGTGCAAACTTATTTTCATGCATAGGATCACAAAGTGATAAGGCCGAGGCATGTACAAACAACCATGTGAAAATTCATGAACAAAGTTGTTTTCATGTTCACATGTCCAAAATAAACAAGTTAGATTCAAGATAGATGGTGCAAAAATCAGATTCAAGTATGCATGGTGGAAGAGCTAATTAAAACAGAGTGAAGTATACATACATCAACAAACCAAGACACAAAATAGTTCACCAAGTGCATGTCAGATTTCATGTGCTCAATACTTTATGGCAAGAATTATGTGAACAATGGTGAAGGTAAACAAATCATTTCAAGTTGCCAAAACAAATGTCCAGAAAGCTGCAATTAATTTTGAGAATAAATCATGCAAGTGTAACACCGATTTAATAAATGGGAAAACATTTTTTTCGGCATGAATTCAATTAACATAGGAAAGTGTGGACCAAGTTTTTTTTTTAATTTTAGGAACCATGCATGGATCTCGAAACAGAGGATTGTATATTTCTAGTTTTTTATATGAACATTAATGGCAAATGGCAAGTATTCAATATTGAAAGGAATACAGAGGATTCATTTCAGAAATTTAAAGTTAGGCATGTTTTCAATGCAAAATTTTACACCATTTAACGTTTCCAGGTTTAACAATTCTAGGCAAGTTTTTTAATGCATCCCTGAAATCACAGTGAATGTTCGTATTTGGTTTAAGGCAAGAAATCTTCTAAGGCAAATTACTAGAATTTCAGTACAGGAAAGTTTGCAACTCGTGATGAAAATTTATTTGATTTCCAGAAAATACACAGAAATTATGTAAAAGGAATTTGTGAGCAAGATTAATGTTTTTCCAGAAAGTCATTCACGACTATATGGCAAGAGTTCAACAAGTTTCTAGAAAACCTTTCAGCATTCACACAAGTATCATGGAACTTATATAGAAAATTCATTTCAGATATTCAAATCATTTCCTTCCAGTTTTGATCATCTTTTTTATGGAAACTTTTTAAAAGCTTTCCCGAAATATTAGAATCATGTTCAATGGGCTGATTTAATCAAGGAAATCACAACAAATCAGTGTGGACAAATATATATGGAAAGATTCATAAAGGGAAGAATATCAGGTCTAAATCCATCAACAAATTCAAATTCAATTGAGAAATCAAAAGAGGAAACCAACGGAACAAGTCAGCAAGTCACATAACGAAATCAGAGTCGATTAGGGTTTCATTTACCCTATATACAACACCAATTACATCACTGGCATGGGATTTTGAAAACACAAGCTACAATTCAAAGAACAGAAATCAAATCAATTCAGAATCACACACAGTTTTCAATCACAAAAATATCCCAAATCGTTGACAAGAAGAAGCTAATGCAAAGAAATATAGATCTGAATATCATCTGATTCCAAGCCACAAAGATTTGAACAAATTCCAGAAGTAATCGATTTCTATTTGGGGACAAAAAGAAAAACCCTAGTTTTTCATTTCAAGAGCCGCCACCATTTTGTTAAAGGAAAGAGATCGGGACAACTAAAATGAAGGGTGCACCACTACGCTGGCCAAGCTTTTGATAAGGATTAGAGTCTTTTAAAAAGGGGATAACCCTTATATTTTAATTCCTGGGGCATTTTCATTTTTTTTTTGTTTTTGTATTTTTTTAATTTGTGTTGTAAAACGATTCGAACATTTTCTAGAGTATGTAAAATTCTAGGTGTTTCAGATAGGGATTAACTGATAGTTTACTAGTGTCTGTAAGACTAGGGGAAAATCTGGTCTAGTGAATATAGACCAACCTAGGGTTTTGAGCGTAGGGTTGGTACAGGAGCAAGGAGTACAAGTTTACAGTGTTTGTAAGCGGGATCTGTTCTATCACCTAGTAGAAACCTCAGGAATGCAGCAGTAGGCAGGGTTTTGCTGAAGCTGGGTATCTCTGTGTGTTATTTTCTTTCTGCACTTTTATTTCTAATGTATTCCGTGATCTGTTTATTACTTAATATCCCGTCAGAGTTTTAATTCAGCGAAAAACTATGATAAACCCTATTCACCCCTCCCCCCCCTCTAGGGATAATCTAGATCCAACAGGAACACTTTGTGAACTCCTGTCTGCCTCTTCGGTAGTCTAACTCTGTATGCCATTTGGCCTATCCTCTCAACAATGGGAAATGGTTCTACGAACCTTGGCGCCAACTTCTCTACTGAGCCAAATCGAACTACATTCCTCAAAGGTGATACTTTGATAAAGACCATATCTCCTACCTCGAATTCCAAGTCAGTCCGTTTTTATCGGCATATGACTTCTTCTTATCTTGAGCTGCCTTCATTTTTCATTGAATAAGGTCTATATTTTTAGAAGTCTCTCGCACCATCTCTGGCCTAAGTAGAAGTGTATCCGTAGACTCCCACCAACATGTCGGCGATCTGCATGGTCGTCTATAAAGTTCCTTGAAGGGTGTCATCCCTATGCTTGATTGGTAACTATTATTGTAGGCAAGCTGAACTAATGGGAGATGCTCCTCCCAAATCTCTCTGAAATCAAGAATACATAGCCTTAATAAGTCCTCAAGAAATCTATTAACCCTTTTAGCCTGTCCATCGGTCTGAGGGTGATAAGCTGTGCTAAGTCTTAACTATATATCAAAGGCCTCTTGCAAGATCCTCCAAAAATCACTAGTAAATATAGGGTCTCAGTCACTTACTATACTGGAAGGTACCCCACGAAGTCAGACAATCTCTCTAAGTGATATCGATGCTAGCTAAGTCGCGGTCCTCTTGCTCTTGACCGGAATAAAGTGACCGCTCTTAGTAAGCATGTCCATTATCACCCAAATACTCTTGTTTCCCTTCCTTGATCTGGGCATGTCCATTAATAAAGTCCATAGAGGCGCTCTCTCATTTCCATTGTGAGATATCCAAAGGCTGATGCAATCAACCAGGTTTCCTTTGTTCAGCTTTGACTAGTTGACAAGTCAAATATCGGGCCACGAATTCTGCTACATCATTCTTCATGCAAGTCCAGTGAAAAATTCGCTTCATATCTCAGTACATCTTATCACGGCCCGGAGGGATGGTCATCCGAGAGTGATGAGCCTCCTCAAGAATTGTTCTTAGCAAATCTCCAACTCTAGGAACACATAATCTCCCATCTTGTCTTAGCTACCCTTTCTCGTCCACCAAATATCTAGCTAAGTGATTAGAGGCCTCTCCCTTACCAAGTCTATCCAAGATGTCTACCAATTGTTGATCCCCTCATTGCGTAGTCCCAATGTGCTCTACAAGAGTAGGTTCCACCTCTAATAATTCCAACAAACCAAATGTTAAATCCGTAAATGGCCTAATATCAAAGGTCGAGATAAGTTCCAAGCCCTACCTCTCAACGAGCAAAGGAATTAAGGTCATCATTTGTCTACTCAACATATCTGCAACTACATTACCCTTGCTAGGGGTATAAGCTATCCCAAAATCATAGGATGCAAGGAACTCTATCCATTTTTGCTGCCTTAATCTGAGAACCTTCTACGAGAATAAATATTTTAGCGACTTATGATCCGTATAGGGCTTTATTCTTTCTCCAAGTAAATAGTGTTGCCAAGACTTAAGTGCGAACTCTGTTGTAGCCAACTTCAAGTCATGGGTGAGGTAGTTCTTGAACGATCCCAAGCAGCGGTAGGATCGTATAATATGGAGTATAGGTAGAGTAATGTGAAGAGAGTAGAATATCAGTAATAAATAAATGTGACACTAATATTTTGTATTGGTTTAAACCTTCATTATACGTGCAGTCCTAGACTCTCTTCTAGAATTTCACTATTAACAATCCTCACTTAACCCGGAGGAATAGGTCTACAATCATCCAAACAAGATTTCTTGCCTCAACTGCTGAAGAGGACTTCAAAAATATTGAAGTTTTGTTGACTTCTCGTGTTCATAACAATACTGATATTTCAAATTAATGTACACCCTTTCTATAATCTTTCCTTGATGTTAATAGTGTTGTTCATGAATGAATATGGAAGATTGAAAATGATTTGAAATTACAGAATGTAGAAATAGAGTGTGCTTGCAAGTATGATTGCAATAGATTAGATAGAAAGAATATGAATGAAATTCGATGAAGAAAACATTTGATTGAGACTCTATTTATAATATACAAATAGTTGCAATTATTCATAAAGATTTGATGAAGAGATATGAATTGAAGCTGTGTCTCTTTGCTGATAATTGCATCCATTCGTATTCAGATGTCTGAATTAAAAATTCAGAAGTATGTTTTTAAATAAATATTCAAATAGCAAGGAAATATGCTATTTTGGCCAGTATCCAGATGTCTGAATATTTCAGAACAGACGTCTTAATATTGTGGTAAATTTATTTTTCTTTCAGTAGACAGGCATTTGAATTGAAAGATTCAGACATCGGTTGGTTGTTGCAAGCCTATACCTTGTGCACGTTTTATAAACACACAATTTATATGTTAAAACGTGCTTAAGAGTTTAACAAGATTTATACTAATACATACAAAATCTAGACATATATACTATTCTTTTTAAGTTCTTTGAATCTGTATTCTAGTTTCTTCCTGCAAAACAAAGTTAGTCGATAATAATATATGTACAGGTATAGTTGTCATAATCAAAACGCTATAAAGCGAGATCGAACATTCTCCCCCTTTTTGATAATGACAACCATATATGTAACTCCACATGTCAATATGCATATATTTTCTTCCCCTTTGTCATTGACATACGCAACACAGAAACATTCACATACAAACATAAGATGTTCACCACCATAGCAAGGACATAGTGGAGATTTGTGCCAAATAGACCAAAGTACCAAAAAATATTACAAACCATAGGAATTAAAGAGTTTGATGCAAAAGTACCATAAAGATCATACTAAACTTACCAACTTTCCGTAGCGGACATGCTTGGACCAACACTCGTATCACCATGTTTGGGATCATCATTCCCGGAGCTAGAATTCGATGCTTCACCATTGGAGCTAGAAGACAGGCTAAATGGAGCGGGATCATGAGCTTGAGAAGATTGAGGTCCGATGCATGAAATTTTATCCCAAATCTTATTGAGAAAGCCTTTCAAAGAGTCATACTTCTTGTTGATCTTATGCTCAAAATATTTAAAATCTTTGTGAAGTTTAAATTGGTTCCAAGAGAGCATAACCAATGCTTCTTAGGCGAAAGATCAAGAGATACAATTTGAATATCCTCTTCTTCTTCTTGTACAAACCAACAATGACGATGAGATGATGATTCTGCTATTGGTGTTTCCTGTTGCGAAGCAATGTGTTCTTGCCAAGCTAGAAAGGACATGTATTCTAATGTTGATGGTTTAGGATCAATATCCATAAGCTTCAAGGTTTTTGGACTGATCTCTTTGACACTCAAGGTAGTAGTATCGAGTATCTTAACTCCGCTTTCAAGAAGTATAAGATTTGTATAAGCATCGTATTGAATCGTCTTATATTTCTGCTTATACGTAATATCTGCCCATTCGTCAAGTGTTATCTTAGCCCAATTGACTTGCTGGTATAGTAAAGAGCATACAATACGAATTAAGAGACTAAAATACGATTGAATAGTTGGGACTAAAATACGATTCAAGAGACGTGCTTGAGGACGGAGATGAGTGGATGTAAGATCCTTCACATTAATTAAAGCGCCGGATAAAAACTAATAGGATGTTTCATCTCATTCGTCCATATTAACTTCTATAGTGCTAATATCGACTCCTAGCCAAGCATAAGGTAGAATTTGTCCTAATCGTCGAATAGGTAGGGGAATTCTTTTACCATACACCATAGATCAAACACAATCCATTCTATTTCTTGGAGCCTGGTGATTCAAATTTAAATTTGCTAATAAAAGTTTGACAAGCAAAGGATAAATTTTGACATTGTTAACATTATAATCGACCAAAGATTTGAAATTAAAGTGTCTAGCGAATTGGAGAAGACAATAATGAGAAAAAGCCTCGAATTTTACAAAATCTCCTTCAAAGAATTTTGAATTTTTCATATCTTCGTACCTTTACGTTGCAATGACGTTCTAGAGCCATTGTTGGATTTGATCTTCGAATGGAGGCTCGAATTCTTGTTGTCTTGAGCATTTTGGTTTATTTGCCACTGATTTTGATTGAGTTGAAAGTTTGATTTTTGAGTTTTATGGAGTAATGAAGGATAGGGCATTTAGAAAAGAAAAAAAGGAAAGTAGACAAATAAGGTGGAGATGAAGAGGTAGGTAAAATGAGAGGTTGTGCCTTTTAAAAAAAATGTCCCAACATAAAACAAACGTCTGAAGATAAAAAAATCAGTGTCTGTTTTTGTTAATTTTCCAAACAGCGTCGAAATAGTTCATCTTGACATAGATTTAGATGTCTATTTTTTATGATTCAGATGTCTGAATCAGCAATGAAGTTTAATTTGTTTTTAGCAATCAGACGTTTGATTAGGTTTAAAAAGACGTATGTTTTCTAGAAATGTGAAGCGACCCAAACTCGCCCTTATGGGAAAGCCCGGATTGAGTTGAGAACACGACAAATCAGAACACAAATGACAGAACATTTCATTGCTTATTACAACAATTTACATCAGAGTACAAAAATATACAGAGTATGAATAAATAATATACATCCGGAAAATATCAGAGATTTAAAATATATTACATAGCAGCGGAAAATTAATACATAACACAACTGTAAGAAATACATGGATACAGAGTGTTCCGAATATAGCTCTAACTGTAAATCAGGATCCTGTAAAAATAAATCTGCAAAACCAAAACTACTAGCTGCTCGTGTGGAAAATAAGGGCACCCAGAGTTTAGGTTAAACAATAAACTCCAGATCAGTCATGTGACTAGTGTGAGAACTAAAACAGTTATTAGCTTGATTTTAAGGTTAGGTAAATCATGGGACTACGCCGTATAACACGGAACGGGTTTATCCCCCATGAATACCAGTGCATAAAAATAACAGCGCAATGCTAAAGAGAAAAATGAAGCTATTATAAGACTTAGGTCCCATCGCAAAATAAACGCAGTCGAGGATAGAGTTTTCCCTTATAATAGCCAAATATGCTTGACACGCGAAATTTTATCTTCTATTATTACTATAAGTGATGAAATCAACTTCAAATATAAATGTATCAATCATAGGCGGTTTAGGTACCGTTATATTATGTCACCATATATATATATATATATATATTTACAACTAAAATCGAATATCACGTATTGGAAATTATGTTTCCATCTATGAACCGAGGCAAGGGATTATCCTCACCGATTTCGAGACACATTAGCAAGTGCCTCAGGATCTCTCATAGTGAACCCCTTGGATCTTCATGGCCGGTCATCCGTCGATGATTGGTTATACCATAAACTATATGTTAGTCGGTTCTATCGAAACTCTAAAATGGTCAGTATATCGACAATATCCATCAGCCCCGTAGTAACCGATATAATATCCATCAGCCCCGCAGTGACCGATATATCCGAGGTACCTTGTCTCCCATCAAGTAATAATAGTGTGCAACATCCACATGAAAAAACAGTCTGGGCTTCATACCATGACGTTACTCGTAGCTCGAACTAACATATGTCTATTTCCATTCAGTCACTATCCCCGTTTTGGTTCAAACCTGGGTGCGAGGCTCACGAATTAACGCTACACAAAGATACGTTATTTAAATCCATGCTTTGATCGTCAACCACAAGGCTCTGCTTTTCAACAAAAGCCTTGATCCTTTGCATCTCGGCATGCCGCACTGACAATTCATGCAATGCGACTAATATCTATCGTATATAACCTCTTAGCTCGTACGTCTTAGAGAAGGGTGTTAAGCAAGAGAATAAATTCTCCGCCACCAACCAGGTATATATTTAATAGAAATCAATCAACACGGAATAAAATCCAATGTCAGACACACATCCATTTACAAGTCCGTTCTGGGTCTGAACGAAACCGGACGCACCTTATTCCTCGTCCCATATGTCCAATACAGGAGAGAGGTCCCCGCATATCCAGTCGATCTCCTAGTACGTCTAGACAATCACCACTTATTACCTTGTCTTGGGTGTACCGCCCAATCAAGACATCAGTAATCATCCAAACAATGTGAAGATCTCCGGTCTTCAACCACCATCTTCATCGTCAACTAATTGTCGTATCAATTATTTAGAATGGGAAACTCGATCTTTCCAAATAACTCGCGTATTTTATAAAAAAGTTCTATAAAAACACAACATATGCCTTCAAATCCATAATATTCCGTTATTAAAATATTCTTTCTTTAGGGAAAGGTTCCCATTAATATTATCAAATATAATTTTTTTAAAAATTTATTATTTAATCTACTTTCAGATATCATTTCAACGAAATTAAAGTTTATCCAAACTAGTCGGGATTAGCGCACCTTACCGAAGTAATCATTTGTTATATTTCCCAATCCCAACATATTCATTCCATGAAGAAAAACTGGTAATACTCCATATCTAACACCACGGTGTTATCGGTAAATTTAATTACCATCTCACGTTCAAATCTAATTAAAGATTTAACTACCACTTGGAGTAAAATTGGTGCTACTCCATTCTCGATCATTTCCCGAATTTGATAATTTAAATTATCACATTCTCTTTTCAATCTAATTAAAGATTCATTAAAACTCCACTTAGTTTTAATCTTCCTAAAAATCAATATTAATGATTATTTAACTTTAGAAACATAAATATGCCACATCGACAATCTACACCATACTATTGATTTTTTCCGATATATAACCTCTATGCTCGTACGTCTTAGAGAAGGGTGTTAAGCAAGAGAATAAATTCTACGCCACCCAACAGATATATATTTAGCAGAGATAAACGAATACAGTTCGAAATACAATGTTAGCCATGTAATCATGTCTTTATCTGGGTTAAAGAACCAATGTTGTTTAAAATACAGTTCACGATAAACCCAAAATCACATTCCATTAAATATGGAACCTTCACGGAAAACAAATCAATATATAATCAATATCAGTTTCTGTATCCGATTAATAATATAAATGGAATAACGACAAAGCTTTTTAAATTCCATATATAGTAACAGTTTTCTTCCATAGAAGCTCAGTTCGATTATTACCAAATCGAATTCCATTCCATTCCAATTTATTTTATTAAATTGGAAAAGTTTACTTTGGAAAATATTCCATTAAATCTAAATAAAAAGATTTGTAAATTCCAAATTACATTTCACAGTTAATCGGGTTAAAGAACAAATGTCGTTTAAAGCATCGTTCACTATAAACCCAAAAATCTAATTCTTTTCTTCAATTCTAATTAAATATTTATTTATTGTAAAACTTCACTAAATCTTAAATTAAAGATTTATTCTTTTCTCAAATGGTTTTAATAACAGTGTTAATAAAGACACCATTCACGACAAACCCAAAATACCATTCGATATTAAATACAAGGCTTTGAACAGAACTTATATCAGCTTATATTCATATCAAATTATGAAACCAACAAATATCGTATTGGAAATAACGATATAAATATATCTTCCAAATTTCCGTGGCAATATCTGTATAATCAGGAAATCCAACATCAAAATATTCCGAAGTTGATTTCCATTCAAATCTACTCCAATTCATATATTGGAAAAATTCTGGTTATATTAAAACCCATTCTAATTCCAATTTATTTTATTTAAAATTATTGGATTTCAAATCTAGTTAATAACCAGCTCATTTTGACAAAAATATATTTTTATCTTCACAAATGTGGAATTTTTCTTTCCAATTCTTTCCAAATCATTTATTATCATTTTACACAAATTATCAATATTTTCAATAATTTTATTAAGGCCCTTTCAGTCGATTTCCATAAACGGTCACCAACTGCACATACGACGACCTTTTCCAAATTTGATTTGGACATAATTCCAAATTCATCCATTAGATTTCAAATGTCTTATATTCGTTGGAAAGCTCTTTTCGATACAAACCCAACGGTTCCAGTTTTAGGAGAATCCGACGGTCGTATCTCCCGTAACATCAATTCGAATTCAATGGTCGAAATTCGTGAACGGCCGCGGCGCAGTGCGTTCTATTCATGCCATTATATTATATATATAATATATACTTCATCGATTTCCATTTAAAACGTATTTTATAAATCATTTATTAATTCCTTTTAAATTGATTCTAACTTCTTTTTCAATTTTAAATCAAAATTGAGTACTCTATATCAATATAATATATAAATGATAATATTTTCAAAATATCAGGTTTTGAAATCATTTCCTTTTCAATATTCATTATAAAAATGAATAAAATTGATATAAATATCATTTGCATCCAAATGGCGCATATCTAATCAAAACGGCTTCATATTTTTCAATATTTTTGTGTCCATCCCAAATCGGATATCAAAATCATATTTTGATCCATTGCTGAATATTATTTTAAAGTATTAGTTATTTTAAAATATTCATTATACATCATTTTAAAATATTCGTTAATTTAAAATATTCGTTCTTTCCGAATTGGAATCAGACACAGTCAATTACCATATAATTTAGCACAACAATAATCAAACACAGTCAACCATCATCCGGAGTGCATTACATAACTGCATAAGTGTTAAATATAATAATTAACGCTTACAACAGTCTGTCAACCCGTCAATTGACATATAACTAAACATTGGGATTAGTGTACGTCAAGTATCATCCCAATACCCGTGTGGGGTTTCAATCAACACACATAGATTTTATTTGTGTCGTTGGGCGATGTGTAAAATATATCGTGTTTGAGAACAAATTATACAATTGTAAACAACTGTAAAATTCGTTCGTCTTTCCTAAACAACAAGGATTGTTGTAGAGGGTGTCGAACTCTGGGACCAAATTATTTTATTAATAAATCCAATCAAGTTATCCCTAACTTTTGATTGATTGCAAATTAACAGAAAATAAACAAAAAAGCGAGTTTTTAACAATAAAGAAGGTAATTAGGGGATAATGACATAGATCAGATTCATAATCATCAATAGCCAAAAGATTAGCCAGATCTAATACATGTTTCTGTCACAAACATGAATCAACGATAATAGGTTTTTAGAAACAAATATGTAAATAACGACAAGCATAGCCTATGAAGGAGCTCAGCTCTACAACCATAGACTATCAGGACAGATTCACTAATTAATTTCTAAAACCCTAAAATTAGATCTAGATCTGATAAACGTTAGATCGAACACGAATATATCCTGTGAAGGAGCATAGCTCTTAAACGACACAAAATATGAAGGTTCAGATCTAACCCTTAATTCAGATCCATATCTTCATGTATACAGTCCTCATCTTTTGGCTATGTGATTCATATTGAATCATACTATCAGCGTCATCACCCCCTAATCAAAGGGGATTAGCTAGACATAGCTAAAGAAGAAGAAAAACAGAAATTAAATAACAAGAACATAAATAAAACTAAAACTAAATAGAAAAGAGGAAGAAGAATGATTTTATTCCAAGAAGAGAATTACAGAATAAAACCCAATGTGTTTTTTACAAGACTAAGATACAATGTATTTATAGCTGATATGACAAAGGCTAGCTAGCTAATTACATAATGTGGGACTGAAGAAATAACCCAAATAACACATAAGCCAGTGTGAACGCAACTTTAGAGTGAGTGGTCTAGCAAATAGGCTGTAACACCCCACACCCGCTATGGTCACTCACTAAGGGAATGCCATGGCATCGGTGGAGTATTTTAGTGAATATAGAACAGAAAAATTACAACAAGACAGATATAAATAGTACTTGAAATTTTAAAACATCATCTCATAACAGCGGAAGTTAAAACATGTCTGGTTACATCATAAAACCACAATAAAAGTCAAGTACAATATCCATCAAATAAATTTGTACATAATCCCACTCTCATACAATAGCCATGACAAAAGAAAAGATAACTGGATAACTGGAGCTTTACATCTACCCAAGCTCCTAAAGACTAGAACAGCAATCCGATCAAACTCCACTACTGCTAGGATCCACCGTAGGACCTGAGGGTTGGGAAAAAAAGATAAAAACAACGGGGTCAGACATAAGTCTGAGTGAGTCCTATAACTTTAACAATACAATCATTAAAGTAACCAGAGAAGACATAAGTTTGACATACGGTAATGTCCGGGGATGAATGGCTATACCAAGCAGTTTGGTAGACCTAGGATAAACTAAGATAACCGCAAAGACGCATCTACCCACCCAAGGATAATTACTACACTGCACCACACCAGTCATTCCTACTTAAAGGTTGATCCCTCCAAGGACTTAGAAAATTTCCCCAGTAGTTTCGTGTACTCCTAGCCCACTACATAGGTGCCGTCTGCCCCTATCTCCACTAGGTGTACCTAGCAATTTTACCCAGTAGTTTCGTGTACCCCTACATAGGTGCAGTCTGCCCCTATCTTTATTAGGTATACCCACTACTCCCCATCGATCGGCTCCCTACCGTAGATACCCGTGCTGGTCCCACAGTGGGGTGTATCACTCCCCTAAAGTGGCAACCCAATACTATCAACGGTGCACGGCTTTATATCTACACGATGCAACAACGGCTTATCTACCAGCCCGGGCCCACACACGCATATGAAACCCGTTGGACTTGCGTTGCCACCGCTAACCCGTTTGGCCTCTTATAATCAAGCCCAATATGCGTGTCCCGTCACTCGACATGGGTCGAGCCCACAAAGATACGTTTGGGATATTGGTTGAAATGGGCCCCCACAAGCTACCCACCTAAGCTTGTCACATATCTAGTGTATCCCACTTAACCCTTTAATCATGTTTAATTACATGTTTCCACTTGGTTAAGTATTCTAATCGTATTTTCTATTGCCACCCAAGGCAACACACTAGATTTCTACATGCCACCCAAGGCACCCACTTAACCCCTCATGCCCCACTACATGCTTATCTGGTTAAGTGTTTCTTAATTAATTAAGAACGTAACCCTTGTAAAGACCTCTCACATTAGACCGTCTTTTATGGCAGCTGGATTTGCCGGTCGGTTCCGGGCAGCCTTACGCCATAACAGGGTCTAACCTCGTGTCTTTACACTTGTCACGTATTTAATTTATGGCTAAGACCTCTCACATTGGGCTGACATTTGTAGCAACTGGTTAAGCCGGTCGGGTCCGGGCAGTTTTACACTACAAATGAGTCCAACCTCGTGTCTTAGTCGATTAATTACACCTAATTAATCACCCCCATATTAATTATCCCTAATTAATATCAAGTTTTCTATAACATGGGTAGACCTAACTCAATAGGTAAATTCCCATGGGGTAGACCTAACTCAATAGGTAAATTCCCACTTATGGTAATTTATTTTTATGGTATGCTTAATCATACCCAATCATATATTTATTAACATATTTTCCAACCCCATCGTTCCCCACGTAAATCGTTCTCACTTCATGACATAATAAAGGGGAAGATCCATCACAAATATCATGGGCTTAGCATATAACTTTGTCATGGGTTAAGAGGATGTCAACTTGCATATATGAACATATATTAACCCAACTACATTTAACCCAAACTTGCATATTGTCATACACATATCTTGCATAACATGTTGAACTTGCATATAAGCATTCTCATAACTTGCATAATATGTTAAACATGCATTTAAGCATACACATAACTTGCATAAGCATCCACATATTTGCATAAGCATTCACATACTTGCATAAGCATGCATAACTTGCATATCATGTCATTTAAGCATATACATATCTTGCATAAGCATTCATATACTCGCATAAGCATGCATAACTTGCATATCATGTTAAACTTGCATTTAAACATATACTTAACTTGCATATGAACTTGCATAACTCACTTTGTTAAACATGCATAATTCCACTCATTAAATATGCATAAACCCACTTGTTAAACATGCATAATCCAACATATTAAACATGCATAAAACCACTTATTACATATGCATAATCATAAGAAGACATAGAGTAGCGTATCATTGTAAATGATTCAAACTCTATAATCCGCATTCAAGACCATAAGTCTCATTACACCCAATTTACTTACTTTAACAATTAATGTTAAAGTGATAGAAACTCACCACTAGCAAATTTGCACTCCAAATGAAGAAGATTAAGATGCTTAGAATGGATTAGAGGTTGATTAGAGAGTGATTTGCTTGCAACTTCCTTCATGAACTAGTGGAGGCCATGCTCAAATTTCATTTTGCCATAGTTTAGTTACAAGACCTAATTATGAATGAATTAGGGTAGGGTTGGGGTCTTATTTATAGGATTAGGTGAGTGTTTTAGGCCCTTAGATTAACCCTAGATTAGATTAGGACCCTTAGATTTCGGAAATCTCTAGAACCAGCCCTCCTAGCCAGCCTGAAACCCAACCTGGTGCTACCTGGTGCACCCAGGTTCACTGGACGCCAAGCCCCTGTCGACAGGCAAGTCGACAGGCAAGTCGACACCCCTGTCGACAGGCCTGTCGACAGCCCTGTCGACATGGTCAGGGCGGGATATTTCCCGCCTGACCCCACTTGTCCAATTTAAAATCTGAATTTTAAATTCTTAATTCTGTTTTTAGTTTTGAATTTTCTGCAAACTTCATCGGGCCATAACTGGGCCATACGGACTCCGATTTTCGAAAACTCGGACTCTATTTTCCGTATTTTTCCGAGACGAATGCAATAACGTAGCCAGTTTCCCCCAATTCCCACATCTGAGATTATTTATTCTGTAATTAGTGAATTTTAGCATTAACTAAAATTCGGGGTGTTACATTCTCCCCTCCTTAAAGGATTTCGTCCCCGAAATCTCTAAGCTAAGGAGAATGAATTTCCTACCATCCAAACAACCATCTACTCAATCCATCAAACACGGGCATCCATTGTCCTTAGAACAATTTCTAATGATGTATGAGCATATGCAAAAAGTGTGTGTATATGTTCCCTATCTAATGTATGAACATATGCAAACCATGATAGTGCCATGCATCCATTATGTATGCGAAAGAACCCTATCGACACATACAATATCTACATGAGTGCACAATCATTCACCAAAATGCATCATCCATATGATAACACAATCATTAGACATCCATAAATATAGCTTCCTACACACAATTTTATGCAATATGCAATATGAAGTGATTGAGCCGATCTAGTGCCCAGAGTGTGTGTATATGCATCCACGAGCAACCACTAGCAAACACTTGCATCCACTTGCATCCATCAACCATAACATGTCTCAAACACATGTTTCAACCATAGGTTTACCCTATCTAAAGGTCAAAGGTACTAATGAGAGGACATACTAAAGATAAGATAAGTTCTAGACAAACGATAAAGGAGAAGCTAAAAGACTTACCCTCAAAAAGGAATGGGTACAATGAACGCATCTTCACTTCTGTTTCCCAAGTTGCGTTGCCTTTGTCTTCTCCCCATTGCACTTTGACTAGATGAACCTCTCGATTCCTCAATTTCCTAGTCTCTGACCCAAGGATGCGGGTAGGAGCTCGTCGAATAGTCGCATCACGCTCTATTTCCACTTCTTTAAGCAAGCTTGGCTCTACCACCTCTGCGGTCTCATGCAAGCACTTCCTCAGATGTGATACATGGAATACATCATGTACACCACTAAGTCTATCGGGCAACTCCACTCTATAAGCCATCCGTCCAATCCTTTCCTTAATAAGAAACGGCCCAACAAACCTCGGTGCTAACTTCCCAACGGATCCAAAGCGAACAACATTTCTTAACGGAGATACCTTGACAAAAACCATATCCCCAACCTCAAACTCAAGATCCGTCCTTCTTTTGTCCGCATAAGATTTTTGCCTATCCTGCGCTGCTTTCATCCTTCTTCGAATCAAGTCAATCTTCTCAGAAGTCTCCCTAATCATATCAGGCCCAAGCAAGATCTTATCCGTAGATTCCCACCAACATGTAGGTGATCGACAAGGCCTTCCATAGAGAGCTTCGAAAGGAGCCATACCAATACTGGACTGAAAGCTGTTATTATATGCGAACTCCACCAATGGAAGATGCTCTTCCCATGTACCTCCAAAATCTAAGATACAAAGCCTCAAAAGGTCTTCTAGCACACGATTCACCCTCTCAGTCTGGCCGTCCGTCTGAGGATGATATGCGGTGCTCAGACACAATTGAGTTCCTACTGCTTCTTGCAAACTTCTCCAGAACTCGCTAGTGAAGATAGGATCTCGATCACTCACTATGCTAGAGGGTACCCCATGTAATCGAACTATCTCTCGAAGATATACTGAAGCAAGCCATGGAGCAGTCCTCTTGCTTTTCACAGGTATGAAATGGGCGCTCTTAGTAAGTCTGTCTACCACCACCCAAATTCCTGTATTACCCTTCCTCGATCTGGGTAACCCGTCAATAAAGTCCATCGAGACACTATCCCACTTCCATTGCGGAACTTCCAATGGGTGAAGCAACCCACCTGGTTTCCTTTGCTCCGCCTTCACTTGCTGGCACACCAAACATCGAGCGACATACTCGGCCACATCTTTCTTCATACCGTCCCAGAAGAAAACCCTCTTCATATCTTGGTACATCTTGTCCCCACCGGGATGAATGGTCATCCTAGAACGGTGTGCATCATCAAGAATAGCCTTCCTCAACCCTTCATCTTGCGGTACACAAAGTCTACCGTCTCTACGCAAGCACCCCCTATCGTCTAGGGTGTACCTACTCAAATGGCTGGACGACTCCCCCCTTATGAGCTTCTCTATCAACTCAACCAACTGTGGATCGTCCCTCTGGGCTTCCCCAATCCGCCCCAGAAGAGTAGGTCTGACCTCCAAGGATGCTAGCAAACCGGGTATATAATCAATGGAAGGTCTGAAATCAAACATCGAGATAAATTCCAAGCTTCGTCGTTCCACGAATAATGGACTTAATGACAACCTCTTTCTACTCAAGGAGTCTGCCACCACGTTACCCTTGTCAGGGGTATACGCAATCTCGAAATCATAGGATGCCAAGAACTCCATCCACCTTTGCTGTCTCAAATTCAAATCCTTCTGAGAAAACAAGTACTTCAAGGATTTGTGGTCAGTGAACAATTCGAATCTCTCACCAAGAAGATAATGGCGCCAAATCTTAAGCGCAAAAACAATAGCAGCCAGCTCTAGATCGTGGGTAGGGTAATTTTTCTCATGTGCCCTCAACTGCCTTCCACCATAGGCTATTACCGTTCCCTCTTGCATTAAGACTGCGCCAAGTCCTGTCCCACAGGCATCGGTATAGACAACAAATGGCTTGCTCCCATCTGGCAACACTAAAACTGGAGCAGTGGTTAAAGCTCTCTTTAACCGTCGGAACGCATCATCACAATCTATGTCCCATGTGAAAACAAGATTCTTCTTCGTTAAGCGGGTTAATGGGGCTGATATCTTCGCGAAGTCTTTGATAAACTTCCTATAATAACCCGCCAACCCCAAGAAACTTCTTACTTCGGTAGCATTCTTCGGAACCTTCCAATCCTGAATTGATACTACCTTCGCGGGATCCACAGCTATCCCTTCCTTGGAGACCACGTGCCCCAAGAACCGTACTTCCTTCCTCCAGAAGTGACATTTAGAGAATTTAGCCTTAAGGCTATGTGCTCGAAGAGTCTTCAACACCTCCCCAAGATGTAAGGCATGCTCTTCTTCACTCTTAGAAAATACTAAGATGTCATCCACAAAGACCACCACGAATTTATTAAGGAACTCACTGAACACCCTACTCATCAAATCAACGAAGTATGCAGGGGCGTTCGTCAACCCAAATGGCATCACCAGCCACTCATAGAAACCATCCGTAGTTCTAAAGGCAGTCTTGTCTATGCTATCCTCAGCCACCCTCAACTGATGAAAACCCGTGGCTAAGTCCAACTGAGAAAATACTGAAGCGCAAACCAACTGATCGAAAAGATCATCAATCCTCGGCAATGGGTGTCTATTCTTCTTTGTGAGCTTGTTGAGTTCTCTATAGTCTACACAAAGTCTGAGGGACCCATCCGCCTTCGTAGCAAAAACTACTGGAGCACCCCACTCCGATATACTTCGTCTTATGAACCCCTTCTCAAGCAACTCTCCTACTTGCTTATGGAGTTCCCTCCTCTCACGAGGAGCCATGTGGCGCACTGGTAAAGATACAGGTTTAGCATTATCTACCAGATATATTCGGAAGTCAATCTCCCGCTTCGGAGGTAATCCCTTCACCTCCTCAAACACATCCGGATATTCCCGGACCACTCTAACAGAATGCAAACTCTCGACCGAAGCATCGAGCGATTCAAGATAACTTAGCATAACAGAATCCCTGGGATTACAAGAGATCTCGAGAGTGTTACCCAAGCGGGTCATGAGCCTAACAACTCTCCTTTCGCAATCAAGAACGGCACCATTACTGGATAACCAGTCCATGCCCAAAATCAACCCATAGCCCGTGAAGCCCAACACAAAAGCATCACATCTAAACTCAATGCTAAGTATAGAAATCTTCAAACCCAAACATATCATGGACAAATAAGCGGAGCCCCCAATTGGGTTTGAAACAACCAAGGGATCATCTACCAGACTGGTGTCTAAGTGCAGTGACTCAACTAATGATGATGAGATAAAAGAATGCGATGCGCCTGAATCAAACAATGTACGGACAGGATGATCAAATAGAAAAACCAGACTTTCAACGGAGATAGTTCTACCTCTTTCCTGAATCGGTGGAACCGCGAGAGCCTGTACTTGCCCCCTAGCCTGACCTGGTGCCATAAGAGCTTGCACCTGTCCTCCTGAGGTAGACCCCGTCCTTTGCCCTTTCTTAGGGCAATCCTTCACTAAATGCCCTGCTTCGCCACAGTGGAAGCAGCCAGTCTTCTTCTTCTTGCGACAATCTTTGCTTAGGTGGCCAGGTGTCCCACAATTGAAACACTTCTTTTTCTTGCCCTTGCCACCGTTGCCTTTCCCACCTTTGTTTTGTTGTTGTTGTTGCTGAGGTCTCTTTTGATCTCCCTTCTTCTCGGGTGCCTGACTAGCATTGGGACCCTTCCCTTCTTCATGCATGAGTGCCATGTCAACTAGCTTCTCAAAGGTGGCCCCCATAGGGATATGAGTCATAGCCAACCCATGCATCGGTTCATTCAAGCCTTTCACGAATCTCAAAGCCTTCTTCTCCGGTGTATTCAACATATCTAGGCCAAACCTTGCCAATTGATTAAACTTGTTGACATATTCCTTCACCGAGAGATTTCCTTGCTTTAGAGTCAAGAATCTTTCCATATACAAGTTTTCCTCCGCCTTTGAGAGAAACTTTGCCACAAATCTCTGCCTAAAATCCGCCCAAGAGTCAACGGGGCGTTCTCCATTAGTGACCTCCCACCAGAATGAGGCCTCTCCCTTCATTAACCAAGCAGCCAACTTGACTTTCTTTCCTTCTTCCATCTCAAAGATATCTATCAACTCTTCCACCTCCTTAAGCCAATCTCTAGCCTCCACAAAAGTTTCAGATCCTAGAAAAGGTTTCCCTCCCATAGCTTTGAATTCCTTACAAGTCTTAGCAAAAGTATCCGTGCGAGGAGGGGGAGGAGGAAGATCGGGTGCTACGGTTGGTGGAGGAACAATTGCTGGACCCGTAGTGGTGGCCCTAGCCTCCATCAATCTCCTATACCATACTGGTACCGTCACACCCTCCTGAAAGTTAAGATCCTCAGCCATGCTGAAACGAAAAAGGAAAGATTCAAAACGGAGAATTCGAAGGATATAGATATGGCTATTGGGGATTATGCTTTTCTTTCAAAAACTTTTTCCTTTAAAGACATGTTTTTGAAAATATTTCTTCCAAAAATGTTTTAGAAAAATAGTTTTCTAAAAATTTTATCTGTTCCGGTAACCTTTGCTCTGATACCACGTGTAACACCCCACACCCGCTATGGTCACTCACTAAGGGAATGCCATGGCATCGGTGGAGTATTTTAGTGAATATAGAACAGAAAAATTACAACAAGACAGATATAAATAGTACTTGAAATTTTAAAACATCATCTCATAACAGCGGAAGTTAAAACATGTCTGGTTACATCATAAAACCACAATAAAAGTCAAGTACAATATCCATCAAATAAATTTGTACATAATCCCACTCTCATACAATAGCCATGACAAAAGAAAAGATAACTGGATAACTGGAGCTTTACATCTACCCAAGCTCCTAAAGACTGGAACAGCAATCCGATCAAACTCCACTACTGCTAGGATCCACCGTAGGACCTGAGGGTTGGGAAAAAAAGATAAAAACAACGGGGTCAGACATAAGTCTGAGTGAGTCCTATAACTTTAACAATACAATCATTAAAGTAACCAGAGAAGACATAAGTTTGACATACGGTAATGTCTGGGGATGAATGGCTATACCAAGCAGTTTGGTAGACCTAGGATAAACTAAGATAACCGCAAAGACGCATCTACCCACCCAAGGATAATTACTACACTGCACCACACCAGTCATTCCTACTTAAAGGTTGATCCCTCCAAGGACTTAGAAAATTTCCCCAGTAGTTTCGTGTACTCCTAGCCCACTACATAGGTGCCGTCTGCCCCTATCTCCACTAGGTGTACCTAGCAATTTTACCCAGTAGTTTCGTGTACCCCTACATAGGTGCCGTCTGCCCCTATCTTTATTAGGTGTACCCACTACTCCCCATCGATCGGCTCCCTACCGTAGATACCCGTGCTGGTCCCACAGTGGGGTGTATCACTCCCCTAAAGTGGCAACCCAATACTATCAACGGTGCACGGCTTTATATCTACACGATGCAACAACGGCTTATCTACCAGCCCGGGCCCACACACGCATATGAAACCCGTTGGACTTGCGTTGCCACCGCTAACCCGTTTGGCCTCTTATAATCAAGCCCAATATGCGTGTCCCGTCACTCGACATGGGTCGAGCCCACAAAGATACGTTTGGGATATTGGTTGAAATGGGCCCCCACAAGCTACCCACCTAAGCTTGTCATATATCTAGTGTATCCCACTTAACCCTTTAATCATGTTTAATTACATGTTTCCACTTGGTTAAGTATTCTAATCGTATTTTCTATTGCCACCCAAGGCAACACACTAGATTTCTACATGCCACCCAAGGCACCCACTTAACCCCTCATGCCCCACTACATGCTTATCTGGTTAAGTGTTTCTTAATTAATTAAGAACGTAACCCTTGTAAAGACCTCTCACATTAGACCGTCTTTTATGGCAGCTGGATTTGCCGGTCGGTTCCGGGCAGCCTTACGCCATAACAGGGTCTAACCTCGTGTCTTTACACTTGTCACGTATTTAATTTATGGCTAAGACCTCTCACATTGGGCTGACATTTGTAGCAACTGGTTAAGCCGGTCGGGTCCGAGCAGTTTTACACTACAAATGAGTCCAACCTCGTGTCTTAGTCGATTAATTACACCTAATTAATCACCCCCATATTAATTATCCCTAATTAATATCAAGTTTTCCATAACATGGGTAGACCTAACTCAATAGGTAAATTCCCATGGGGTAGACCTAACTCAATAGGTAAATTCCCACTTATGGTAATTTATTTTTATGGTATGCTTAATCATAACCAATCATATATTTATTAACATATTTTCCAACCCCATCGTTCCCCACGTAAATCGTTCTCACTTCATGACATAATAAAGGGGAAGATCCATCACAAATATCATGGGCTTAGCATATAACTTTGTCATGGGTTAAGAGGATGTCAACTTGCATATATGAACATATATTAACCCAACTACATTTAACCCAAACTTGCATATTGTCATACACATATCTTGCATAACATGTTGAACTTGCATATAAGCATTCTCATAACTTGCATAATATGTTAAACATGCATTTAAGCATACACATAACTTGCATAAGCATCCACATATTTGCATAAGCATTCACATACTTGCATAAGCATGCATAACTTGCATATCATGTCATTTAAGCATATACATATCTTGCATAAGCATTCATATACTCGCATAAGCATGCATAACTTGCATATCATGTTAAACTTGCATTTAAACATATACTTAACTTGCATATGAACTTGCATAACTCACTTTGTTAAACATGCATAATTCCACTCATTAAATATGCATAAACCCACTTGTTAAACATGCATAATCCAACATATTAAACATGCATAAAACCACTTATTACATATGCATAATCATAAGAAGACATAGAGTAGCATATCATTGTAAATGATTCAAACTCTATAATCCGCATTCAAGACCATAAGTCTCATTACACCCAATCTACTTACTTTAACAATTAATGTTAAAGTGATAGAAACTCACCACTAGCAAATTTGCACTCCAAATGAAGAAGATTAAGATGCTTAGAATGGATTAGAGGTTGATTAGAGAGTGATTTGCTTGCAACTTCCTTCATGAACTAGTGGAGGCCATGCTCAAATTTCATTTTGCCATAGTTTAGTTACAAGACCTAATTATGAATGAATTAGGGTAGGGTTGGGGTCTTATTTATAGGATTAGGTGAGTGTTTTAGGCCCATAGATTAACCCTAGATTAGATTAGGACCCTTAGATTTCGGAAATCTCTAGAACCAGCCCTCCTAGCCAGCCTGAAACCCAACCTGGTGCAACCTGTTGCACCCAGGTTCACTGGACGCCAAGCCCCTGTCGACAGGCAAGTCGACACCCCTATCGACAGGCCTGTCGACAGCCCTGTCGACATGGTCAGGGCGGGATATTTCCCGCCTGACCCCACTTGTCCAATTTAAAATCTGAATTTTAAATTCTTAATTCTGTTTTTAGTTTTGAATTTTCTGCAAACTTCATCGGGCCATAACTGGGCCATACGGACTCCGATTTTCGAAAACTCGGACTCTATTTTGCGTATTTTTCCGAGACGAACGCAATAACCCAGCCCGTTTCCCCCAATTCCCACATCTGAGATTATTTATTCTGTAATTAGTGAATTTTAGCATTAACTAAAATTCGGGGTGTTACATAGGCTAGTGTGAACGCAACATGAGTAAGAGGCCTTCCAAATGAGCTAATGTGAATGCAGTTTGAGTCTTTATTGAGCCAAATCTTCTTAACTGAAATATAATTGCAACCGTTCTTCAAGCTTTAGACTCTTCAAGCTTTAGCAATTTTAAACTTCACTCTTTTTAAGCAAATTCTTCATGCTTTATCCATCAAATGCTCTAAACCATGCTTCTTGTCAACAATCTGAAAACACAGCTATAAATACACAATATCAATTATTTAAAAGATAAAATAAGATAAATATGCGGATAAAATATACACATTTACGTGTATATCAAATACCCCCACACTTATCTTTTTATTCGTCCTCGAATAAACTAAACTAAGATATGTCACACTTTCGTAGGAAACACGATTGCATTTAGCGTATGCAACAAGCCGTTAAACCTCTGGGTGTTCCCAGTAGGACGAGTGTTGTCTCGTGAGGGTTTTCAGCGGATACTACCCACAAAATCCAAAGCGTCTTATGTACGCGGATTAATCAAACAATATATTTAAGGTCTTTCACATTCCAAGGATTTCACCTAACTTCAATAGTAACGGTTTAGCCCCAAATTGCCCATCCCATAATTAGTGCAAAAATGAACAAAAATTTTCAAGCTGAATCGTAATTCCTTGATAACACTGTAATTGTCTTGAAGGTTAAGAGCGTGGTGTCAACCAAAGTTCTACACATCGACAATGTGCACCCAATCATTTATTCAACCCTTTTTTTTTTGAATAATTTTGCACCACCGTAACTGTAATGTATTGGATGTGAGTTATTCATAGATGAAGGAAAATTTTTGTAAGTTCTAAAAAAATATTATAGATAAGAGGGCAAGTGTATTAGTTGAATTTCAAGCTACAAAAGATAAAGTAATACTAAGGCACATATGGACATTTCGTTTCCTTTCATCTCCTCAACTACAATCCTTGCTTCTAAGTACGGTATGATGGATGTGGATGGAATGGAAATGGATGCTTCATAGTCATGAATGATGAAGACTATTTTATTCAGAGAGACTCTCTCTTTATTTCATTTTTTTTTCTTTTTTCTTCTTTCTTTCTTCTTTTTTTTTCTTCTTCTTCTTTTTTTTTCTTCTTCTTCTTCTTTTTTTTTTTTTTTTTTGCATGATGAATGGAGATGGAATGGAATGATACCTTACATTATTTCATTTGATTCCTCCTCTACTAAACCAACACTTCATGAAAGGAAAGTTTTGTGCCCTAGTTACTCTACTTCTATAACCTTAATTCAACACACAAGTCTGGATTATTGTTATACAAAAAGCTGAAAGGAATGATAAGCAAAGTTTCGTAAGATAGATAACCCATATAAAATAAGATGTGGTATATGGTTATCCTACCTTAAAACAAGTACGGAGTGGGTGGTGTAATATTGGTATAAAAAGTGACGTTTTTGACCTTTAAACAAAGGTTCTTGAGTATACCAATATAAGATAAACTTGTCGACACATTGATGTAAATCGACTAAAACTTGGGTTTGAATAATGTGGGGTATCGAAGAAGAACGCTACAATGAGTCATTTCTCCTTAATTGGGCCAAGTGGAATTTAGAACTTACCTGTGTGAAAATTTGAGTGAGAGAAATATTATGCATGAAAACGAACTCAGAAATTCCAACATACGTAGGTGCAAACTCATTTTTTTTTTTTTTTTTTTTTTTTTGATTTTTTTTACTTGCACATTCTAACATGTATAACAAAGGTTGACACGCTTACTCCAGAACACGACTAACGTCTGCACAGTCTCAAGCTAGCATCTTAAAAAGACACATTACAATTCAATGAATAAATAATGTTCATTCCCATCACCCAAAAATTCAACTTATCAAACAAGAACCAAGGTGTTATTTATGAATTTAAGTTAATCCTTGTTCAGTGAATGACCTAGCTTATAAAATTTGATTGCTGATGTAATGTAAATTCCCCCCACACTTGAGTGTGACTGTGTCCTCACAGTCGTTAATCAGACATATCTTAGTGAAAGGAAAAATAAAATAAGAGACTATTTACATATGTACAAAAGAGGGTTAGTGCGTCTTACCGAATGTAATATGGCTCATGGAGGACCATGAGCTCTTCCTCTTGGTTGGGTATTGGTTCCAAGTAAGGTTTAAGGCGTTGACCATTGACCTTAAAGGATGATCCATCAGTTGGATTCTCAATTTCTACCGCACCATACGGAAAAACGGTCCGTACAGTGTAAGGTCCTGTCCATCTAGATTTTAGCTTACCCGGAAATAGATGCAGTTTTGAGTCATACAAGAGAACTTTTTGTCCTGGCATGAAAGTTTTACGTAAAATCGATTTATCATGAAAAACTTTTGTTCTGTCCTTGTAAATTCGTTCATTTTCATAGGCATCATTTCTAATTTCATCAAGTTCATTAAGTTGAAGCTTCCTATGTTCACCTGCTTGCTCTAAATCAAGATTCAAAGTTTTTATTGCCCATAACGCCCTATGTTCTAGTTCAACTGGCAAGTGACATGGTTTACCAAAAATCAACCGATAAGGGGACATACCCAAGTTGGTTTTGAAAGCGGTGCGGTAAGCCCAAAGAGCGTCGGTTAACTTTTGGGACCAATCTTTGCGATTTCGATTCACAGTTTTCTCAAGATTTTGTTTAATCTGCCTATTCGATACTTCAACTTGCCCACAAGTTTGAGGATGGTAAGGAGTAGATAACTTGTGGGTTATCGAATACTTTCTCATGAGAGCTTCAAAAGAACGATTACAGAAGTGTGTACCATTATCACTGATTATTGTGCGAGGTGTGCCAAACCTAGAAAAGATGTTTTCTTTCAAGAAGCGCACAACAACCTTGTTATCGTTTGTTTTGCATGGTACAGCTTCGACCCATTTGGAAACATAATCAACAGCTAAGAGAATGTAAAGGTTCCCAAAAGAATTAGGGAAGGGTCCCATGAAGTCTATACCCCACACATCAAAAATTTCGACCTCTAGAATGGGGTTTAGGGACATCATATTCCGTTTAGAAATTTTCCCTAAGAATTGACATCGATCACAAGTTTTGCAAAATTCGTACGCGTCTTTGAAAAGGGTGGGCCAGTAGAAACCCGATTGGAGAACCTTTTCGGCTGTCTTTTTGGGACCGAAGTGACCACCGCATGCTTGGTCATGACAGAAAGAGAGGACACTGTGAATTTCAGTGTCAGGAACACATCTTCGAATGATTTGGTCGGGACAATACTTGAAAAGATAGGGGTCGTCCCAATAAAAATGTTTCACTTGGGAAAAGAATTTGTGTTTATCCTGCTTAGACCAAAAAGAAGGGATCTGCTTGGTGACTAAGTAGTTGACAATGTCAGCAAACCAAGGATCAGTGGAGAGAGAAAACAACTGTTCATCGGGGAAATTCTCGTTGATCGGAAGAGAAGAAGACGGGGCATTTGGAAGACGAGACAGGTGGTCCGCAATAACGTTGTCAGATCCTTTTTTATCCTTAATGGTAAGGTCAAATTCTTGAAGTAGAAGGATCCAACGAATGAGACGAGTCTTAGCATCCTTTTTAGAGAATAGATACCTAAGTGCGGAATGATCTGTATAAACCGTGATGTGTGAGCCAACTAGATAAGGCCTGAATTTTTCTAAAGCGAAAACGACTGCCAAGAGTTCCTTTTCGGTGGTCATATAATTGATTTGAGCGTCATTCAGAGTTTTACTCGCGTAGTAAATGACGTGAAGAATCTTATCGATACGTTGTCCTAAGACAGCGCCAACAGCGAAATTCGAGGCGTCACACATGATTTCAAAAGGCAGCTTCCAGTTGGGAGAGCAGATGATCGGAGCAGAGACAAGTTCATTTTTAAGATGCTCAAAAGATGAAATGCAATCAGAATTGAAGTCAAAAGGAACATCCTTACCAAGAAGATTGGTCAACGGTCGAGTGATTTTGCTAAGATCTTTTATAAAGCGACGGTAAAAACCAGCATGACCTAAAAAGGATCGGATGTCCTTAACTGATTTGGGAATGGGAAGATTTGAAATAACTTCGATTTTGGCTTTGTCTACTTCAATTCCTTTGTTAGAGATGACATGTCCCAAAACAATGCCATGTTTAACCATGAAGTGACACTTTTCCCAATTAAGCATTAAGTGTTTCTCTTTACAGCGATTAAGAACAAGATCGAGATGATGTAAACACTCAGAGTAAGAATCACCAAATATGGAAAAATCATCCATGAACACTTCCAAAAATCGCTCGATCATATCAGAAAAGATGCTAATCATGCACCTCTGAAAGGTTGCAGGTGCATTACAGAGACCAAAAGGCATACGTCGGTACGCAAATGTACCAAACGGACAAGTGAAAGTGGTTTTTTCTTGGTCCTCAGGAGCGATAGGGATTTGATTATAGCACGAGTACCCATCAAGGAAACAGTAGTACTCATGACCCGCTAGTCGTTCTAACATTTGATCGATAAATGGCAGAGGGAAATGATCCTTACGTGTTGCAGCGTTAAGTTTCCTATAGTCAATGCAAACACGCCAACCAGTCAGGGTGCGGGTTGGGATAAGCTCGTTAGCTTCATTTTGGATCACGGTAATCCCTGATTTCTTAGGTACGACATGAATTGGACTAACCCATTGACTATCGGAAATCGGGTAGATGATTCCATTGTCAAGACATTTAAGGATTTCAGAACGAACTGCTTCTTTCATGATAGGGTTTAGTCGACGTTGGGGATCACGAGTGGGTTTGGCATCATCTATAAGGTGGATTCGATGTTGGACTATCGAAGGACTAATCCCCTTAATATCAGCCATGGACCAACCAATTGCCACCTTATTTTTCTTAAGAATGGGAAGGAGCAATTGTTCCTGCTCTAAAGTAAGGTCAGAAGCGATAATGACAGGAAAAGTTTCATTGTCTCCTAAGTTAGCGTACTTAAGATGACTGGGCAGCACTTTGAGGTCAGATTTTGGGGGCGACTCAACCGAAGAAATTGGTTGAGGGATAGACTCATTTGTGAGAGGCTCGACAGGAATCGAATCAGAGACATTTTCGGGAATATCTTGAAATAAGGTTTCGTAATTCGATTCAATTTCGTTATTCAGATGGTCGAGCTCAGTTCCATTATCGTGGACAGCATGGATTTCAGAAAACTGGTCCACATAAGAGTTAGGAGAGTTTTCAGTTCTGAAGATGTTTAGCTCGACAGTCATGTTACCAAAAGAAAGTTTCATAGACCCATTTCTACAGTTGATAAGCGCATTAGAGGTTGCTAAGAAGGGTCGTCCTAGAATCAAAGGGATCTGGTTTGCAGGATTGCTAACCTGTTGAGTTTCTAAGACAATGAAATCAACTGGAAAGATGAATTCGCCAATTTTGATCAACACATCCTCGATTTCTCCCACAGGTTTCTTAATTGATCGGTCAGCAAGGTGAAGGGTAACCTTGGTGGGTTTCAGTTCTCCTAGACCTAATTGGCGATAGACGGAATACGGAAGCAAGTTAACACTAGCACCTAAGTCTAGCAGGCATCTATCGATTTTCTTGTCCCCAATAGTACATGATATTGTGGGGCAGCCAGGATCTTTGTATTTCACTGGCATTGATTGGGACAAGACTTCGCTTAGAGTTGCTGCTAGAAACACTTTCTTAGGTACATGTTTATGACGTTTTTGAGTGCACATATCTTTTAGAAATTTTGCGTATTGTGGAACTTGTTGTATAATATCTAAAAGAGAAATGTTCACTTTAACTTGCTTAAATATTTCAAGGATTTTTTCTAACTGATCCGTCTTTTTCCTAGGTCGGAGTCTATGAGGAAATGGAGCAGACAACTCAGTAGGTTGGGCTACTTGAGTTTGAGGATGGTCCTTGTCAGAAATTGGCTCAATGTTTTGATCTGAGTTGGTTGAATTTTCGATAGGGTTTGGAAGATCGTCCGGTAAAGCATTTGGGTTGACCACATGGTTGTCAATCTTTTTGCCGGATCTAAGAGTCGTGACCGCATTCAAGTGACTCACGTTTGAATCTTAAATGATGTGAATTTGGTTGGAGTTAGGATTTTGACGGTTGGGGTTTTGGATGGGTTGACTCGGGAAAGTGCCTCTTTCTCGTTCGCTTACAGAAGTGGCTAACTGACTCATTTGCATTTCAAGTTTAGCAATCGATTGACTCGTGTTTTGCATGTGCGAAGTCAATAAATTTTGAAGATTGGTATTTGATTGGAGATTTTGGGTCGTCGCTTTAGTCAATTCTTCGAGAGTTTTCTCCAGTGATGTCAATCGTTTATCGTCTTGGTGTAACACCCCGGGTATTCTATAAAAGTGAAATTCGAAAATTAAAGTATAATTAATTTCAAATCAAAGAACTAAGGGAAACGGGATAAGCCATTATGTTCGTCTCGGAAAAATACGCGAAATAGAGTCCGAGTTTTCGAAAAACGGAGTCCGTATGAAGAAGATATGGCCTTCGGAAGTTTTTAAAATAAATTTAAGAATTCGAACAGCTCAGAAAACAAATAAAAAATTAAAATCGGGCCCAGTGGGCCAGGGCGGGAAAGTTCCCGCCTAAGCCACCCAGGTCGACAGGGCTGTCGACCTGGGCTAGCCATGTCGACAGGGCTGTCGACAGCCCTGTCGACAGGGGTGTCGACCTGGTCCAGAGCCAGGTCGAACCCAGTCCAACCTGGCTGGCCAGGTCTGTGTTTGGCCGATTTTCTGTGGTCTGCTTTGTCACTAGGGCTAGGTGGCGACACCGGATTGGCTTCCCCTTCAAACGAACGTCTATGATTGAATCAAGCTCCATCGACGGTCTAAAACAGCTTGCAAACATTATAAAAAGGACCTAAGACCTAGCCTAACATCATACCATTTCATTCTAACCTTAGGCCGCCGCCATTAAACCTAGAGCTCTAAATTAAAAATACAAAGAGAAAGATTATAGGAGAAGGAGGATGATTCTTGGAGGCTACAACTAGAAGCTACAACAACTACGACGCTTTAGGCAACAAATTTGGGACTAATTGATTTGAGATTCTTAATTGGGTTATTTGCTTCATAAATTGTAAGTTCTATGTTACTTTTTAGGCAAAAACGCTAAAACAATATGGACATGCGATGAATTGAAATTGAATTTATGTATTATTGCCTATTCATTGTTTATATTATTTATCGTTGAATTATAATTTGGGGATGTTGCTATGGCAACATTACAGGTTAAACCTGTCATGATTTTTACGTTGTTATGAATCATTTTGGGCATGATTGTTTGGCAAGTTGGACTAATTCATGTCCATAAATTCGCTATGAAATCTTTATGTTGATGAAACCATGCCTATGGTGCTAATTAAACTATGGCTATGATGGAATTATGCCTATAATGTTATTATACCCATCATGATTAATGAAAATTGGGTATTGCTAGGTTAATTTAAAGACGCTAAATTGTCTATCATGTTAATCATGTTAAAGATGCTAAATTATCAATCATGTCAATTAGGCTAAATTGTCTATCATGTTAATTATGTTAAAAACGATAATTTGGAATCATTATGTCTATCATGATGATTTAGAATCATTAAATTGGAATCATTATGTCTATGAGAATTATTAGGTTAAAATGCTAAATTGGAATTCACTATGCCTATTAGGACTACTATGCCTTTGATGCTTTATGTTTATGATAAAAATTATTATGATGCCACAATGATTAATATGCCTATGATGCAAAGTTTAAATCATCATGTTAAATTAAGTTGGAATCATTACTATGCCAAGTTATCATCATTACAACTATGGGATATGTTATAGTCTGTTTATTATGCAAGTAATGTTGGAATTATCACATATGCCTATCACATGTTTGGTGTTATTCCCCTTTATCTCTTGAATTGTTTATGCTTATGAACGAAGTGCGTTTATTTACGTTGGGGATACGATTGGGTAGAATAGGCAAAACTTGAATTAATTATAGGAATAAACTGTGAAATTTTGGCATAAGTAGAACATGAATTATGGCACGAAAACTTGACTTGAACTTGACTTTAAACATGCCTTAGTTGGGCACGAAGTTGACACATGAACATGATATCAAAATTGATAAGAACATGGGCATGACTTTAGAGAACAAGAAAGTGGCCAACTCGAGGTTGGGTTGAGTTTGTAGTGTAAATCTGCCCGGAACCGCCCGGCAAATCCAGTTGCTACAAACAATAGGATCCAATGTGGGTAGTTGGTCACATCGCGCTTGAAACCCGAGGTTGGGTTGAGTTCGTAGCGTAAACCTGCCCGGAACCGCCCGGCAAATCCAGTGGCTACGAACAACAGGATCCAATGTGAGTGGTTCGGTGCATTAACGAATCAATTAATGCCAATTAGGGTTAAGTCATGAACATGAGAAAGACAACTTAACCAACTTGAACCTGATTTGTAGGGCTAAGTCATGAACTGGAAAACGACAACACTTAGCCAACTTGACATGACACGTAGGCGGGTTAAGTCGCGAACTGAAATGACATACTTAACCATCTTGACATGACTAGACTGGAAAAGGGTTAAGTCACGAATTACATGAATTGATCTGTTAGGCGGTTAGGTCACGAATTACATGACCTAATCCATTAGGCGAAACCCTAGACACGACCCCTTTCAGCAGTAACCCTCTAGAAGTATCAAGGTACCCTGGGGCTAGGCCGGGTGGGGGCACGATTACTGGGCTGATTGTAAGAGGTGAACGACGGCAGTGGGGTACGCCAGTGTAGGTTCGGCGGACTACGATCGTGCACGTATCCGGGGCAGACACTGGGTATCTGTAGATTTATCTGTGCATCTTGAATCGTGTCAGGGGTTGACACCATAGGGCTGATACACCCTAGGGTGGACCCAGCACAGGTGACTACATTCGTGATTAGCCGTATGACACGGACACTTGACGAGCTAGAACTTGTAGGGAGCCGATCGACTAGATAATCGCTCCGTAGGACCCCGTACTTGGGTCAGACCCCGTTCCAGGGTCATTTCATGATATTGGGCCACGGGATTTATTTCGTAATTAACTTGTGACATGGGCCTAGTATACTAGTACAGTAGATGCAACGAATCTCGAACTTGTGATGCTTTACTTGACTTGTCTTGACCTATCCTGATCACCTTAGTCTATCTTGTCTACCTTGAAACTATTCTTAAGTTTAGTTCCAGTTCATACATGACAGGTTGTTTTAACCGTTTTTACACTGAAAGTCACTAGAACTTACTCAGTCTTTATGACTGACCCTTTTCCTTTCGCCTCTTTTTCTTTCGTTTCTCCCCCCAGGTTCTCAGGGAGGAATAACTAGCTCTTAGCTTGGATATCTCTTGCTTTGGCTCAGCACGTACGGTTTGCTATGGCTGCTTCTTTTTACTGCACTTGGGGAATAAGCTGTTTTACTGTTTTTAAGTTATTGCTTCTTTGGCTATTATTACAAGACAGTTGTAATGAAGTTACTTGAAATCTTTGTAAAAGACATGGTTTATTTTGGAATGAAATGAAGTTCTGTTTTGCTTAGAAATTCTTCCGCTGTTTACTTAATTATTTATGTTCTGTCTTGTGATAATTCTGTGATGTTATCTCGATAATACCCCTCCAAAACTAGTGCATTCCCTTCGTGAGTGACCCTAGCCGAGGTGGGGTGTTACACGTGGTATCAGAGCAGAAGGTTTACCAAGACTGGGCAAAGGTTTTGAAAACATTTTGAATTAAATTTTTCAAAACCATTTACAAAGAAGCATTTTCCAAGAAAAAGTTTTTAAAGGCTATTCCCCAAAAGCCATTAGCACTATCCTTTGTTTCCTTGTTTGAATCTCTTGTCCTTCGTTTTGAATCTATCCTTCTTGTTTCAGCATCATCATGTCCGAAGAACTTAACTTGCCAGAGGGTGTGCCAATACCTGGTTGGTTTAGACGATTCTTAGAAGCAAGGGCCACCCAGCCAGGTCCTACCGTTCCCCCTCCCCCAGCTGCAGGAAATCATCCAGCTGCAGCAGCACCTCTTCCTCCACTTCCTCCACGGGGAAACACTTTCGCTAAGATATGTAAAGATTTTAAGGCTATGGGAGGAAAGGACTTTCATGGAACGGAGTCCTTCGTGGCAGCTAGAAATTGGTTAAAGGAAACCGAGGACTTATTCGTCATCTTTGAGGTAGAAGATAGGCAGAAAGTACAATTGGCGGTGTGGCTATTGAAGGGCGAGGCTTCCTACTGGTGGGAGGTCACTAATGTGAGAGACCAGTGGAGACATGGGAGGACTTTAGGACGAGGTTTGAAACTAAATTTCTCTCAGATGCGGAAAGAAGTTTGCAGTTGGAAAAATTCTAATTTCTTAAGCAAGGAGACAAGACTATCAGAGAGTATGTGAATCAGTTCGATGAGCTAGCTAGGTTCGGACTAGACCTAGTCAACACCCCGCACAAAAAGGCCCTCCGCTTTGTCAAAGGATTGAATGAGCCATTACACAGTTTGGCCATGACCCATATACCCATGGGAGCTACTTACGAAAGGTTGGTGCAGATGGCATTGCTGAACGAGGAAGATAAGGGCAAGAAGGAGACAGAGGCAGAAAACTCTCAAGGGAAGAAAGAGGACAAGCCTAACGATTCTAAGAATAAGAAGGTAGACTCCGAGAAGGGAGGCAAGAACAACAACTCACGCGATAAAAGGAAATGCAATTACTGTGGTACGGAAGGGCACATTGCCAAGGATTGTAGGAAGAGGAAGAGAAAGCAAGGTGAATGTTTTCATTGTGGGAAGACTGGACACATCAGCAAAGACTGCCCTGAGAAGCAGACCGGACCTTCTGGCGGTACATCGTTAACTCATTCTAGATCTATTTTCCTATAGGTTTACATACATTTCTCTTGCTATCCATGTGTGTTTTGTTATCTCTTTGATCCTATCTTGAGAACCATAGGTAGAATCTTTTTGGATGTAAACATGTAGTTGAAACATGTTATGATTGCGAAATGGTTGCAAGTGGTCGCAAGTGGTTGCTCGTGGATGCATGAATACACATTAGGCACTAGATCGGCTCAGACACATTTTCATGTTGCATATGCATGAGTGTTTATTTTGAAACTTGGTTGTGCTATCATTTGGTTGTTGCATGTGATTGAATGTTTGAGCACTCATGTAGAAATTATGAATTATAGTAGGAAAATTTGCATACATATTGGATTCATTTCACTAGACATATTTTGCATTTAGAAGATCAATCAGGCCTGATCATTAGCATTAGCTAAGGAACATATACACACACTTCGCATATGATCATAAAGCATTAGAAGTCTTTTAAGGACAATGGATACTCGTGTTTGATGGATGAGTAGATGGATGTTTGGATGTTAGGATATACATTCCTCCTAACTTGAAGATTTCGGGGATGAAATCCTTTTAAGTGGGGGAGAATGTAACACCCCGGGTATTCTATAAAAGTGAAATTCGAAAATTAAAGTATAATTAATTTCAAATCAAAGAACTAAGGGAAACGGGATAAGCCATTATGTTCGTCTCGGAAAAATACGCGAAATAGAGTCCGAGTTTTCGAAAAACGGAGTCCGTATGAAGAAGATATGGCCTTCGGAAGTTTTTAAAATAAATTTAAGAATTCGAACAGCTCAGAAAACAAATAAAAAATTAAAATCGGGCCCAGTGGGCCAGGGCGGGAAAGTTCCCGCCTAAGCCACCCAGGTCGACAGGGCTGTCGACCTGGGCTAGCCATGTCGACAGGGCTGTCGACAGCCCTGTCGACAGGGGTGTCGACCTGGTCCAGAGCCAGGTCGAACCCAGTCCAACCTGGCTGGCCAGGTCTGTGTTTGGCCGATTTTCTGTGGTCTGCTTTGTCACTAGGGCTAGGTGGCGACACCGGATTGGCTTCCCCTTCAAACGAACGTCTATGATTGAATCAAGCTCCATCGACGGTCTAAAACAGCTTGCAAACATTATAAAAAGGACCTAAGACCTAGCCTAACATCATACCATTTCATTCTAACCTTAGGCCGCCGCCATTAAACCTAGAGCTCTAAATTAAAAATACAAAGAGAAAGATTATAGGAGAAGGAGGATGATTCTTGGAGGCTACAACTAGAAGCTACAACAACTACGACGCTTTAGGCAACAAATTTGGGACTAATTGATTTGAGATTCTTAATTGGGTTATTTGCTTCATAAATTGTAAGTTCTATGTTACTTTTTAGGCAAAAACGCTAAAACAATATGGACATGCGATGAATTGAAATTGAATTTATGTATTATTGCCTATTCATTGTTTATATTATTTATCGTTGAATTATAATTTGGGGATGTTGCTATGGCAACATTACAGGTTAAACCTGTCATGATTTTTACGTTGTTATGAATCATTTTGGGCATGATTGTTTGGCAAGTTGGACTAATTCATGTCCATAAATTCGCTATGAAATCTTTATGTTGATGAAACCATGCCTATGGTGCTAATTAAACTATGGCTATGATGGAATTATGCCTATAATGTTATTATACCCATCATGATTAATGAAAATTGGGTATTGCTAGGTTAATTTAAAGACGCTAAATTGTCTATCATGTTAATCATGTTAAAGATGCTAAATTATCAATCATGTCAATTAGGCTAAATTGTCTATCATGTTAATTATGTTAAAAACGATAATTTGGAATCATTATGTCTATCATGATGATTTAGAATCATTAAATTGGAATCATTATGTCTATGAGAATTATTAGGTTAAAATGCTAAATTGGAATTCACTATGCCTATTAGGACTACTATGCCTTTGATGCTTTATGTTTATGATAAAAATTATTATGATGCCACAATGATTAATATGCCTATGATGCAAAGTTTAAATCATCATGTTAAATTAAGTTGGAATCATTACTATGCCAAGTTATCATCATTACAACTATGGGATATGTTATAGTCTGTTTATTATGCAAGTAATGTTGGAATTATCACATATGCCTATCACATGTTTGGTGTTATTCCCCTTTATCTCTTGAATTGTTTATGCTTATGAACGAAGTGCGTTTATTTACGTTGGGGATACGATTGGGTAGAATAGGCAAAACTTGAATTAATTATAGGAATAAACTGTGAAATTTTGGCATAAGTAGAACATGAATTATGGCACGAAAACTTGACTTGAACTTGACTTTAAACATGCCTTAGTTGGGCACGAAGTTGACACATGAACATGATATCAAAATTGATAAGAACATGGGCATGACTTTAGAGAACAAGAAAGTGGCCAACTCGAGGTTGGGTTGAGTTTGTAGTGTAAATCTGCCCGGAACCGCCCGGCAAATCCAGTTGCTACAAACAATAGGATCCAATGTGGGTAGTTGGTCACATCGCGCTTGAAACCCGAGGTTGGGTTGAGTTCGTAGCGTAAACCTGCCCGGAACCGCCCGGCAAATCCAGTGGCTACGAACAACAGGATCCAATGTGAGTGGTTCGGTGCATTAACGAATCAATTAATGCCAATTAGGGTTAAGTCATGAACATGAGAAAGACAACTTAACCAACTTGAACCTGATTTGTAGGGCTAAGTCATGAACTGGAAAACGACAACACTTAGCCAACTTGACATGACACGTAGGCGGGTTAAGTCGCGAACTGAAATGACATACTTAACCATCTTGACATGACTAGACTGGAAAAGGGTTAAGTCACGAATTACATGACTTGATCTGTTAGGCGGTTAGGTCACGAATTACATGACCTAATCCATTAGGCGAAACCCTAGACACGACCCCTTTCAGCAGTAACCCTCTAGAAGTATCAAGGTACCCTGGGGCTAGGCCGGGTGGGGGCACGATTACTGGGCTGATTGTAAGAGGTGAACGACGGCAGTGGGGTACGCCAGTGTAGGTTCGGCGGACTACGATCGTGCACGTATCCGGGGCAGACACTGGGTATCTGTAGATTTATCTGTGCATCTTGAATCGTGTCAGGGGTTGACACCATAGGGCTGATACACCCTAGGGTGGACCCAGCACAGGTGACTACATTCGTGATTAGCCGTATGACACGGACACTTGACGAGCTAGAACTTGTAGGGAGCCGATCGACTAGATAATCGCTCCGTAGGACCCCGTACTTGGGTCAGACCCCGTTCCAGGGTCATTTCATGATATTGGGCCACAGGATTTATTTCGTAATTAACTTGTGACATGGGCCTAGTATACTAGTACAGTAGATGCAACGAATCTCGAACTTGTGATGCTTTACTTGACTTGTCTTGACCTATCCTGATCACCTTAGTCTATCTTGTCTACCTTGAAACTATTCTTAAGTTTAGTTCCAGTTCATACATGACAGGTTGTTTTAACCGTTTTTACACTGAAAGTCACTAGAACTTACTCAGTCTTTATGACTGACCCTTTTCCTTTCGCCTCTTTTTCTTTCGTTTCTCCCCCCAGGTTCTCAGGGAGGAATAACTAGCTCTTAGCTTGGATATCTCTTGCTTTGGCTCAGCACGTACGGTTTGCTATGGCTGCTTCTTTTTACTGCACTTGGGGAATAAGCTGTTTTACTGTTTTTAAGTTATTGCTTCTTTGGCTATTATTACAAGACAGTTGTAATGAAGTTACTTGAAATCTTTGTAAAAGACATGGTTTATTTTGGAATGAAATGAAGTTCTGTTTTGCTTAGAAATTCTTCCGCTGTTTACTTAATTATTTATGTTCTGTCTTGTGATAATTCTGTGATGTTATCTCGATAATACCCCTCCAAAACTAGTGCATTCCCTTCGTGAGTGACCCTAGCCGAGGTGGGGTGTTACACTTGGGGAACAAAAGATTGTTGCGCTTGGTTTTGAGAAGGTGGCGCAGGATGTTGGAATTGAGTTTGTTGAAAGGGAGGATTCGAAGGATTATTCGAAAATGACTGAAAATGTGGTCGAACCGCATTCGAATTTGCATTGTTTTGGGTCCAAGAGAAGTTAGGATGGTTTCTCCAACCTGGATTGTACGTTGGGGAGAATGGGTCATTCCTAGCTTTGTTAAATGCGTTGAGTTGTTCCAATGAATGTGGGCATTGATCAGCTATGTGGTTAGGATCGTTACATTTGTAACATGAGGTCTGAGACGCTTGAGCTTGATTCATTTGAGTTGATGAAAGGACATTATCGAATTTGGATATCATTGCGTCTATTTTTGCTTCTAAGGCTACTGATGATCCTACCGAATGAGCGTTAGAACCGGAATAAATTGATTTCTCATTAGATCTTTCCCATTGAGCTGATTTTTCGGCCAAATTTTCGAGAAATTGCCAAGCGGCATTGTGATCTTGGGCTAGAAAATTTCCTTGGCACATCGATTCAAGCATGGTTCGAGAGTTATTTTCAAGTCCATCGTATAAAATTTGACAAAGAGTCCATTTTTCGAAATTGTGATGTGGACATTTGACTAGAAGTTCTTTAAATCTTTCAAAATATTTTGCAAAGGATTCACCCCCAAATTGACGAAAATTGACAATTTCATTTCGAATTTTAGATGTTTTTTCCAGAGGGTAAAATTTCTTTAGAAAAATGTTCACAAATTAACCCCACGTTCCAATCGTATTTGAAGGCAAGCTATACAACCATTTCTCAGCATAATCGGTAAGTGCAAATGGAATTAACCTAAGTTTGATTCCATTGTCACTTAATTGTTGAAATTTCATTGTTGCACAAACTTGTTCAAATTTGGTCAGGAAAATATAAGGATCATCACATTCTAGATTGCCGAACTTTGGAAGAGTATTTATGTGATTCGAATGAATTTCAAAGTGGTTACCCGTTGGGGCGGGCAATATGATGCAAGAAGGAATAGAAACCCGATCGGGGAAGTATCTATCCATAAGAGATCGAGGGGGATTTTCTTTGGCCATGGTTAAAGAAATGCTTGTTCGAACTAAACGATTATCCGAAGGATCACGAGTCCAATGACGCATGCATTAGCGAGAAGAATAAGGGAAGATGAAAAAACAAAAACAAATTTGAGAAGCGAATTTTTTTTTTTTTAGAGAAAAAGAATTAGATTCAAAAGATTTTTTTTTTAAAATGAACCTAATGCAATTTACAATTTCTAGAATTATATAATGACGGTTTGATTTATTTCAACAAAAGATTTCTCAGCCAGTTAACGGACAGGAGTTATCGGTGCACCAGGAATCACCCTAGCAATGCAGCCGAAGGTTTAAGTACCTTCAGAGGAACAACCGATATAATATTTACGAATCACCGTAATATTTATAAACGGTTATTACTCTGCCGTAGTCTAGACACCGAGAAATAATCCGTTAGAACTAAATCAAATTGTCAATATATAATGAAGTCCTTAGAAAATAAAAACAAAACTACGATGAATGCGGATTTTTTTTAATCAGTCACAGAATGCACAGTCTCAGAACAGTCACAGAACAGGCAATTGCAAAAAAAAAAAAAAATTTTACAAGCAAGCCGATGCCCTGCAGAAGAGCTTTACAAGCAATGTCTATAATTTTTTTTATTTGCAGCAGCGGTCCCTGTAGAGTTAGAAAATACTCACCTTGATCGGCAGTCCGTCCAGTGCAGTTGAGTTGCGCTAGCGCGTTCACACCCCACTTGGTGTGCAACCGCTCGAACACTGAATAGTCCGCTGCTTTTTATTGTTGTCGCCTCCTATTATTTGCCTGACTGCGTTGCGGCACGGGTTCGGGCTAGGAGCCCGAAAAAAAAAAATTTAAGACCTTTTTCTAATTTCCACTGTACCCGATTAACAGATCGGTCTTGAAGAAATACATGCCTCCTTCCTGCTCAACACAAATAAAAACGGTCCCCTTGCTGTTTCTAAAAAATAAAAGCTTTTTTTTTAAAAAAAAATAAATAAATAAATAAAAATAAAATAAAAATAAATAAAGAAAAGAAATAAAAACAAAAAGAGTATATGGGAATAAAAAAAACTAAACTAAACTAAAGAAAACACAAAGTAAATTAAGGAGAACAAAGTACTAAAACTAACACTAACAAGAAACTATAGGCTCAAAAGAAATGTAAAAAAAAATAAAAAAAAATAACAAAATCAAGTCAACAGATAGGAGCCCAAAATAAATATAGGACAAGGCCCAACTCCCAATCAATACGGTGCGCACACAGTAAATACACTCAGCCTCCTTCCTTCCTTAGTTTTCCAGAAATTTCAACAACTCCCAAAAAGAATACACGCTTGCTTTTCTCAGTAAAAAAAAATTCGAATTCAATAAAACAATTTCGTTTCCTTTTTCTTTCAGAATTCGGTAGAGGGTTTCCTTTTCGCTGTTCGAAGGGTCTTAGGGTTAAATTGGTGATTTCTATCTGGGCAGATCTGGTGATCGGTGCAGAATCAAATTGGTCTCGAGGTCTGGTGATCGGTGCATGATGAGGTGGTGCGCAGGAT
The DNA here is from genome assembly GCA_030737875.1 of Allium sativum. Lineage (NCBI taxonomy): Eukaryota > Viridiplantae > Streptophyta > Magnoliopsida > Asparagales > Amaryllidaceae > Allium > Allium sativum. Next base: position 618,989,253 of record CM060919.1, on the reverse strand, counting down.
TGAGGAGATGTTGTTCTGTGGTGTAGAAGGATGATTGTGGTAGTAGTGAAGAGGCGCAGGACTGAGTGACTATTTTGTGGGATACGGGTTTTGGTGAAGTATGGTAAGTATTAGGGATTTGCGGTTGGTTTGAGGTGAAGCAGTTGAGGGTTGGTTGGCAGAATTTTTGGTTTGTGGTTTGGTGTCTTCGCGTTTGGGGTTGGTGTATGGTCTGGACGGAAATGGGTTTGCTAGTGAGGTGGTTTGTGGTTACATTCGATGACTGTAGGTAAGGGGGTGTTTGGGTTGAGGACGTTTTGCAGTGGGATCTGTTTGGTGTGGTGATGACTGTGTATGATTTTTGTGGATGGCCAAACGCAGGTGCTTGTCGGTTATGTTGATGAGGTATGAAAGGGATGATGGGGTATGGGAGTGGTTATGTTGTTGAGAGGGAGGTGATGCTAGTTTGCGGTGGAGGAGATGAAGCGAGCGCACTTGTTTGAGGTGGGAAGAGGAGTGCTGTAGCTTTGTCTGACGGTGGTGGAGTATGCGGTGCAGTGGAGATTGTGAAAAACAGGGATCACAGAAGAAATATAAAGCAAGAGAAGGAGGAATATAAAAGGAAAAAAAAAAAATTTTTATATATATTTGTAAGAATTGTAAAGATTATGGAAAGAAATTGTAACAAAATCTGGCAAGAATATATTTTTTCTCTTATTTGTTCTGATTGTGGTAACCAAATGATACCAAATCAAATAAACAAGATTTTTTTTTCTTGTAGACAAAGAAATGTAAAGACGGGAATAAGAAAGGAAACAAATCAAACAAAAATTGCAATTTTTTTTTCCTCTTGGTAGGAAGATTACAGTATTATTGACTAACACCAAATCAAACCAATCAAGAATTTTTTTTTATCTATACTAGAAAACGAAACGAAACAAAATAAAATAAAAATATTTTTTTTTGTGTTTTTTTTATATGAAGAAAAATGAAAATAAAAAATAAAAAATTATAACTCGAAGGATTTAAATATAAAAATTATTTTGGTCCCCGGCAACGGCGCCAAAATTTGTTTGAGAACAAATTATACAATTGTAAACAACTGTAAAATTCGTTCGTCTTTCCTAAACAACAAGGATTGTTGTAGAGGGTGTCGAACTCTGGGACCAAATTATTTTATTAATAAATCCAATCAAGTTATCCCTAACTTTTGATTGATTGCAAATTAACAGAAAATAAACAAAAAAGCGAGTTTTTAACAATAAAGAAGGTAATTAGGGGATAATGACATAGATCAGATTCATAATCATCAATAGCCAAAAGATTAGCCAGATCTAATACATGTTTCTGTCACAAACATGAATCAATGATAATAGGTTTTTAGAAACAAATATGTAAATAACGACAAGCATAGCCTATGCAGGAGCTCAGCTCTACAACCATAGACTATCAGGACAGATTCACTAATTAATTTCTAAAACCCTAAAATTAGATCTAGATCTGATAAACGTTAGATCGAACACGAATATATCCTGTGAAGGAGCATAGCTCTTAAACGACACAAAATATGAAGGTTCAGATCTAACCCTTAATTCAGATCCAGATCTTCATGTATACAGTCCTCATCTTTTGGCTATGTGATTCATATTGAATCATACTATCAGCGTCATCACCCCCTAATCAAAGGGGATTAGCTAGACATAGCTAAAGAAGAAGAAAAACAGAAATTAAATAACAAGAACATAAATAAAACTAAAACTAAATAGAAAAGAGGAAGAAGAATGATTTTATTCCAAGAAGAGAATTACAAAATAAAACCCAATGTGTTTTTTACAAGACTAAGATACAATGTATTTATAGCTGATATGACAAAGGCTAGCTAGCTAATTACATAATGTGGGACTAAAGAAATAACCCAAATAACACATAAGCCAGTGTGAACGCAGCTTTAGAGTGAGTGGTCTAGCAAATAGGCTAGTGTGAACGCAACATGAGTAAGAGGCCTTCCAAATGAGCTAATGTGAATGCAGTTTGAGTCTTTATTGAGCCAAATCTTCTTAACTGAAATATAATTGCAACCGTTCTTCAAGCTTTAGACTCTTCAAGCTTTAGCAATTTTAAACTTCACTCTTTTTAAGCAAATTCTTCATGCTTTATCCATCAAATGCTCTAAACCATGCTTCTTGTCAACAATCTGAAAACACAGCTATAAATACACAATATCAATTATTTAAAAGATAAAATAAGATAAATATGCGGATAAAATATACACATTTACGTGTATATCATATCGTCTCAATCAATAACAGTCAAATGGGTGTACATAAACAAATCGTCCGATTTGTAAATGAATATTTATTTCAATATATGACCATTTTATATGGTTCATATATTCAATAAAAATTATATTTTTATTGTTCAAATATTTTATTCCATACATGCATATTTTATGTATTATATTCATTCAATAAAATGATATTTTTATTGTTTAAATATTTTATTCCATACACGAATATTTTATATATTATATTCGTTCAATAAAAATGATATATTTTTTTGTTCAAATATTTTATTCCATACATGAATAATTTATATATTATATTCATTCAATTAAAATGATATTTTTATGGTTCAAATATTTTATTCAACACACGAATATTTTATACAGTTCATATATATAATAAAAATGATATTTTTATTCTTTAAATATTTTATTCAACACATGAATATTTTATACAGTTCATATGTACAATAAATATGATATTTTATTGTTCAAATATTTTATACCATACATGAATATTTTATACAGTTGATTTATATAATAAAAATGATATTTTTATTGTTCAAATATTTTATTCAACACACGAATATTTTATACAGTTCATATATACAATAAAATTGATATTTTTATTGTTCAAATATTTTATTCCATACATGAATATTTTATATATTCTATTCATTCAATAAAAATGATATTATTATTGTTCAAATATTTTATTTAACACACGAATATTTTATACAATTCATATATACAATAAAATTGATATCTTTATTGTTAGAATATTTTATTCAACACACGAATATTTTATACAGTTCATATATACAATAAAAATGATATTTTTATTGTTCAAGTATTTTATTCCATGCATGAATATTCTATATAGTTCATTTATATAATAAAAGTGAAATTTTTATTTTTCAGATATTTTATTCCATACATGAATATTTTATATAATTCATTTATACAATAAAAATGATATTTTTATTGTTCAAATATTTTATTCCATACATGAATATTTTATATATTTTATTCATTCAATAAAAATGATATATTTTTATTGTTCAAATATTTTATTCCGTACATGAATATTTTATACGGTCCATATATACAATTAAAATGATATTTTTAATGTTCAAATATTTTATTCAACACACAAATATTTTATACAGTTCATATATATGATAAAAATGATATTTTTATTGTTCAAATATTTTATTCAATACAAGATTTTTTATATATTTTATTCATTCAATAAAAATGATATTTCTATTGTTCAAATATTTTATTCCATACATGAATATTTTATACAATCCATTTAATTGAAACAAACAATCATGTTATGTACAATAAATGGTATCGGGTGCTACTAAGCACCATATGCATCCTAGTATATTTTTAACTGTAAAATAATGAGAGTGAGAAGGATTTCTCACAGTCAGTTTCCACTCAGCCATTCTTTATTCTGAATTTCTATTCTGTTTTGATTTGAAATCGCCTCAATTTCTGATTTGCTCCAAATTTGTTCTAGTCTGTTCTGAAATGCAGTGCGTGTTGAGACGATTCCAATGCATCAAAAATCATTCAGTTTGGACCTCGTATGAAGAAGTTATGACAATCAGTACATTAATTACATTATCGAGATATTTAATTAATAATTAATTTACAATTAAACCCTTAATTACATCCTCTGTCTCCCCCAATTCGTTCAATCCCTGTAACCGTCGAACCCACCTTCACCAAAAGAAATCGCCACCGCCACCAAATAGAAGCCACCGACCATTGATCTACCACCACCACCCTGACCAGCTATGTGTGCACCACCCACGCCAGAAACCCCTCGAAGTTCGAACCCCTCTTCAGCTCTAAAAGTGCATGCGAATTGTGCCACTTTGTGGCATAATTTCTCACCAATCTCGAGATTAAACACGATCACCACCGGTATAAATGTCGAGCTTCCAATGATCTTTAATTTGGCTACAACAACGTCTAATTCTCTTTTCTAAGAATCCTATCGCTGTGAGTTTATGTTTTTTTTTTTGAAAACAAAAATGTGTGATCTGCTAATGAAAATAAGAGAGCACATATATATAAAATAAACAAAAATCTACAATATCTGATAGCAATACAAAAAGGTGACAAAATAGGACTCTAAGGGTGTAAAGGTTAGTAGATAGATGAGCTCTGGAAAAACCACTGCCCATCTTACTCCACTAACGAATTCCGACTAAGCCACCACGCGATAGTGAAGTATATCTACTCCAGTACAATAAACAAGACTCCCCAAATAGAAATAATACAAATACTCCAAAATCAAGCACAAAAACAACACTCCAAAGCAAAAGACCAACTCCAATCCAAACAGCAATCCACAAAGCTCCCTAGCAAAAATCAACTGCCTGTAACCTGAAAAGAACTAAACAAACCATAAGTACCTGTCACATATATATATATGGATAAATGAGATATCCATATATATATATATATATATATATATATATGTGAAGAGAAAATAAAAAAAAAACATCAACAAAAAAACAGTAATTAACAACAAATGCGAGATCTATTATATCTAAAAAAAACTACTGATTCTAATAAATAAACTCAAATTAAGCTTAACATTAAGCAAAAAACAACCAAAACGCTATTCACCAGAAAGCTTAAAGCGCGAGTTGGTCATCCAATCTAGACAGTAATTAACAATCTTAATAACTAAAATATCAGTGGACACAGAAATAGAATGAAAGAATCTCATATTCCTCTACAACCAAATGAACCAACTAATAATAGTAACTAAAGAATCCAACACATACCTCTGTCTAGAATTATAATCAAATCTAAAACGATCCCAATACTCATTACAGAACCTAAAAGAATTAAAATATCCAAAGGCCAAAATCCTAAGAACCATAAATAAAATATGATTGGTGAAAGAGCACGAGAAAAATAAATGATTAACATCTTCCTCCAAAAGACTACAAAAACAACACTTAACATCAAAAATAATATTCTTCTTCTTTAAAAACTCAATCGTATTAACATTCTTATGTATAATCAACCACATAAGAAACTTGGCTTTGGGAGGAGAATTAGAATTCCAAATAAACTTAAAAGGGAGCACAGAAACACCAGAAAAATTAATAAAATTACAAATGGAATTAACAGAGTAAACCAAACTCTTATCAAGATCCCGACTAAAAGAATCACCATTCTCATCCAAATGATACAAGGCTAACTTAGCTTTAAGTAAGGCAAGTTGCCTTAATAAATCCCCTTCTAAAATAGTAACAAAAGAAAAACCCCACGGGGGATCTAAATCCCTTCTAAAAACATCACTAATTAAGGCATTCCTAATGTCACAAATATCAAAAAGCTCACAAAATTCAATTTTAAGAGGCAAACGAGAAATCCAAGCATCATGCCAAAAATAAGTAAGGTTACCAGAATGAACAGTCACCTTACAACCTAACTTGAAAAAATCAAAACAAAGCAAACCAGACTTCCAAAAATAAGATAATCTAGTAGACCAACTACAGCTAGACCCAACAATAAACTCACCCCCAGAATAATAAAATTTGGAAACAATAATCTTCCAAGAAGCCGACACATCAGGGCACCTCAATCTCCATAACCATTTAGTTAACAAAGAAGAATTAAAATTATAAAGATTAATGATCCCCAGCCCCCCATATTTCTTGGGTTTACAGCAGACCACCCAGTTAACTAAGCACTTGAAACCTCTACAAATAGGAACACCACTTCAAAGATAATTCTGTTGAATTCTGTCAATTTTTTCTATAACCCAACGAGGAAAACGATGAATAGCCATCCAATAAGTAGGAATAGCAGATAACAACGAATTAACTAGAACTAATCTACCAGCTCTAGACAGAAATCTGTTATTCCAACATGAGAGTCTATTATTAATCTTATCAATAATAACTAACCTATCGTCCTTCTTAAGCTTTGAATGCCTAATCCTAAAACCCAAATAATCCAAAGGGAATTTCATGACAGAACAGTTCAAGGTGCTAGCAACCAAAGACTCAACATTGTCAAAATCATTGAGGACCATAATAGCAGTCTTATCAAAATTGATTTTGAGCCCTGATAACATCTCAAAAAAATAAAGAATAAACTTAAGAGCAATAATATGCTTAGGCATATGTAAGGAAAATAATAATGCATCATCTACAAATTGAAGGATAGATAATTCATTATTAAATTCCTCATTACCAACCCTACCTAATACTCTTAAACTCCCAGCTCTCTTAAAAATTCTAGTGAAGACATCGGTCGCTAAATTAAACAGCAAAGGTGATAGGGGATCACCTTGTCTAAGACCACGTTTAGATTGGATCTTCTTGCCCACAACCCCATTGACAACAATACTAGAGCAACCAGATTTAAGCAGAAGCATTATCTAGTTGATCCATCTAACACTAAAACCCCTAGCCAGACATAATTCACGGATAAAATCCCAATCAACAGAATCAAAAGCCTTCTCAAAATCTATCTTCAAAATGGCACAAGAGAAACAAACATTAATATACTCCTACACTGCGACCACTCCATCCACTATGTTCCTACCCTTAATAAAGATGGTTTGGGATCAATCAATAAGATCATTCATCTTAGAGCTAAGCTTATTAGCTAGAACTTTGGAAATGATCTTGACCGAACAATTAATCAGGGAAATAGGCATGAAATCCTTAAGATAATTAGCTCCTTCTCTCTTATGAATAAGAATAACATTTGCAAATTTAAAACTACCAAAACGTAAATCGCCACTATAATAGTCATTAAAAAGATTAATGGTATCAACTTTTAAAACCTCCCAAAACTGCTTATAAAATAGAACAGAGAAACCATCAGGCCCAGGAGCTTTATCACTAGGTATATCACAAATAGCCTTCCAAATCTCCCGTTCTGAGAAAGGTCTATCTAAATCATCTAACATTACCTCAGTGGACGGCGGAAAAATCTCATGCCATCTGACATTAATCCATCTCTTTGCCTTAGATCCAAAAATTTACTTATAATAACTAATAAAAGCCTCATTTAAATCCTTCTGAACGGACACCTCCACATCATTTATAAAAATAGAGTGAATCAAATTATCATGCCTCCTCTTATTATCCACACTATGAAAGAACTTCGTGTTATTATCCCCCTCCTTAATCCATTGAACTCGGGCCCTTTGCTTCCACATGATCTCTTCATTTTCTAAATCCAACTTGAGATCATTTCTGAGATTACAAAGTCTATCCCTCTCAATGGAATTAAGGATTCTGGACTCACTAATATTATCTAAATCAAACATCTCACACATAATCTTATCTTTCCTAATTCTAACACTACCAATTATATACTTATTCCACCTCTTAAGAACAAATCTTAACTTACCAAGCTTCGCTCCTCGCAGAATTACCTCTATACAAATTATTAAGATAAGACAACGAACTCCACTTAACAGAAACTAGATTAATAAAGCTGGAATCCAATAACCACATCTTCTCAAATTTGAAGCTACTACTAATAGAAATATTAGAGTCACACGAAAGGATGATAGGACAGTGATCAGAAAATAAAAAAGGCAAACCCTTAACTCGACAAATAGAGAATCTATCTTCAACCTGAGAACTAATAAAAAATCTATTTTATAAAGCAAAAGAAGGACTATCTCTTACATTCTACCAAGTAAAAGATCTATTGGAAAGAGGAATCTCAATCAAATTATTATCCAAAATGAAATCATTGAATTCCTCCATATCAGTGAAATCACCTTTTCGAGGTGATCTCTCCCTCAAAAACCTAATGACATTGAAATCTCCCCCCACAATCCACTGGTTGGGGACAAGATTCCTAAACTCAGAACACTCGACCCATAAAAGTCTCCTCTCTATTTTAGTATGAGGACCATACACATTTGAGATGCCCAAAATGAAATTATCAATAAGAGAAGCCAAAATAATGTGCAAGGAATGCAATTTAGAATCTCCTGAATGAGTCTAAATTAATTATCCTTCCGACCAGTCATAAGTCCCCCAGCACTACGATTGGCCGGAATACAAGCCCAATTTCTAAAAAGAGAACCACCTAACCTTAAATAAAAACCGAAATCAAGATTCTCAATTTTAGTTTCCTGAAGCAAAACAATATCAATGTGAAAATCTCTAAAAAAAGCCCTAAACTTATCACATTTCTTAGGCTCATTAAGACCCCTAATATTCCAACTAACCACCCTCAACATCGTAAAGAATTAACTCTCTCTAATTCCCTACTCCTAGTATACTCAGCATCTAATTCCACATCAGTAAAAGAAAAAGCAGTATCATTGGCAAGCTGAAATAACTGACTAGTAGAAAGGCTACCCAAAGCAAACGGCGTATAATCACTACCAAAAACGGGAATCATACCTGAGCCTAAACTTGAATTGCTACAACTAGCACTCGAGTTCGAGAATCTACCGTGAGATGAAGAGGAGTTAGATCTAATCCTCGCACTGCGACGAACCAAACTAGAAATGGGAGTTTCTCTCTTGCGCCTTCCCCTCCTAGACAAGGAAGAGGACCTATCTCTGATCGGAGAAACCCTATTGCCACCCTCGTGCAAATCATCACTAACCGAAACACAAACCTGAACAAGAGGATACGCCGTCAAGCCATTCAACTCGCTCCCCAAAGGTGATAAACCGAAGCAAGGTTGCACCATCAAGGAATAAAATCTCGCTCTCCCCAAACTCGAAAACACAGAACAACTCTCCAAATCGAATAGTAATAAAAAACCCTTCCCATCCAAATAATGACACCCACCAGCAACCGCGCTCAACTGCATACTATTACCACCCCTTAGCACATGCAAAAACCCACAAAACCATCGACAACACCAAAGGACCCATCCAGAACACTCACGCAACCAATTAAATTCTCACCACAAACAATAGAAGAAGAATAACTACCCTTAACTTCTGTAAAAACACTAATAACAGCCAAAGAAAATCCTTCTCCCAAATCCGAATACACAGAATTCGAGTTCGATCTTCCATGCCCCCAAACAAGAAAACTGGAACAATCATCCCTCTTAAACAATCCAACAGCACCACCCCTACCACTCTTCATACTGACCGCCAACCTGACAGCTGGCCTACCCACCTTAATACACCTCCTCTTCAAGTGAGCAACCCTCCCTGAAACCCCCTGCCTATCAACCGAACCACCATGAAGCTTCTTCTTACAAGAGTCTTCATCATCGTCCACCGTCCTCAGCAATACAAAATAGTTGCTCAACCCTATACCATCAGCAACGAACCAATCCATACCATCCACATTACAAGTAAAGTTCACCATACTAAAAGAATCCTTCACCAATCGACTGCCAGAAGCACAGGACTGAAAGTCAATCCAATCACAACCAGTCATCATCTCCTTACCCTTACGGTAACCAAAAAACACATCACCCAGAACCATAATAGAATAAGAATCCACACGCTTCATGATTGATGAGTCAAGCAACATAGGATCAAGACGCAACTCATTCCAGTACCCCCATACAAACCCTTCATACCTTTCTCATGAAGTAACAGACCATCTTCATGCACAAAAGTTAGGCCCGGAACAATAAAACCATCTGATTTAAGCCTCTCTTCCACTTCCACAGGACAAGATAGACCCTCAGGCTTCAAAACAATGGCCTCGTCACTCAAATAACAACACTTTAACTTAGAGACACTACGATCACAGTTAAATGTAGTATCCATTGTGTCAAAGTGGAAGAGAATCTCGTCCAACAACATGAAAGCCTTCTTTTTAATTAAAAAGAGCGAATCAGAAAATACCCATTGCAACTTAAGGAGATTAAGGTAGAAAAGGAGGGCTTGATCCTTCCTTTCCAAAGGCCGTGGCAACGGAGGGAATACATCAGCACTCAAAACATCAAGATTCAATTTTTTCCACAATAACCCATCAACAAGCTCCTCCAAATGCCAACCCAACAACAGTAAAAAATATGCCCCTTCATTCTCCTTCTTGGATTCATCTGAAACTAAAAGATCCTACAAAGTATTGATTTTCTGACAAATCTTCAAACAATTGAATTGCATAAGGTCAATGACTGAATTGCCAATAAAAAGATCAAGGCATCTGTTCAGACGATGACCCAAACCCCTACATCTGAAGCAACACATCATGTTTCAGCACACTCTCGCAAGATGGCCTGATTCACCACATCTAAAACATAATCGAATTCTAGACAAATTCTTCCTAACTCGTCTCTTGAAAGAGGGAAGAATCCTATTAAACACAAAACTCCGATTTCCAATCGAGTTTTTGAGAAAGGGAATTACAGAAATCCGATTAGGATGTTGAACCACCTCCGCAAAAGATCTCAGGAAACCGCCCCTAAAGCCATGAGAAGAATTAATCGAAGAATCAAAAGAATCATATTGCAGAATATAAGAAGAGGACGCCGCCATTTTGTTCTGTCTGAAATGATGGTAATAACAAGACCCCCTTGGGATTGGATTGGACTGGGCGAAAACTTGCTTTTCTCGCCGCTGTGAGTTTATGTTATTTTCACATATAATTAAATTAAAAAGTTATTGTGATAGGATTGTAAATTGGATCTAATGTATATGCCTGTAAATAAGATGAATCATATCAAGTTTTGTAATTTGCTATCCTTTAGATTCATATCTAATTGCTATTATCATATGCATGTCTGATCTATTTTATCATTATTCATCTCACATGCCTATTTATATGTTTGTGCCAATTTTGATGTTTGGTTCACTTCCCTTCTTCTTTTCCTTTTTCCTTTTTCCTGTTGAGATTAGGCTAACTTCGAACCTAAGCATATTACATTGAGATTTACGTATGAATAAGGTTGTGATGATTGGGAAAAGTTTGGGAAATATGTAATAAAATGGGATTTGCCATAAATTGTTGATACCTATGAAACTAATTCGGGCATAATTTGGTACAATTTGTATACACGGAATTATAGGCATAACTTGAATTAGCAATATAAGAAAAATTAAAAATTATGGGTAATTGGAATACATTAATTGAAGATTTGAAATTGGGCAAGAATAAAAGGAAAAGATAATGAATGCCTAAGACACGAGGTTAGATTGGTTTGTGGTAGAAGTATGCCCGGAACCACCCGGCATATCCATTAACCGCAAACGTCAGTCTAATATAAGAGGTCAAAGGTAGAAATTGGATGTGTAATAGAGCTAAGGCACGAGGTTAGATTCAGATTACGGTAGAAGTCTACCCGGAACTGCCCGGCACATCCAGCAACCACAAACGACAATTTAATGTGGGAGGTCTTACACGATTACGGGTATAATGAATAAATTAAAAACACTTAACCAAGATAAGACATGTGGTAAGACATGGGAATATTAAAGGGGTTAAGTGGTGACTTGGGTAGCATGTGAAACAGAATTAAGTGCATTTAACCATAATGAAACATGTGGTAAGACATGGGAGTAAAAAAAGGGGTTAAGTGGGAAATCCTAGGGGGGACCAAGCCTAGCAGGGGAGCTTGTGTCAAGTATAGGGACCTTTTTCCACCAATAACCCATTTTTAGTATCTATATGAGCTCGAACTAGGTCGAGGATGGGACATGCTTACTAGGGTTGATTGTAAGAGGTCAAAAGAGTAAAGAGCGATGGCAACGCAAGTCCAATGGAGTCATGTGCATGCGTTGGTCTGGGCTGGTAGGTAAAAAGTTGTTGCATCGTGTAGGTATAAGCCGTGCATTTTAGTAGTATCGGAATGCCACTTTAGGGGGTGATACACCTTACTGTGGGGCCAGCATGGGTATCTACGAGTTAGGGAGCCGATCGAATGGGGAGGGTAGTGGGTACAACTAGTGGGGGTAGGAGAAAGTGAGCACCTACGAGAATAGCTAGGGTACATGAAGCTACCATTATTATGATTAGTAGCGAGGGATCACCTTTTAGTATGAGACTAGTATTGGAGCGGTGCAGGAAATATCTTATAGTGGTTAGAAGCAAAATCGATGTTAAACCTTGTTCATCTTGTTTACCTTGTCATACTTGCTTATGTTACAGTAATCTCTTGTATCCAGGTTATGTTCTTATCCTGTTACTTTACTAATTATATTGTTAAAGTCACTGGACTCGCTAGACTTTATGTCTGACCCTTTTTGTTTTGCCTCTTTTATTTCCTTCCCCCTCCCCAGGTTCTCAGGGTGGAACTAGCGAGGCTTGATTTGGAATTCTCTCTCTCTACTGGAAGTGCTTGGAAGTGCTGAAAGTAATGCTCAACTTTGTTTCCCTTTCGTATGGCATTTTGGAATAGGATTATGGTTTTGCTTTTATGTACTCTGATAAAAATTTTGTTCAAGATGGATATTTGTGTACTTGGCTTTAGTATGCGGTTTTGATGTTGTAACCAGACATGTTTTGTTTTTCTGCTGCAATGAATAAATTTTGAATTTTTAAGTACCATTTTATATGTCTGTCTTGTGATGTTCTGTTCTATACTCTTATAACGCTCCATGAAAGTTAATGCATTCCCTTAGTGAGTGACATTAATGGACATGGGGTGTCACATGTGGTATCAGAGCTGAAGGTTACTAGAACAGATAAAAAATTTGGAAAACCGTTTTCAAAAGCATTTTTTTAAAAAAAAGTATTTTCAAAAACATGTTTTAAAGAAGGTATTTTCAAGAGAAAGGTTTATTATGAAAAACATAATCCCTAAAAGCCATATATCTTTCTTTCGATTTTCTGTTTTGAATCTCTTCATTTTTCTTTTCAGCATGTCTGGGGAACCCGATATACCCGAGGGCATACAGATACTAGGCCGGTTCAGAAGGTATGTGGAGGCTGGAGCTACCGACGTAGGCCCAGCAAATGTTTCTCCTCCCCCAGCTGCAGTCGTCGTTCCACCTCTTCCTCCGCGTGTAGATGCTTTTTCTAAGATATGTAAGGACTTTCGTGCGATGGGCAGAAAACCGTTTCATGGGACTGAGATGTTTATCGAGGCTAGAAATTGGCTCAAGGAAGTGGAGGACTTGTTTGGTATCTTTGAGGTAGATGATGGAAGGAAGGTTCAACTAGCTGCTTGATTAATGAAGGATGAAGCTTCATTTTTGTGGGAGTTTACGAATGGAGAACGTGCAGTGGAGACATGGATGGATTTCAGACAGAGGTTCAAGTTGAATTCCTTTCACAAGCAGAAGAAAGTTTATACATGGAGAGCTTCTTGGCTTTGAAACAAGGAAACTTGTCTGTTAAGGAGTATGTTAACAAGTTTAATCAGTTGGCGAGATTTGGTTTAGAGTTGGTGAACACGCCGCATAAGAAATCCTTGAGATTTGCTAAGGGCTTGAACGAACCTCGGGGTTGGCTATGTCCCACATTACTATGGGGGCTACTTTCGAGAAACTTGTTGATATGGCGTTGATGAATGAGGATGAGAATGGTGATAAAATGGATAGGACATAGGATAAGAAAGTGGATCCAAAGAAGGCACAACAACAACAAAAGAAAGGCGGTATATATAACAAGGGCCAAGAGAAAAGGAAGTGTCACAATTGTGGAATACCTGGCCACTTAAAGAAAGACTGTAGTAAGAAGAAGAACCCTGACTGTTACCATTGCGGTGAGGCAGGACATATGACTAAAGATTGCCCGAGGAGGCAAGGACAAGGGCAAAGGCAGAGGACAGGATCTACTTTTGGAGGGCAGGTTCATGCTCTCATGGCTCCGGGGCAAGAAGAAGGTAGAAACATTTCTGTCGAAAGTTTGATTTTCCTTTTTTATCATCCTGTTTGAACTTTGTTTGATTCTGGTGCTTCACATTCGTTTATATCTACTTCATTAGTTGAAATACTGCACCTAAATACTAGTTTAGTTATGGACCCCATTGTAGTCTCAAATCCTATTGGTGGTCCGGTTCATTTATCTATGATTTGTCGGGATTTGAGAGTGTCTATCTTGGTCGTTAAGTTTGAATGCAATGACTACGTTCTTGGTTTCAAGGGCTATGGTTTTATTCTACGGACGGTATGGTGCCATCCTAGACTATGAAAGGATGGTAGTTAGATTGTTGACTCATTGTGGAAGGACCATTGATATTTCTTGTGACCCTAGGGGTACAGTGATGCTTAGCTACCTAGAATCACTTGATGCATCCATCGAGGATTTGCAATCTGTTCGAGCAGTCCGTGAGTATGATGACGTCTTTGATGAGGTTCGGGATTTACCCCCGAGGCGCGAGATAGACTTCCGTATATATTTAGTGGATAATGCAAAGCCAGTTGCATTGCCAGTGCGCCACATGGCTCCGAGAGAGATGAAGGAACTAAGTAAACAAGTAGGGGAGCTACTTGAGAAAGAGTTCATAAGAAGAAGTATTTCGGAATGGGGTGCTCCAGTTATTTTTGCTACTAAGGAGAACGTTTCGCTTAGATTGTGCATGGACTATGGGAGCTAAATAAATTCACGAAGAAAAATAGAGACCCATTGTCGAGGATAGATGATTTGTTGGATCAGTTAGTTGGTGCTGCATTTTTCTCGCAGTTGGACTTAGCTACATGATTTCATCAGTTGAGGGAAGCTGAGGACAGTACTGATAAGACTGCTTTTAGGACTCCCGATGGTTTCTTCGAGTGGCTCGTCATGACTTTTGGTTTGATGAATGCACCCGCATATTTTGTAGACTTAGTATGGTGTTTAGGGAGTTTCTAAACAAGTTTGTAGTAGTCTTTGTGGATGATATCTTGATATTCTCTAGAAGCGAGGAAGAACATGCCCTACATCTTAGGGAAGTCTTAGAGACCCTTCGAGCACATCAACTCAAGGCTAAGTTATCCAAATGCCATTTTTGGAGGAAGGAAGTAAGGTTCTTAAGGCACATGGTCCCTAAGGAAGGGATAGCAGTGGATCTCGCGAAGGTGGTGGCAATCCAAGAATGGAAGATTCCTAGAAATGCAATGGAAGTAAGAAGTTTTCTAGGGTTTGCGGGCTATTATAGGGAGTTCATTAAGGACTTTGCGAAGATATTAGCCCCACTTACATGGTTAACGAAAAGGAATTTGACCTTTTCTTTGAATGTTGACCGTGACGATGCTTTCTAACGTTTGAAGAGGGCTTTAACGACATCTCCCGTGTTATTTTTGCCAGATGGGAGTAAACCATTCACAGTGTATACCGATGCTTTCAAGACAGGGTTTGGCGTAGTTTTGATGCAAGAGGGAAGGGTGATATGCTATGGTGGAAGGCAGTTAAAGGTCCATGAGAAGAATTACCCTACCCACGACTTAGAGTTACCTGCCATAGTTTTTCCGCTTAAGTCTTGGCGCCACTATTTTCTTGTAGAGAGGTTTGAGTTGTATACACACCAAAAGTCACTAAAATACTTGTTCTCTGAAAAAGATCTAAACTTAAGGCAACAGAGGTGGATGGAGTTTTGGCGTCCTATGATTTTGAGATTGCGTATACCTCTAGCAATGGTAACATTGTAGCTGACGCCTTGAGTAGAGAGATGTTGACTTTGAGTCCTTTGTTTGTCGAGTGGCAGAGTTTAGAGTACATATCTACCTTTGACTTTAGACCCTCTATCGATTATGTACTCGGTTTGTTGGCATCATTAGAGGTGCAACCTACGCTTTTGGGACAAATAGGAGCGGCACAGCGAGATGACCCACAACTGACAGAGCTAGTAGACAAGCTCATAAGAGGGGAGTCTTCAAGGCATCTTAGTAGGTATAATATAGATGAAAAATGTTGGTTGCAAAGGGATGGAAGAGTTTGCGTATCACGTGACGAAAGCTTGAGGATGACAATCCTTGAAGACACACATCGTTCTAAGATGACCATGCATCCTGGTGGTGACAAGATTCATAGGGACTTGAAGCAAGTTTTCTTTTGGGTCAGAATGAAGAAGGATGTGGCTGAGTTCTTTTCTAGATGCTTAGTGTGCCAGCAAGTCATGGCTGAGCAAAAGGAGCCTGGTGGTTTGCTTCACCCTTTAGAAGTTCCGCTGTGGAAATGGGAGAGTGTTTCCATGGATTTCGTCGACGGGTTGCCAAGGTCAAGGAAGGGTAATACGGGCATTTGGGTAGTAGTAGATAGACTTACCAAGAGCGCCTATTTCATTCCCGTTAAGAGTAAAAGAACAGCGGCATGGTTAGCATCTGTTTATCTCCAAAAGATAGTTCATCTACATGGCATACCTTCTAGTATCGTAAGAGATCAAGATCCCATTTTCACTAGTGAGTTTTGGAAGAGCTTGCAAGAGGCGGAAGGAACGCAATTGTGTTTTAGAACCTCTTATCACCCACAGACGGACAACCAAACAGAAAGAGTGAATAGGATTCTAGAAGATCTTTTGAGGTTATGCATCTTGGACTTTGGAGGAACATGGGAGGAACACCTTCCATTAGTAAAAGTTCGCCTACAACAGTAGCTATCAGACTATTCTTGGCATGGCACCTTTTTTAAGCTCTATATGCTTGCCGATCACCGACTTGTTGGTGGGAATCAATGGATAAGATTTTGCTTGGGCCCAAGATGATTAGAGAAACCTAGGAGAAGATAGACTTGATTCGAAAACGCATGAAGACGGCACAATACCAGCAAAAGTCATACACTAATAAGAGACGAATCGATCTTGAGTTCGATGTTGGAGACATGGTTTTTATTAAAGTGTCACCATTGAAGAACGTAGTTCGCTTTGGATCTAAAGGGAAATTGGCACAAGGATTCGTAGGGCCAATCCTCATTACAGAAAGAATTGGGCATATGGCCTACAGAGTGAAGTTGCCTGAGAAGCTTAGTGGTGTTCATGATGTATTTCACGTGTCGCATTGGGGGAAGTGTTTACATGATACGGAAGTTGTAGAGTTGAGCATGATTAGAGAAGTGGAAGTGGAGCGAGATTCCATGGGTAGACGAGTTCCTACATGCATCCTTGGATCGGAGTTCAAGAAATTACACAACGGAGAGGTCAAGTTGGTTAAAGTCCAATGGGGAGATGATCAAGGAGACGCGACTTGGGAAATAGAATACAAGAACGTGCGTTGTACCCTTTCCTTTTTGAGGGTATACTCTTAACTTCCCCTTTTTCTACCGCTTTGTTCATACTTGTTCTATCGTTTAGTGTATCCTCTCGATTATATCTTCGATCTTTAGGTAGAAAATCTTATGGTTGTAAACATGTGTTTGAGATATGTTATGTTTGGTGTATTCAAGTGGATGTAAGTGTTTGCTAGTGGTTGCTCGTGGATGCATTTACATACACATTAGGCACTAGATCAGCTCAATCACTTTCATATTGCATGTGGATGAGCGTGCATATTTAAATTAATGGATTTATATTGAATGTGTTATCATATGGATGTTGCATTTGGATGAATGGTTGTGCACTTATATAGAAATGATATGTATCATTAGGATTCTTTTGCATACATAATGGACACATGGCACTATCATGTTTTGCATTAAGGAGGTCAACTGAATCAGTAGACCGCCTGATTTTGCATTAGGATAAGGACATATACACACAATTTGCATATGTTCATGAAAGCATTAGAAATCTTTTAAGGACAATGGACGCCCATGATTGATGGATGAGTCGATGGATGGTAGGACATACATTCTTCTTAACTTGGATATTTCGGGGACGAAATCCTTTAAGTAGGGGAGAATGTAACACCCCATAATTTAAAAATATTAAAACTGACAAATTTGTGAATATTTAATTTTTAGAAGAAGAATTAAGTGAAACAGGTTGCGCTATTGTGTTCGTCTTGGAATTCTGCTTGAGATAGAGTCCGAGTTTGCGCAAAACGGACATTGTATGAAGAAGTTATAAAGCTCGGAAGATTTAAAGTTTAAAGCGGTAAAACAAGCCGACCACCCATTTTTCACCATTCGACTGTTTTTAGACAGAAGTGAAACACCATTCGACCGTTTTTAGACAGAAGTGAAAACAGTTGATCAGTTGAAATTGGCTAGTCGACTGGTTGATTCTGGGCAGTTTTCTGATGACATGTTTTTCTAATTTGAGCGGTTCTAATGGTTCCTAATCAAATCTAAAGGTCCTAATTAACCTAATACATCCATAATTAAGCACCTAACCCTAATCTCTTCAACCCTAATCCACGGCGCCTCCACGCTGCTGCGCCAACTCAAATTAATTTAGCTTTTCTTCTTCAACAATCAAAGAAGAGGTCATTCAAGATCAGATTTGCTACAACAACGCCTAATTCTCTTTTCTAAGAATTCTATCGCTGTGAGTTTATGTTACTTTCACATATAATTAAATTGAAAAGTAATTGTGATAGGATTGTAAATTGGATCTAATGTATATGCCTGTACATAATATGAATCATATCAAGTTTTGTAATTTGTTATCCTTCAGATTCATAACCAATTGCTATTATCATATGCCTGTCATATCTATTTTATCGTTATTCATCTTACATGCCTATTTATATGTTTGTGCCAATTTTGATGTTTGACTCTCTTCCCTTCTTCTTTTCCTTTTTCCCTTTGAGATTAGGCTAACTTTGAGTCTAAGCATATTACGTTGAGATTTACGTACGAATAACGTTGGGATGATTGGGAAAAGTTTGGGAAATATGTAATAAAATGAGATTTGGCATAAATTGTTGATAACTATGAAATTGATTTGGGCATAATTTGGTACAACTTGTATACATGGAATTATAGGCATTACTTGAATTAGCATTATAAGCATAATTGGAAATTATGGGCAATTGGAATACATTAATTGAAGATTTGAAATTGGGCATGAATAAAAGGAAAAGATAATGAACGCCGAAGACACGAGGTTAGATTGGTTTGTGGTAGAAGTCTGCTCGGAACCACCCGACATTTCCAACAACCGCTAACGGTGGTATAATATGAGAGGTGAAAGGAAAAAATTAGAAGCGTAATAGTGCTAAGGCACAAGGTTGGATTCAGATTGCGGTAGAAGTCTGCCAGGAACCGCCCGGCACATCCAGCAACTGCAAATAGCAATCTAATGTGGGAAGTCTTACACGATTACTAGTATAATGAATTAATTAAAAACACTTAACCAGGATAAGACATGTGGTAAGACATGGGAATATCACATCCAGCAACTGCAAATAGCAATCTAATGTGGGAAGTCTTACACGATTACTGGTATAATGAATTAATTAAAAACACTTAACCAAGATAAGACATGTGGTAAGACATGAGAATATTAAAGGGGTTAAGTGGGTGACATGGGTAGCATGTGAAACAGAATTAAGAGCACTGAACCACAATGAGACATGTGGTAAGACATGGGAGTAATAAAAGAGGTTAAGTGGGAAATCCTAGTGGGGACCAAGCCTAGCAAGGGAGTTTGTGTCAAGTATAAAGACCTCAAGTATAGAGAACCTTTTCAACTAGTAACCCATTTTTAGTATCTATATGAGCTCGAACTAGGTCAAGGATGGGACGCGCTTACTGGGGTTGATTGTAAATGGTCAAAAGAGTAAAGAGCGATGGCAACGCAAGTCCAATGGAGTCATGTGCGTGCGTGGGTCCTGGCTGGTAGGTAAGACGTTGTTGCATCGTTTAGGTATAAGCCGTGTATTTTTATAGTACTGGGTTGCCACTTTAGGGAGTGATACACCTTACTATAGTGCCAGCATGGGTATCTACGAGTTAGGTAGCCGATCGAATGGGGAGAGTGGTGGGTATAACTAATGTGGGTAGGAGAATGTGTGCACTTATGAGAGCAGCTAGGAGTACACGAAGCTACCATTATTATGATTAATAGGGAGGGATCACCTTTTAGTATGAGAGTAGTATTGGTGCGGTGCAGGAAATATCTTATAGTGGTTAGAAGCGCAATCGATGTTATACCTTATTCATCTTGTTTACCTTGTGATACTTGCTTATGTTACAGTCATCTCTTATATCCAGTTTATGTTCTTATCCTGTTACTTTACTAACTATATTGTTAAAGTCACTAGACCCGCCAGACTTTATGTCTAACCCTTTTTGTTTCACCTCTTTTCTTTCCTTTCCTCCCCCCCCCCCCCCAGGTTCTTCGGGTGGGACTAGCGAGGCTTGATTTGGATTTCTCTCTCCCTCTCTCTCTCTACTTGAAGTGCTGAAAGTAATGCTCAGATTTGTTTCCCTTTCATATGTCATTTTGGAATGGGATTATGGTTTTGCTTTTATGTACTTTGATAATAATTTTGTTCAAGATGGATATTGGTGTACTTGGCTCGTATGTGGTTTTGATGTTGTAACCAAACATGTTTTTCATTTCCGGTGCAATGAATAAATTTTGATTTTTTAAGTACCATTTTATATATCTGTCTTGTGTTGTTCTGTTCTATACTGTTATAACACTCCATGAAAGTTAATGCATTCCCTAAGTGAGTGACATTAATGGACGTGGGGTGTCACAGTAACAAAACATACTCCCTTCGCCCTTGCCTACGGGTTAGAAGCCATCATTCCTATCGAACTCAAGCTTCCATCTCATCAAGTCACTATTTCGATCCAAGGATAAACCAAGATTTACTTTTAGGATCACTTGACTTACTGGAAGAGAAAAGGAAAAAAGCTGATCTCCGAGCCGCTGTCCGATGGCAACGAGTTGTCGGATACTTCAATTCTAGAGTCCTCCATAAGGACCTCAATGTCGGCGATCTTGTCTTAAAGCGGTCATCCCTCCACCAACAGGCCTAGCTCCTCATTGGGAATGTCCATACTCCATACAATGGAAGCTCAGCAATGGATCTTTCAAACTCGCAACCGTGGACAAAGCTGAACTCGTAAGGGAATGGAACATTGAACATCTCCTCCGCTACTTTACATAACTTAGTACACAGTTATTTACACTTTCCAACAATGTTGAAATAAATATTTTTTTGCTATGAATATTATTTTTAACATGTATAAGAACTAAATAAAATAGTCATGTGTTGAAATATATTTTAGTTCGACAAAAATATAATTTTTAAGTGAAACGTGTAGTGTTAAAGTTAACATAAGTGGAAATAAACCTTTGTTCACTAGAAACATAATTTTTAGCTTAGTTTTGCACATATATATACATGTGTTGAACAGGAAATGGATTAGCTGTTGAGTAAAGAATTTATATGCGTGCCCGACAAATAGGTAAACCTTAACGAGTTGGATGTGCAAATTTTATTACAATATCAACTCCTGTGAATGCCATTAGATGCGGAGTGCTAGTTGTTCTGTGTGTAATAATAAACATCACCATAGGATAGTAACAATTAATTTTGAACTACACTACATGGCATACTTCTTGACGATAGGCATACTTCATCATATACCACATAAGCATTTAGAGCTTGTGAGACGAGGTTGAAGATTACCATACGAGCGAGAGGCTTTTATGGCGATGACTATATATTACTGGTTGAACTGATGACTGATCTGGACTATATAAATTGTTACGGTAAATTGCAAGATTAATAAAAACTTCACACGGGTCTGGAGATGAAAATAAACACATCTCTCTGGTCAGTAAGGCACAAAAACCATTTATAGGGTGACGAGAATTTATTCTCTGGAGTTATGATCTATACACACTCCCCTGCAGACACCAGAATATATCACTACAAATATGTGCATGCTTATTAGGATTTATTGGGTACCTAATACGGCCTAATAAATTTCCAAACCCCTTCCCGCACAAAGGAGGTTATGGCGAAATTTTTCGAAATATAAAGGTGTTAGTGAAATATTTAAAGTGAAAACGATATTGAAATCGTCGAATGAATTATATTTATGTATATACATGAATATAAATTAAATCGAATCGAGGCCGTGCAGTTCGCGTTTTTAAATCGTAACTTCAAACGATTATATCGAAAGATCCGACCATCGGATTTTCACGAAACTGGAACCATTGTGTTCGCTTTGGGAATATCTTCCCAATGATATAAACTTTGTTGAAATCCAACGGTTAGATTTTCATATACGTGTAAAATAAATTTTGGGAAAAACAGCGCCAGTGCCTCGGCATGACCTGAAACGTCGTTTAATTAAATAGGGCTGTTTTTAAATAGATAAAAATGGCGATATATCGTTATAAAACATTGTAGACGATATAGAGTGGAAATAAACCGATCCTGCTTGGTTTGCTTGATATTTGATGGTTGAATGTGTTTGACATGAAAACTATACTAAAGAACTGAAATGTGAACGTCGAATGAGTGAACCATGTGAAGAATTTATTTGAAAATCTAAATATACGTGGATTATTTGAAAAGGCCGAGTTAATTCTCATTTCAAATAATCGATCGACGGTTAGAAGTCGAAGAGTCGAAGACGGTTCAAGACCAACAATATTCACATTGGATGGATGGGTGCTACTGATGCTCGTGATTGGAGTAGCTATCTTCAAGGAGCTGAAGTGGTAGCCGTCCGGACGTAATGTTGATTGTACGGATATGGAGGAATTTGATGCCTCCGGCTTCGTTCATACCCAGAACGAACTTGCAAATGGACTGTGTGTCTGACATTGGATTTTGTTCTGTGCTGATTGATCTCTATTAAATAGATATTTGTTTGGCGGTGGAGAATTTATTCTCTTTCTTCACGCCCTTCTCTGAGATGTACGAGCTCAGAGGTTATATATCGATAGAAATCAGTCGCATGGGGTGGACTGCCTGTGTGGCACGCCTAAGTGGCATATGATCAAGGCTTCTGTTGCAAAGCAAAGTCTTGTGGTTGATGATCAAAGCATGGCCTGTGTGGCGTAGCTTTGTGTATTGCGTGGATTCGCGAGCCTCACACCTCGGTATGAGTCAAAAACGGGATAGTGACTACAAGGAGAGCACGACGTTTCTTCCTAGATATGGTGGTGTCAGTGACCCACCAGCCCTGAGATTTATATATACTTTTCACCTGTGTGGTTGTTGGAATGCGAGGCGCCTCGATTATAGGTCTGTAAGGACCAGGAAACGTGTGTTCAGGAATTGCCAATCCTCAAAAGCAGGAGAGGACCGGCCCTGAAGATCCAAGGATTGCTGTGTGCGGTCCTGGGACATTTGCTAGAGTGTCTCGAACGGAGAGTAGCTTGCCCCTTGCTTCGACTCATGATGGAATCCAATTTCCAATACGAAATTGCGGATGTGATTGTATTACTAGTATGGCGACGTAGTAGATGGAAGCTATGCCGCCTAGGATTGATATTTATGATTGAATTTGCTTTTGAAACATATATGCACTAGTAATAATATCAAACACTTTTGTTTATATGTATGAAGCATCTCTTGGCCATTATAAGGTAAAAAATCTATCCTCTGGCTTGCGTTGCATTGTGTGATGGGACCTGAGTCTTATAATGGCTTCATTTTTATAAAAAGCATTGTGATGATTTAATAATTTACTTTATTTCATGCACTAGCACTCATTGGAGTAAACCCGTTCCGCGAAAGTGGCATGGTCCTTTGATTTGCCTTATAATTGTGGTTTAATTAGTTAAGTAGATTTCTCATACCAGTCCCACGACTGACTCGTAGTTTGTTTCACCTTGCAAACTCGGGTGCCCTTATTTTCACACGGGCAGCCTAGTTACAGGTGACTGACGTATTTTGGCTAGCACCGCAGCAGAGTTGCACTTTTGGCTCATGGCGAGGCTTGACTACATGTTGATGACTACGATTTTCCGCCATTACTATATATGTATTATGATTCCGCCTCCGACAATGTAGACTGATTATGTATTATTATGCACTAAGTCGTATCCTGCACTGTGCTCTCTGATGTGGTGATATGTATATGATTCCGCTGTCATATTTGTGTAAATTATTCTATTTCCTGCTTTTGCTATTTTCCGTACTCTGCTAATGATGATTAATGTGTTATATTCCAATGATTATCCTTAACACCATAGCACGAGGTTTTGAGATCGTCACAGGTGGTATCAAAGCTTTGGTTAACCTTAGTTCTGGAATTTAACACATTAAACACCTCATCATAATAGAATCAGTAGTATTCTAAGGCTAGTAGCTAATTAGAGATAGGACTAGTAATGTCCTAGAATGGGCTAAGCAGAATAGCAAAAATAATTTGATCAGTACATCGTTGTCTTTCCTTAAGTTCTTCGGCTTTGCCATACAATAAAATTATCGTTTCTGTAGGCTGACTCTTTTCTTGCTTAAACAGAACTTGAACAATGGCTACCCGAGCAGCTGTAGGTAGAGGAGGACAAGCTGGCCATGGCAGAGGACGAGGAGAAGTCCCAGCTGAAGATGGACCCTTAATACAACCCCCGGCCGCTCAGTCATTCGAGCTCGACCGCGTGGCTAAAAGGTACAAGAATCTAGGAGGCAAAACCTTCTCTGGGACGGGCACTGTGATTGAGGCCTTGGCATGGCTGAAAACATGCAAGAAGATATTAGGAGGCCTGAGGCAGGGTGATCAAGACAAAGCTTTCATGGGTGCCTAGCTTCTGCAAGAAGAAGTCGAATTATGGTGGGAAGCTCTCACCGCAGGGAACAGAAATGCTGGTAGGACATGGGATGAATTCAAGGATTTATTCAAAGAGAAGTACGTCCCAGAGAAAGCCCTTGAGCGAATGCACCTCGAATTTGCAAACCTCCAGCATGGAGATCTCTATGTGCAAGACTATTTGAACAAGTTTACACAGTTATCCCGCTATGCTCTCGAGCTCATCGCCACTGCCAAGCCCAAGAACAAGAGGTTCATCCTCGGGCTAAAGCGTAAGTACCAAGACATGGCAATGGCCCACATCAAGCTGGCGTTTAATGAATTAGTGGAGATGGCGTGCAATTATGAGGACCTGGATCAAAGGAACCTCGATCTGGACCGTGCTAAAAGCCAGGCGGGAAATAAATGCAAGCCCTCTACAAACCAGCCAGAATCAAGCAACGCGGTGTCCACGAATCAGCAGACTAGCAGGCCGCCAAAGGGAAGCTGCTATTGTTGCAAGGTAGGGAACTACTCAAATGTTTGTACAGCCCCGAAAAGGCAGAAGAGCGATTCTCAAGGTTCAAGCCAGGGCTCTCAGAACCCTCGTTTTGCTTTAACTGCCGCAGGACAGGACATCTTGTTAGAGACTGTCCCTTGCTTAAGAAGGTCGAGGTTGCTCATGTATATGATAGGGCGAACCCGCCTGCTGCTTCCGATGGAGCAGGTAAACCCGATGTTTTGGGAGGTACCCTTACAATTAAAAATATTCCTGTTTCTGTATTATTTGACACGGGTGCATCACGTAGTTTTATTGCTAGTAACACAGTTCACAAATTAAAGTTAAAAAAAGAAAGCTTAAAGAATCGGTCAAAGTTCATAATCCGATAGGAGGATCTCTTATTCTCAGTTCATATTGTAGAGTGCCAGTCTCTTATTCGTCCTATAAGTTTTCTTTTGATTTGATTACCATGGATTTCCCAAATTCAACATTATTCTCGGGCTAGATTGGTTAACGAAATACGAAGCTGAAGTAAAGTTTGTGGAAAGAACATTAAAAATTAAAACGAAGCTTGGATATATTACTGTTCCATGCCATGGTTCTAATCCAGATAGAAAGGAATTTTGGTCTACGCTAGAAGTTATCCCCACTTCCTTAGAAAAGATTCCTGTTGTTAGAAATTATGCGGACATGTTTGAAGAAGTCGAAAACTTACTTCCGCAAAGAGAAATAGAATTCAGAATCGATCTAATTCCGAATGCCAGACCAGTGGTACATCCAATTCGAAGAATGAATCCAAAGGAAAAAGAAGAATTAGGCGATCAAACTCGTCAACTGCTATGGAAGGGTCTGATCAGACCTAGCTTTTCTAGTTGGGGTGCAGCTGTAGTATTTGTCCCTAAGTCAGACGGTACTCTCCGGTTGTGTGTTGATTACCGAGACCTCAACAAACAGATGCTCAAAAACAAATACCCGTTACGCCGCATCGATGATTTGTTAGACCAATTAAATGGGGCGAGAGTATTTTCCCGAATGGACCTAGCTACAGGTTTCCATCAACTGAGAATTGCCGAAGAGTGTGTTCCTTTGACAGCTTTCAGAGGTCCAGACATATTTTATGAATGGTTAGTAATGTCGTTCGGCCTATGCAACGCTCTAGCATACTTCGTCGATCTAATGAATAGAGTGTTCAGGGGAGTTCTGAATAAATTTGTCCTCGTATTCATCGATGATATTTTAATCTACTCCAAATCAAAACCTGAGCATGAAAAACATTTAGAACAAGTATTGGAGATTCTATGAAAGAACGTCTTCAAAGACAAATTCTCTAAATGTGTCTTCTAGCAAGAAGAGGTGAAGTTCCTTGGCCATGTCGTGTCAAAGGAAGGAATTTCTGTAGATCCGAGCAAAATTACAGCAATTCAAGACTAGAAACAGCCTACTACACCCACAAAGGTCAGAAGTTTTATGGGGTTGTCTAGTTATTATCAAAAATTCGTTAAGGATTTTTCGAAGATATCCGATCCATTAACGAAGCTTACGAAGAAGCACGAGAAATTTAAGTGGACTTCCGACTATGAGGAAGCTTTCCAGGAATTAAAATAAAAATTGACAACCGCTCCAGTATTAACCATTATCGATGGCAATCAGGATTTGACTGTTTGGATGGATGCTTCTATTAGAGGTCTAGGTGCAGTATTAATGCAAAGAGGCCAAGTAGTCGCTTATGCAAGCCGCCAGCTGAAACCGTATGAAAAGAATTATGTAACTCATGATCTTGAGTTGTTGGCTATCATTTTTGCTTTGATAATCTGTAGGCATTACCTATTGGGTGAGAAATTCGAACTGTTTACAGATCATCAATCATTGAAGTATTTGTTCACCCAGAAAGATCTGAACTTGAGACAGCAGCGTTGGCTAGAATTTCTTGCCGCATATGATCTGGATATCCTGTATACTCCAGGAAAGGCTAATGTAGTAGCTGATGCGCTCAGTAGAAAGGCAGAAGTCATCGCCAGTTTTATCGTTACGTCTTCATTGAATGACAAGATCTCGGTTCTACAAAAAAACGACAATTTTGTTAAAGAGATGATCAGAAGAATTCAAAAAGGCGAAAGCTCCAATTTCCAAGTGGATAGTGAGGGAGTTCTGAGATTAAATAGGAGAATTTGTGTTCCCGACATCCCTGAGCTCAAAAGAGAGGTGCTCGATGAATGCCATAAGTCAAAGCTTTGCATTCATCTATGAGTGAGTAAAATGTACAATGATATCAAGCGCACCTTCTGGTGGAGGGCAATGAAGAGGGACATTTCTTTATATGTTAGCAGGTGCCCTACTTGTCAACTAGTCAAGAGCGACCAACAAAAGCTGGCCGGATTGTTGCAACCGTTGGAAGTCCCAGGTTGGAAATGGGAACAAATTTCCATGGATTTCATAGATGGTTTGCCCCGAACCAAGAAAGGTAATGATAGTATTTGGGTGATCGTAGATCGTTTCATGAAGACCGCCCATTTCATACCTGTCAGATCTAATAAAACCGCTCAAAGTCTAGCACAGATATATTTCAAAGAAATTGTTAAGCTACATGGAGTTCCCATCAGCATAGTCAGTGATAGAGACCCAATATTTGCTAGCAAATTCTGGGAGGCATTCCAGACAAAATTAGGAACAAAACTGAATATGAGCACCGCTTATCACCCTCAGATAGATGGCCAAACTGAGCGAGTGAACAGAATTTTAGAAGATTTACTGCGGGCTTGTATTATTGATTTTGGCGGGTCATGGGAAGATCATTTGCATTTGGCAGAATTCTCATATAACAACAGCTATCAAGCAAGTTTAAAAATGTTGCCATTTGAAGCATTATACGGTAGACCGTGCAGATCTCCCGTATGTTGGGTAGAACCTGGCAACAGACTTGTGTTGGGACCCGATATGATTAGAGAAGCATCTGATAAAGTCGATTTCATCAAGAAACGATTGAAATCCGCGCAAAACCGATAGAAAAGTTATGTAGATTCTAAAAGAAGAGATTTGGCATTCGTTGTTGGTGATTATGTTTATTTGAAAGTTTCTCCGATGAGAGGAGTGATCCGGTTCGGTAAAACTGGGAAGTCGGCACACAGATTTATTGGTCCCTTTCCTATACTTGAACGAATTGGAACTCTTGCTTATAGGGTTCAATTACCTGATCGGTTGCCTGGAGTGCATAATGTGTTCCACGTATCTCAACTTAGAAGACATGTGCATGATCCGGATCTTGTTGTAGAAGAAGCAGCGCAACAGGACTTGGAAATTACTCCAGAATAAGCAGTCAGAAGAGAGCCGTTAAAGATTGTTGGCAAAGAAACTAAAGAGCTAAGGAGCAAGATGGTTCATTTAGTTAAAGTGCAGTGGAGTAGTGATCCTAGAGACTGTACTTGGGAGACTGAGGAAAGCATTAAGAAAGCTTACCCCAAATGCAGAATGGACCTCTCTGACTAACTCCGTTTCAAGGTACCTTCACAATACTTTGCATTTACATTTTTGTTTCCTACTATACTGTTGTTTCCTTTTCGGAGACGAAAAGCTTTAAGTGGAGGAGATTGTAACAACCCGGAAAATACGAGCCAATTTAAAATCTTTAAATTGGATATTTTAAAGAAATTTAAACAATTGAAATAGAATATTTCAATAGAATAATGAATTAGAAATAGTGCAGTAGTTTGAAAACTTGAATTCAAACTTTGACTGACTGTACAGGGTGCAAAATGTAACGGATTTTAGTGAAACCAAAAATATTTAAATTTGTTTATGAATATCTTTCTAACGAATCTGAAAAATCGAAGTTTCATTGCGGGAATCAAAAGTAATGACCAAATGAATTTTAAGAAAGGTTGCTATAGAGAATATATAGCCCTTGCAAATAGACATTGTGCAAACGACATCGAAATTCGACGAAACCACTTTTGTTGGATCCGGGATGTCAAATTATTGCTAGGTTTCAAATTTCATAATTTTTTAAGCTAGTATGTGAGCGTGTCAAGGGAAAACATGTTTGGTTAATTTCTATTAAATGGGACCGACCAGAAAATAGACATTTTTCAAACGACCTCAGAATTCAACGAAACTAGTTTTGTTGGGATTGTAGCATCAAAACATAGCTAGATTTATTTTTCTAGAATTTTTCGAATCAGTTTGTGGCCCTGGCAAATTGAAATCTACGTTCAAAATAGAATTTGAATGTTTTATATTTTAATTTGAAGAATAAATGACTGCAACAGTCGAATTGGCCTACGAAACATATCCCATTGTGTCCGTAATGGGGGTATTTAGCTAGGGGCGACAATCGTTGGGTTTGAATTGGTGTTCATGTTGAGAAACACTATTTTAAAATTTAATAAAACCATCGACCAATAGGATTTCTCCATTCATAATTATAAAAAAAAATCTCAAACCCCCTCCCCCGTAACCCGATCTCGACGGCGGAACCCCTTTCGCCGCTTCCCAGGCGATTTCCGATTGCCACAGGCCGAACCACCCCCACCCCCAGTTGAACTTTTTGTAGTTCTCCTCCCCCTCTTCAAATCCATATAAAGAACTACCCTTATCGTCGCTACTACCTCGAGATTTCCCTCTCCAAAGATCTCACCCTTCCGCCGCCGCCACGAACGCTGGGCCCCACCGAGCTACCTCCAACCACCACGCGCCTGAAGCCCCCTCGACCCTCTTTCGCGTGGTACAAGCCGATTATCCTATCGTGCAGCGGTTCGTTCAAAAATTGGAAACCTAGTTTTGAAGGTTTTGAAAGGTACGACTTGAATTTTCTGAATTGAAAATAACACTTTTTAGTGTTGCAAACTTTGAAAAATCGTATCTTTATGGTATGTTAACGAAATTTGATGAAACAGGAGACATCGTGACCGCAAGGATGCTCTCTACAATCTAGAAGAGACCGCGGATTTTTCTGAGCTAGCTACGATTTTTAGCATCTCGAAAACCAATGTAAGATTTCTAAACTGAAATGTGAATAGAAATGTGATGTATAAATTATATAAGCGAAATATAAATTATACATGTGTCGTATACCTCATGCACATGCGTTGTGTGAGTTATATGAGTGAAGTATGAATTATACATGCATTGTATAAATGATATGTGTGTTGGAATGGAAATAAAATATATTTATATACGAATATATATATGTACTCCCCTCGTCCACAAACCATGGACGATATTTATTGTTTGTGAATTGGTGTGAAAATTTTGGTGAATAATGCGAATGGTTGATAGAATTGTTTGTGATTGATATTGTTTGGTTGTGGTTGAAAAATACCCATTTGTGATTGAAATAAATTGTGGAAAAAGAAAAATCTTACCCACCTGCGTGCGAATTAGATGTATGAAATCCCCATTGTCAAAAACCGCGAGGTTTTAAGGTAAGCGAGGAGCCGTACTCGGGACGGTGCCGGTTTTAACTACCCTACTGTTATGCTGCCGAAATTTTTAATAATATTCATGTGTTAGAATTATTTTCATATGTTGAAATTACTTTCATGTGTTGAAACAAAAGTCATGTGTTGAAACCATATCCATGTGTGGAAATGCTCATGTGTTGAGAAGTTCATGTGTTGAAAAATAATTAATGTGTTGAATAAATAAATTGTTTTAACAATACAAATCACATTTTTATTATATATATGAAGCATGAAAAATATTCGTATTTTAAATAAATTGTTTCAACTATAAAATTTACATCTTTCTTATGTGTACAAACCATATAAAATATATCCATGTATGGAAATGCTCATGTGTTGAGAAGTTCATGTGTGAAAAAGGTTCATGTGTTGAATAAAAGATCGAACAATAAAAATTACATTTTTATTGAGAATATGAAGTGATAAAAACATTCGTGTGTTGAATAAATATTTTTGACGATAAAAATGCCATTTTTATCATGTGCGTGAATTGCTTAAAATATACAATGTTGAAATAAATATGTGTTTGCTATGAATATTATTTTTAACATGTATAGGAACTAAATAAAATAGTCATGTGTTGAAATATATTTTAGTTCGACAAAAATATCATTATTTAAGTGAAACATGTAGTGTTAAAAATAACCATAAGTGGAAATAAACCTTTGTTCGCTAGAAACATAATTTTTAGCTTAGTTTTGCACATATATATACATGTGTTGAACAGGAAATGGATTAGCTATTGAGTAAAGAATTTATTTGCATGCCCGACAAATAGGTAAACCTTAATGGGTTGGATGTGCAAATTTTATTATTATATCAACTCCAGTGAATGCCATTGGATGCGGAGTGCTAGTTTTTCTGTGTGTAATAATAAACATTGCCATAGGATAGTAACAATTAATTTTGAACTACACTACATGGCATACTTCTTGACGATATCATATACCACATAAGCATTTGGAGCTTGTGTGACGAGGTTGAAGATTACCATACGAGCGAGAGGCTTGTATGGCGATGACTATATATTACAGGTTGAACTGATGACTGATCTGGACTATATAAATTGTAACGGTAAATTTCAAGATTAATAAAAACCCCACACGGGTCTGGAGATGACAATAAACACGTCTCTCTGGTCATTAAGGCACAAAAACCATTTATAGGGTGACGAGAATTTATTCTCTGGAGTTATGATCTATACACACTCCCCTGTGGACACCGGAATATATCACTACAAATATGTGCATGCTTATTAGGATTTATTGGGTACCTAATATGGCTCAATAAGTTTCCAAACCCCTTCCCGTACAACGGAGGTTATGGCGAAATTTTTCGAAATATAAAGGTGTTAGTGAAATATTTGAAGTGAAAACGATATTGAAATCGTCGAATGAATTTTATTTATACACATATAAATATAAATTAAATTAAAACGAATCGAGGCCGTGCAGTTCGCGTTTTGAAATCGTAACTTCAAACCTTATACCGAAAGATCCGACCATCGGATTTTCACGAAATTGGAACCGTTGGGTTCGCTTTGGGAATATCTTCCTAATGATATAAACTTTGTTGAAATCCAATGGTTAGATTTTCAGACATGTGTAAAACAAATTTTGGGAAAAACAGCGCCAGTGCCTCGGCACGACCTGAAACGTCGTTTAATTAAATAGGGTCGTTTTTAAATAGATAAAAATGGCGATATATCGTTATAAAACATTATAGATGATATAGAGTGGAAATAAACCGATCCTGCTTGGTTTTCTTGATATTTGATGGTTGAATGTGCTTGACATGAATACTATACTAAAGAACTGAAATGTGAATGTCGAATGATTGAACCATGTGAAGAATTTATTTGAAAATCTAAATATACATGTATTATTATAAAAGGACAAGTTAATTCTCATTTCAAATAATCGATCGATGGTTAGAAGTCGAAGAGTTGAAGATGGTTCAAGACCGACGATCTTCACATTAGATGGATGGGCGCTACTGATGCTCGTGATTGGAGTAGCTACCTTGAAGGAGCTGAAGTGGTAGCCGTTCGGACGTAATGTTGATTGTACGGATATGCGAGGGATTTGATGCCTCCGGCTTCGTTCATATCCAGAACGAACTTGTAAATGGAATGTCTGTCTGACATTGGATTTTTTTCTGTGCTGATTGATCTCTATTAAATATATATCTGTTTGGCGGCGGAGAATTTATTCTCTTGCTTAACGCCCTTCTCTGAGACGTACAAGATCAGAGGTTATATATCGATAGAAATCAGTCGCATGGAGTGGATTGCATGTGTGGCACGCCTAAGTGGCATATGATCAAGGCTTCTATTGCAAAGCAAAGTCTTGTGGTTGATGATCAAAGCATGGCCTGTGTGGCGTAGCTTTGTGTATAGCGTGGATGCGCGAGCCTCACACCTCGGTAGAGTCAAAAAACGGAATAGTGACTGCAGGGAGAGCACGACGTTTCTTTCTAGCTACGGTGGTGTCAGTGACCTACCAGCCCTGACATTTATATATACTTTTCACCTGTGTGGTTGTTGGAATGCGAGGCGCCTCGATTATAGGTCTGTAAGGAAAAGGAAACGTGTGTTCAGGAATTGCCAATCCTCAAAAGCAAGAGAGGACCGGCCCTGAAGATCCAAGGATTGCTGTGTGCGGTCCTGGAACATTTGCTAGAGTGTCTCGAACGGAGAGTAGCTTGCCCCTTGCTTCGACTCATGATGGAATCCAATTTCCGATACGAAATTGCGGATGTGATCGTATTACTAGTATGGCGACATAGTAGATGGAAGCAATGCCGCCTAGGATTGATATTTATGATTGAATTTGCTTTTGAAACATATATGCACTAGTAATAATATCAAACACTTTTGTTTATACGTATGAAGCATCTCTTTGCCTTATAATTGTGGTTTAATTAGTTAAGTAGATTTCTCATACCAGTCCCATGACTGACTCGTAGTTTGTTTCACCTTGCAAACCCGGGTGCCCTTATTTTCACATGGGCAGCCTAGTTACAGGTGGTTGACATATTTTAGCTAGCCCCGCAGCAGAGTTGCACTTTTGGCTCATGGCGAGGCTTGACTACATGTTGATGACTACGATTTTCCGCCATTACTATATATGTATTATGATTCCGCCTCCGGCGATGTAGACTGATTATGTATTATTATGCACTAAGTTGTATCCTGCACTGTGCTCTCTGATGTGGTGATATGTATATGATTCCGCTGTCATATTTGTGTAAATTATTCTATTTCCTGCTTTTGCTATTTTCCGTACTCTGCTAATGATGATTAATGTGTTATATTCCAATGATTATCCTTAACACCGTAGCATGGGGTTTTGAGATCGTCACAGAAATTTTTAGACTGGCTTGAATATTTTGATTTATCATTAATCAGTGATACACGATGAAATTCATCTATATTCATGATCATTATGGTTGTTTTTGTTTGTTTCAGATCACTTGAAATTTTCTGATATTTTGAATCTCACACACCTCTCAGATCTAAAATTATTAATCCTATGTGATTGATTCATTATATCTCAAGATTTACATTCGTTCAAGTGATTTTGAATAAACCACTATTTTTTGGATCATGAATTATTACTCAAGTTTGATGTAAATGATCTGAAATTATTCTTGGCTTATCAGAAATATTTGGCAAAGTTCCTTTGAAATTTCGGTCTTAAAATTTACTCTTATTTCATAATTTTTTGATTTAAATACTTGTTTGTTTAAAATCATTTGAATTTACTGATTATTGAATCTCACACATATCTTGAATCTGAAATTAATAATATGGTGTTATTGATTCGTTGAATCTAGAGTTTTTTTTCAGATACCTCAAGTGATTTCAAATAAACGAAATTTTTAATCTTGGATCATGAATCATATTTACATGACCATCATCCTATGATGAGTCTGCTGTGCTATTGGTTTCTATGCTGCGCTGATACTGTTTTTGAAAAATGTTTTCAAAAATCTGCTTGGTTTTGACTGCTGCAATGATAAATTAAATTAATT
Source organism: Allium sativum (assembly GCA_030737875.1). Taxonomy (NCBI): domain Eukaryota; kingdom Viridiplantae; phylum Streptophyta; class Magnoliopsida; order Asparagales; family Amaryllidaceae; genus Allium; species Allium sativum. The sequence continues at coordinate 618,954,561 of CM060919.1, read as the reverse complement.
TGCTAGTCTTGCCTTCTTGGGCCTTATGGTTGAATTTCTGTTTGTATCTGATATCCCGGTTTGTCTCATGTGCCTTGTTACAATCCTCATTAATTTAGACACCAATTTGTATCAGAAGTGCTAAATTTTTTTGTATATATATTTTTTTCTTATCCCTCTTGGCATGTATAGATCTTCATATCCCTCTTGTAATTGCTTTTCAATTTTAAAATTATTTATTGATTATTCATTCAGAAATTGAAATCAATATCCAAATTGAACGGTTTTTATGATTCATAAAAATCATTATCAGATTTTGAAATTGTGATGAATTGTGACTGCAGTGTATTTCACAACAAGAGGAGATTTTATTTAGATTTTCATGATGGTTGAATAATTATTATAATATCTTTGAATTGGCGATTATTTCACGACCATCTTCTTTAACTTCCATTATTCTGCCATCCATCATTTTCTTATATATTAATATGGAGAGTTTATTTTTTTTTAAATCATCTTGGATAAACAGTGAAAATATTTGTGATGGAATTGTGGTTACATTATTATTCATAATTATTGATAATTGAAAATTTTCAATGATCCCGGTACATTCGAGCATACTTCATAATATAAATAATTTAGAAATTTATTTCACAAACCATTTCTGTACCTACCCCATTTTCTATCATCCATATATTGGTTTTGTATAGCGAGGAGTTTTTTCATTTTAAAGATAAAATGATAAATATATATAATTAATATATAAGCGTGTCTTTAACCTCATTTAAAAATCCATGCTCTGGTCATGCTCGGTTATGATACGACTTATAATTTAAGCTATGATTGACCTCATTTAAAAATCCAAGCTCTGGTTATGCGTGGTCAGTGTGCTCTTAAATAAAAGAAAAAGAAAAAGGATACATTGTGCTATAAATTGAAATTTATCTGAAATTCTCCTTGGTGTTTAAAAACCAACCTATCAATCCATCTTTCTAATCTGCGAAATGTGTTGAAATCTTATGTAGTATTATGATTTGTTGATTGATAGCTACTGGGATTTGAGATTATACGATTTTATCACTTAAATAGAATTATTAATTATAGTCCAAATCCATCACTGTTTTTGTGCTTTATTTTTGAAAATCGTATTGGAAAATAATTGGAATTATTTGTTTTAAAACTCTCCCCATTTATATATATTTCGCCGTAAATCCGTCATTCTCTGCAATGTGAAATAAGACACTAGTTCTTAGTTTATTATGATTTTTGTTTTAATGATTGAAATCTATGATGATCGTTCTTCCTTTTAAGCTGATATTATATTTTTAGTCATTTTTCAACTATATTTTAAATTCTGAATTCTTTTGATGATAACAAAAGGGGGAGAATGGGTTGATATTTTGATTAATGAGTGAATATTTTGTAAATATTTTTATTTTTGAAAATTAATTCAATTTTCATTTTTTTCACTCATTCACAGTTATAGGGGGAGTTTCTGTTGTATGGGGAGTATTTAAATAGGGGGGATTCAGTTTTTCACTGTCAAACACATTTATTATATTCAAAATCTTAAATATTTGTTTGTCATCATCAAAAGGGGGAGATTGTTGCATATAATGTAACACCCCATATCCATTAAGGTCACTCACAAAGGGAATGCCTTAACTTCAATGGAGCATTATGGGTACTGGAACAGAAATATTACAAGACAGACATATATAAAACAGCGGAAGGTAAAGTAGAAGTACTTCAAATCATTTATTAAATATATGTTGTTTACAATAAAAACCCATCAACTTCCCATATCCAATTACATAGCTAAAATATCTGTCTTGCTCAAAAACAAAGAAGCATAAAAATAAATTGCCGTATTCCCCAATAAAGCAAAGCAAGCCATAGCCAAGAGAAATCCAAGCCGTACATGAAACAGCCTTGAAGCTTGGTAAGATCTGAACTAAGCTGTATTCCCACCCTGCAAACCGGGGGGGGGACGGAAGAAAAAGTGGCGAAACAAACCGGGTCAGTCATAAAGGCTTAGTAAGTCCTAGTGACTTTCAGCATAAAAACAGGTAAAGATAATATGGCATGAATAAACTGAAAGTAAACATAAGCATGATGACGAGGTAAGCTACAGACACGATGAATCAGGTATAACATCCCATACTTCCTATCAAGGGTAGCATCACAAGGTTCCTACCAAGTATCACATCACCAGGTTTCTATAACGTCGCAAGATTTCTAAGTTTCACCATTACCCTATTTTCCTTGATTTCCTATATTCTCTGCACCACCTAACTAGCATTCCAATTAGTTTACTTAGTTATAATTACAAGATAAGTGATCCCCCATAACCTACATGATAGTTTCAAAGGTACATATCCTACGATGAGGGTCCCACCTCATATTGACAGTTTCGTGTCCCCACCGTACCTATTTGATCGGCTCTTACTTACAATGTTTCACATGTGTTATATACTAAGGTTATCCCAACCCCGTAGTTGTGGTAGCCTTCAAGACTACATCTAATATGAGAGTTTCACCTCAACCAACCCAATTTCCATGAATGTGTTAGAAGTATCCTTACTACCCTAATCGATCGGCTCCTACTCGACCTAGTTCTTGCGACCCCCTACTTGTAGATACCTGTGCTGGTCCCACCCTAGGGTGTATCAATCCCAAGGATGGCAACCCCGACGCAATTTTTGATGCACAGCTTTATATCTACTGATGCCCAGTGTCTAAATTTTCCACTCCGGAATACGTGCATGCCCGTAATCCGTCGGAACCTGCACTGCTGCATCACCCGCCGCCGTTTTGACCGCTTACAATCAGCCTAGTAATCGTGCCCCACCCTGCCTAGCTCAGGGTACCGTTGATACCTAGTGTGGGTTACCGTTGAAACGGGTCCCGCTACTAGGTTTTCCTAGGGTCTATTTGTATACCCCAAAGGTTGGTTAAGTGTTATTCATTCAAGTTAACTTAACCCCACCCCCCATCATGTTACATTGGTTAAGTGTTCTCTCTGGTGTTACTTAACCCTACCGCATGTCTTGTTATATCGGTTAAGGGTTGCCTTCACGTGTTTACTTAACCCTACCACACACCATGTCATATAGGTTAAGCATCGCCAACCCATTTAACTTAACCCTCCCATTCGTCAGATTGCATTGGTTAAGTATTTCAAGTAATTCATGGCTTAACCGGCCCACGTATCATGTCAAATTGGTTAAGTGTTATCTAGTGATTCATAACTTAACCCCACTATCTTAGCATATTAAATTGGTTAAGTGTTTTCAAGCAGTTCATGACCTAACCCGTCCACGTATCATGCTAAGTTGGTTAATTATTATCTATATGTTCAAGTTGACTTAACCCTGCCACATGTCATGTTATATTGGTTAAGTGTCATTAGTTTAGTCATATTACTTAACCCACTCATTCATGTCATAATGGTTAAGTATCATTAGTCTAGTTATATTACTTAACCCACCCATTGGTCTGATTAACAGTTATGTTGGTTAAGCGTTCTTAATTTACTTAACCCTACCCACTGGTTTAATTAACATATTATGTTGGTTAAACCCACACTTATATGTTTTTCGTGTTCTTAACTCATACCGGTTAGGTCCGTATTTACATGTCAAATTTCCATGCCATCCCACCTAACCCTCTAACCATACCCACATCTTATTATGGTTAGTACTCCTTAATTCATTCATTATGACGCACGAATAATGACCTCTCACATTAGGCCGTGCACTTTGTGGCCACTGGATTTGCCGGGCAGTTCCGGGCAGATTTACACCACAAACTGAGTCTAACCTCATGTTATAAACCATTACGCCTACAATTCGACCTTCGACCTCTCACATTAGACTGACACTTTGTGGCTACTGGACTTGCCGGGCGGTTCCGGGCAGATTACACCACAAACCGAGTCTAACCTCATGTCAAAGGTTCATTAATGGTCGTATTCCCGCCAAAACCCCAATATCAGTTCATGTGTTTAGCATATAAAAATGTTCATGTTTTGACCACCTTCATATTTCCAGTTATATGCCAATTATCAAGTTCATAATTCACGTTTTTGCCCCAAAACATATTTCCAAATTATTATCATAATTCACTGTAAGGTTATGCCAAGTTATAGCCTTTTATTTACAATACATGCTAACTACCCAAAACCCAACTTAGGCGCGTTCATATAAGAACTCTACCAAGTCATAAATTATTATATATGTTTCAACTCCAAATTTTACATAATTAACATATGCCCAAGATCTAGATTTCATGTCAGTTTTACATATGCCCAATTCATACCAAATTTACATATGTTCAATTCATGTCGTTTTACATGTATGCCAATTTTTGTGCCAATTTACACATATACCAAGTTTCATGCCGTTTTATATATGTCAAGATTCATGATTTACATGTTTACAAAGCTTTGCTTAATTTACATAGATCAAGTTTATACCCAAAATTACATGTATACCACGTTTACACCAATTTACCCATAACAAGTTCTAGCCAAATTACATATATCAAGATCCATATCAAATTACATATGCCAATCCCCATTCTTGCAATTACCATTTTAATGACAATACCCAAATATCCAATTTCATGTTAATGGTAGTAATACCCAAATATCCAATTTTTATGTTATGCCATCAATTCCACCAAACACATATACTCCACTAGGCAATATTCCAATATTTCCCCCGTATACCATCGCACGTATATCGTAGTTTAGGCCTAGGTCCGAAATTGACCTAGGTTCATCAAAAGAAAATAAATAGGGGAAGGTAGAAGTTGCAATAAAAACAAGATCAGAGAGAAAACAACATAAAAACATCATCTCAGGCATAAAGAATAGATCTAAATAATAATATCAACATGAATCAAGAAAATTGATTCACAACAAGCTGAATAGACCATAAACTTGTTATGAGAATAAAGATAGAAAAGTTCCCAAAATCAAGATCCAAGAAGAAACAAGAATAGACTTTAATCAGACGTCCAATTTCACTTCATCACATGTCCATATTAAATTTAATTATTTTAATCTGAAAATAACTAGAACTTACCGATTATGGACAAGTAATTAGGAACTGAATTTGTTGTAAAAATGTTGCGGTGTTGTTGATTTATTGTTTAGAATCATTGTTGAAGCTTTGTTCTTTGAATTGATTTGAATTTGAATGCTTGTACTTTGATTTGGAGACGGCGGTCATGGTTCAAGAGATATTTTAGCAGTATAATGGTGTAAGAATGATTTGTTATGAATTAGGTTAGGTTTTAGGGTATAATTATAGGTGTAGGAACTATTTAGGGCCCTTTGATCAACCCTAGAATCAATACGGACCATCAAAACACGTCTCAAGCTTCAAAAATGGGTTCTGGGTCAAAACAGGTCGACCAGGTCGACCTATAAGGGGGGAGGTCGACCACATGGTCGACCTGGGGCGTAGGTCGACCCTAAGGCCGACCACATGGTCGAACTAGGGGGTAGGTCGACCCTAAGGTCAACCACATGGTTGACCGGACCCCTAGGTCGACCTGCCTGGTCCTGTGCTGCCTGAAATTTGCTGAATCTTCTACAGGCCATAACTTCTTCATTCGGACTCCGATTTTCGAAAACTTGGGCTCGATTTCATGTAGAATTCCGAGACGAATGCATTGGCGCAACCCGTTTCCCTTGATTATCATTTTAAAATTTAATTATACCTTGATTTCTTTTTTTAACATGTTATTAAAATTCGGGTTGTAACATTCTCCCCTCCTTAAAGGATTTCATCCCCGAAATCTTCAAGTTAAGAAGAATGTGTCCTACCATCAAATCATCCATCTACTCAATCATCAATCACAGGCATCCATTGTCCTTAAGAAATTTCAAATGCTGTATGAACATATGCAGAAAGTGTGCGTATATGTTCCTTATCTAATGCAAATGATCATGCCTGATTGATCTTCTTAATGCAAAATATGTTTAGTGCCATGAGTCCAACATGAATGCAAATAGTCCTAGTCACATAAACACTATATGTGTGCCCAAACATCCATCCATATGCAACATTCACATGATAAAACATTCAATTTCATTCATAAACAAGTATAAACACTCATGCATATGCAATATGAAAGGTGACTAAGTCGATCTAGTGTCAAATGTGCGTGTATATGCATCCACGAGCAACCACTTGCAACCATCAATCATAACATGTCTCAAACACATGTTTACACCCAATTGTTCCTACCTAAAGATATAGTCGAATGATAGAAGCAAGTAAAAACTTTGTGCCCATTAGGCAATGTCAAAACTGGAAATCTATGTCACATATATACTGATTAGGAGAAGAACTCCCTAAGCACCAGCCCTGAAGACCGAAATCAATATCAGATTGATACCCAAAGAATTAACCAACTAATATATTTGTTTCTAGGAAACTAAGCATGATGGACTCCTTTTTGGTCACAAGAAATCCTTTCCTAAGACCAACCCATATCCTATAAAACCCAAAAAGTTTAGTCAACCCAACGGACACCCTCAAGCCCCAAAATGTATTACTAACAGATGAGTCATACTCCCTATGGGGTTTGCAACAGAAATAGGATGTAGAATAGGACCGAGAGGATATAATTAAAAGATAGCATGCAAATAAGCTCTACAGGAAAAGAGGGATCAAGGATATACTCTTAAAAATAGATATGATGCGCGTATCTAGTCTTCAATCTTCTGAGTCGTATTTCCTTGAGCTTAACTCCATTGTGCTTTCACCGTCTTTAACTTCACAATTTCGTAGCTTCTTAATTCTTGTTTCCAAAATATGAGTTGGAACTCATTCCACTGTTGCCTCTCGTTTCACTTTCACTTATTCTCCTTCTAGCATACTCGGCTCAAACATAACTGCGTACTCATGGTTTCATGCAAGCTCTCCAAAATTCATTAGTGAATCCTAGATCTCGTTTACTTATTATAAGGTATTCCACGCAGAAGAACTATCTCTTGAAAACAAACAAATGCCAACCATGCTGCCAAATGTACTTACTAAGGTGATTTTCTATAACTCATGCATAAGCGAAATGAACCATCCGCTTAGTGGCGAACACTACTCGAGCAGATCAATAAATGTATCAAAAGATTTTAGGTAACTAAGCATGGCAGAACCCTAAGGATTACACTGGACTTCGAGGGCATTACCGAGGCAGGTCAAGAGCCTAACTACCCTCTTTTCATATTCGAGAATGGTACCATTTCTGGATAACCACTCCATCCCTAGAATCAACCCATAGCCCAAAAACATAAGCTTTACATCTAAGCTCAACACTTAGCATACACTTTCTCAAATCCAAACGAGTCATGAATAAGTGAACCGATTCCCCAACAGGATTTGAGACCAAAATGGGATCCTCTACTACGTTAGTACTAAGGTGCAAAGACTCAACTTTCGAAGCAGAATTAAAAAGGATGCGATGTACAAAAACAAAGTTCCCATGGTATGACAGAAAAGAAAAGCTAAAATTTTAACAGAATTGTTATCACCTCTCTTAGGTACGCTAGTAGTGAGAGCATACAATTGCCCTCTCGACGATCTTGTCCTTTTCCCTTGTCCTTGTCCTATGGTACTTAACTACGTGTCTCTTTTTACCATACTAAAGATACTTTCTCTTGTCATGGGTTTTATTATTCTTTCACTTTGGCCTCTTTCCTTTCACCTTTTCCTCCTTCGTGGATTAAGCCATATATATAAGTTTCTCATCCTTAGGCTTGTGTTCTTTATCCTCATTCTTACTATCCTTGTATAGTTTGTTGACAAGTTTCTCGAAAGCTACCTCCATCGCACGGTAACCCTACAAAGCTTGAAATAAGATTAGTTGCAGATGGAACTACATCGGCTACAGATGGAAGTTGGGTACTTCTTTGCCCTCCTACATGTGTCGTACACCTACCAAAACTATGGTGAAAAAGAAAGAGAGAAGAGACTCAAGGAGAGAATCAAAAGATAGTGAATATGGCTTTGGAGAATATGCCTTTCGTAAAACAAAACTTTTCTTAGAAAAATGCTTCTTCGTAAACGTTTTGAAAATAATTTCAGAAGGTTTTTAAAAGCTTTTGCCCAGTCTGGTAACCTTCTGCTCTGATACCAAATGTAACACCCCACATACGTTAAGGTCACTCACAAACGGAATGCCTTAACTTCAATGGAGCATTATGGGTACTGGAACAGAAATATTACAAGACATACATATATAAAACAGCGGAAGGTAAAGTAGAAGTAATTCAAATCATTTATTAAATATATGTTGTTTACAATAAAAACCCATCAACTTCCTATACCCAATTACATAGCTAAAATATCTGTCTCTGCTCAAAAACAAAGAAGCATAAAAATAAATTGTCATATTCCCCAATAAAGCAAAGCAAGCCATAGCCAAGAGAAATCCAAGCCGTACATGAAAGAGCCTTGAAGCTTGGTAAGATCCGTACTAAGCTGCATTCCCACCCTGCGAACCTAGGGGAGGGGGGAAACGGAAGAAAAAGAGGCAAAACAAATCGGGTCAGTCATAAAAACTGAGTAAGTCCTAGTGACATTCAGCCTAAAAACAGGTAAAGATAATATGGCATGAATAAACTGAAAGTAAACATAAGCATGATGACGAGGTAAGCTACAAACACGAAATCAGGTATAACATCCCATACTTCCTATCAAGGGTAGCATCACAAGGTTCCCACCAAGTATCACATCGCAAGGTTTCTATAACATCGCAAGATTTCTAAGTTTCAACATTACCCTATTTCCCTTAATTTCCTATATTCTCTGCACCACCTAACTAGCATTCCAATTAGTTTACTTAGTTATAATTACAAGATAAGTAATCCCCCATAACCCACATGAGAGTTTCATAGGTACATATCCTACGATGAGGGTCCCACCTCATATTGACAGTTTCGTGTCCCCACCGTACCTATTTGATCGGCTCTTACTTACAATGTTTCACATGTGTTATATACTAAGGTTATCCCAACCCCGTAGTTGTGGTAGCCTTCAAGACTACATCTAATATGAGAGTTTCACCTCAACCAGCCCAATTTCCATGAATGTGTTAGATGTATCCTTACTGCCCTAATCGATCGGCTCCTATTCGACCTAGTTCTTACGGTCCCCTACTTGTAGATACCTGTGCTGGTCCCACCCTAGGGTGTATCAGTCCCTAGGATGGCATCCCCGACGCAATTCTTGATGCACAGCTTTATATCTACTGATGCACAGTGGCTAAATTTTCTGCTCCGGAATACGTGCACGCCCATAATCCGTCGGAACCTGCACTGTTGCATCACCCGCCGCTGTTTTAACGGCTTACAATCAGCCCCGTAATCGTGCCCTACCATGCCTAACTCAGGGTACCGTTGATAACTAGTGTGGGTTACTGCTAAAACGGGTCCCGCTACTAGGGTTTTCCTTGGGTCTGTTCGTATGCCCCACAGGTTGGTTAAGTGTTATTCATTAAAGTTAACTTAACCCCACCCCCCATCATGTTACCTTGGTTAAGTGTTCTCTCTGGTGTTACTTAACCCTACCGCATGTCTTGTTATATTGGTTAAGCGTTGCCTTCGCGTGTTTACTTAACCCTACCACACACCATGTCATATTGGTTAAGCATCGCCAACCCATTTAACTTAACCCTCCCATTCGTCAGATTGCATTGGTTAAGTATTTCAAGTAATTCATAGCTTAACCCGCCCACGTATCATGTCAAGTTGGTTAAGTGTTATCTAGTGATTCATAACTTTACCCCGCTATTTTAGCATATCAAATTGGTTAAGTGTTTTCAAGCAGTTCATGACCTAACCCGCCCACGTATCATGCTAAGTTGGTTAAGTATTATCTATATGTTCAAGTTGACTTAACCCTGCCATGTGTCATGTTATATTGGTTAAGTGTCATTAGTCTAGTCATATTACTTAACCCACTCATTCAAGTCATATCGGTTAAGTGTCATTAGTCTAGTCATATTACTTAACCCACCCATTGGTCTGATTAACAGTTATGTTGGTTAAGCGTTCTTAATTTACTTAACCCTACCCACTGGTCTAATTAACATGTTATGATGGTTAAGCCCACACTTATAAGTTTTACGTGTTCTTAACTCATACCGGTTAGGTCCATATTTACATGTCAAAATTCCATGCCATTCCACCTAACCCTCTAACCATACCCACATCATATTATGGTTAGTACTCCTTAATTCATTCATTATGACGCACGAATCATGACCTCTCACATTAGACCGTGCACTTTGTGGCCACTGGATTTGCTGTGCGGCTCCGGGCAGATTTACACCACAAACTGAGTCTAACCTCGTGTCATAAACCGTTACGCCTACAATTCGACCTTCGACCTCTCACATTATACTAACACTTTGTGGCTACTGGATTTGCCGGGCAGTTCTGGGCAGATTACACCACAAACCGAGTCTAACCTCGTGTCAAAGGGTCATTACTGGTCGTATTCCCCCCAAAACCCCAATATCAGTTCATGTGTTTAACATATAAAAATGTTCATGTTTCAACCACGTTCATATTTCCAGTTATACGCCAATTATCAAGTTCATAATTCACGTTTTTGCCCCCAAAACGTATTCCCAAATTATTATCATAATTCACTATATGGTTATGCCAAGTTATAGCCTTTTATTTACAATACATGCCAACTACCCAAAACCTAACTTAGGCGCGTTCATATTAAACCTCTACCAAGTCATAAATTATTATATATGTTTCAACTCCAAATTTTACATAATTAGCATATGCCCAAGATCTAGATTTCATGTCAAATTTACATATGCCCAATTCATACCAAATTTACATATATTCGATTCATGCCGTTTTACATGTATGCCAATTTTTATGCCAATTTACACATATACCAAGTTTCATGCCATTTTACATTTGTCAAGATTCATGATTTACATGTTTACAAAGCTTTGCTAAATTTACATAGATCAAGTTTTATACCCAAAATTACATGTATACCACGCCCACACTTATTAGTTTTACGTGTTCTTAACTCATACCGGTTAGGTCCATATTTACATGTCAAATTTCCATGCCATTTCACCTAACCCTCTAACCATACCCACGTCTTATTATGGTTAGTACTCCTTAATTCATTCATTATGACGCACGAATCATGACGTCTCACATTAGACCGTGCACTTTGTGGCCACTGGATTTGCTGGGCGGCTCCGGGCAGATTTACACCACAAACTGAGTCTAACATCGTCTCATAAACTGTTACGCCTACAATTCGACCTTTGACCTCTAACATTAGACTGACACTTTGTGGCTACTGGATTTGCCGGGCGGTTCCGGGTAGATTTACACCACAAACCGAGTCTAACCTCGTGTGAAAGGTTCATTAATGGTCGTATTCCCCCCAAAACCCCAATATTAGTTCATGTGTTTAGCATATAAAAATGTTCATGTTTCAACCACGTTCATATTTCCAGTTATACGCCAATTATCAAGTTCATAATTCACGTTTTTGCCCCAAAACGTATTCACAAATTATTATCATAATTCACTATAAGATTATGCCAAGTTATAGCCTTTTATTTACAATACATGTCAACTACCCAAAACCCAACTTAGGCATGTTCATATTAAACATCTACCAAGTCATAAATTATTATATACGTTTCAACTCCAAATTTTACATGATTAACATATGCCCAAGATCTAGACTTCATGTCAGTTTTACATATGCCCAATTCATACCAAATTTACATATGTTCGATTCATGCCGTTTTACATGTATGCCAATTTTTATGCCAATTTACACATATACCAAGTTTCATGCCATTTTACATATGTCAAGATTCATGATTTACATGTTTATAAAGCTTTGCTTAATTTGCATAGATCAAGTTTTATACCCGAAATTACATGTATACCACGTTTACACCAATTTACCCATAACAAGTTCTTGCCAAATTACATATATCAAGATCCATATCAAATAACATATGCCAATACCCATTCTTGCAATTACCATTTTAATGAAAATACCCAAATATCCAATTTCATGTTAATGGTAGTAATACCCAAATATCCAATTTTTATATTATGCCATTAATTCCACCAAACACATATACTCCACTAGGAAATATTCCAATATTTCACCCGTATACCATCGCACGTATATCGTAGTTTAGGCCTAGGTCCGAAATTGACCTAGGCTCATCAAAAGAAAATAAATAGGGGAAGGTAGAAGTTGCAATAAAAACATGATCAGAGAGAAAACGACATAAAAACATCATCTCAGGCATAAAGAATAGATCTTGACAATAATATCAACATGAATCAAGAAAATTGATTCACAACAAGATGAAAAGACCGTAAACTTGTCATGAGAATAAAGATAGAAAAGTTCCCAAAATCAAGATCCAAGAAGAAACAAGAATAGACTTGAATCAAAAGTACAATTTCACTTCATCACATATCCATATTAAATTTAATTATTTTAATCTGAAAATTACTAGAACTTACCGATCGTGGACAAGGAATTAAGAACTGAATTTGTTGTAAAAATGTTGCGGCATTGTTGATTTATTGTCTAGAATCATTGTTGAAGATTTGTTCTTTGAATTGATTTGAATTTGAATGCTTGTACTTTGATTTGGAGACGGCGGCCATGGTTCAAGAGATATTTTAGCAGCATAATGGTGTAAGAATGATTTGTTATGAATTAGGTTAGGTCTTAGGGTATATTTATAGGTGTAGGAACTATTTAGGGCCCTTAGATCAACCCTAGAATCAATTTGGACCATCAAAACACGTCTCAGGCTTCAAAAATGGGTTCTAGGTCAAAACAGGCCGACCAGGTCGACCTGTAAGGGGGGGAGGTCGACCACATGGTCGACCTGGGGGGTAGGTCGACCCTAAGGTCGACCACATGGTCGACCTGACCCCCAGGTCGACCTGCCTGGTCCTGTGCTGCCTGAAATTTGCTGAATCTTCTACAGGCCATAATTTCTTCATCCGGACTCCGATTTTCGAAAATTTGGGCTCAGTTTCTTGTAGAATTCCGAGACGAATGTGTTGGCGCAACTCGTTTCCCTTGATTATTATTTTAAAAATTAATTAAACCTTGATTTCTTATTTTAACATGTTATTAAAATTCGGGTTGTTACATATAACGTTGTTGTATACACAATTATGTGATTTTTGTTTGATGATAATAACCAAATATATATTATTATAAATGTGTTTGTACTGTACTGCTTTATATATACACAACAGACATGAATATAATATTTCTGTTTAAATAAAATACAACTGTACAAAATTTTAAATATTCACACAGTATTTTATTTAAACAACATATTTTATTTCAGTTTTAAATAGTACAAAAATTTTATACTCCACTATTTGAACATGTATGTATACATTTCAATTCACTTATATTTTCATACACAATTCCTCACACTCAAATAGTCAGTTTATATACATTTTCATTTATACATTCAGAGTCTCAAATACAAACACTTTCACTGTTACACACACTTTTATTTTCATTGTCTTCTGTCTTTCATCTTTTGTCTTCACAGCATTCTTCAATCAGTCCAGTCTTCATACCTGTCATATACATGAAACACACATAGTACACTGCAATTGAAACAAAACTGTATATGCACGAATATAAATTTTAATTTTAAAATTTTATTTTCCTCAGATTTCTGGTGTATTTCTCAGCATCTTTCATGACTTGATCTGATTTGTATATATTTCTAGTACCCACTGATCAGCCTCAACATACTACACTGGTTTGTTGATCAAAATCAGTAGCTGATTCTGAGCAGCCACAACGCAGTGCAACAGTTTGTTGATTAAAAAAATGCATGTTCACAATACATGTATACACACATGAGTGTGTGCATATACACATATGTTATGCAAGTGCACAGGAATGCCAATAGCCAAGATGATTGTGTAAATGATATCACAAATGTAGATGTGCAAGTGAAGGCGATGGTGCACCACAAATATGGAAACAAAACAACAAGTTCGTGGTTCTACACTGCCAAAGTCAAACAGTATGGTTCAATAGAAAGCATCATGCACAGAGCATGATCAAGATGCCAAATCATCACAACGGATCAAAGAAATGTTATCAAATAACCTAAACATGATCTGATGAACATGGATAGCAATAATTATATGGACACAACAAGCGTGGGTATTAACAAGGCCATTTACATATTCAAGTGACATGTTCATGTGTACAAAACCAAGACAAGCCATGTGAACATCCTCAGATATGAAGTGCAGCAAGCAGGTCTAACACGAGAGTGGACAAGTGTAATTTAAGGTGGCCAAAACAGGAAGCATGCATGTACAACAATTTTGACACAACAATGGCAAGTGCAAACTTATTTTCATGCATAGGATCACAAAGTGATAAGGCCGAGGCATGTACAAACAACCATGTGAAAATTCATGAACAAAGTAGTTTCATGTTCACATGTCCAAAATAAACAAGTTAATTCAAGATAGATGGTGCAAAAGTAAGATTCAAGTATGCATGGTGGAAGAGCTGATTAAAACAGAGTGAAGTATATATACATCAACAAACCAAGACACAAAATAGTTCGCCAAGTTCATGTCAGATTTCATGTGCTCAATACTTTATGGCAAGACTTATGTGAACAATGGTGAAGGTAAACAAATCATTTCAAGTTGCCAAAACAAATATCCAGAAAGCTGCAATTAATTTTGAGAATAAATCATGCAAGTGTAACACCGATTTAATAAATGGGAAAACATTTTTTTTGGCATGAATTCAATTAACATAGGAAAGTGTGGACATTAATGGCAAATGGCAAGTATTCAATATTGAAAGGAATATAGATGATTCATTTCAGAAATTCAAAGTTAGGCATGTTTTCAATGCAAAATTTTACACCATTTAACATTTCCAGGTTTAACAACTCTAGGCAAGTTTTTTAATGCATCCCTGAAATCCCAGTGAATGTTCGTATTTGGTTTAAGGCAAGAAATCTTCTAAGGCAAATTACTAGAATTTCTATCCAGGAAAGTTTGCAACTCGTGATGAAAATTTATTTGAATTCCAGAAAATACACAGAAATTATGGACAAGGAATTTGTGAGCAAGATTAATGTTTTTCTAGAAAGTCATTCACGATTATATGGCAAGAGTTCAACAAGTTTCCAGAAAACCTTTCAGCAATCACACAAGTATCATGGAACTTATATGGAAAATTCATTTCAGATATTCGAATCATTTCCTTCCAGTTTTGATCATCTTTTTTATGGAAACTTTTTAAAAGCTTTCCCGAAATATTAGAATCATGTTCAAGGGGCTGATTTAATCACGGAAATCACAACAAATCAGTGTGGACAAATATATATGGCAGGATTCATAAAGGGAAGAATATCAGGTCTAAATCCATCAACAAATTCAAATTCAATTGAGAAATCAAAAGAGGAAACCAATGCAACAAGTCAGCAAGTCACATAACGAAATCAGAGTCGATTAGGGTTTCATTTACCCTATATACAACACCAATTACATCACTGGCATGGGATTTTGAAAACACAAGCTACAATTCAAAGAACAGAAATCAAATCAATTCAGAATCACTCACATTTTTCAATCACAAAAATATCCCAAATCGTTGACAAGAAGAAGCTGATGCAAAGCAATATAGATCCGAATATCATCTGATTCCAAGCCACGAAGATTTGAACAAATTCCAGAAGTAATCGATTTCTATTTGGGGACAAAAAGAAAAACCCTAGTTTTTCATTTCAAGAGCCGCCACCATTTTGTTAAAGGAAAGAGATCGGGATAACTAAAATGAAGGGTGCACCACTACGCTGGCCAAGCTTTTGATAAGGATTAGAGTCTTTTAAAAAGGGGATAACCCTTATATTTTAATTCCTAGGGCTTTTTCAATTTTTTTTATTTTTGTATTTTTTTAATTTGTGTTGTAAAACGATTCGAACCGTTTTCTAGAGTCTGTAAAATTCTAGTTGTTTCAGATAGGGATTAACTGACAGTTTACTAGTGTCTGTAAGACTAGGGGAAAATCTGGTCTAGTGAATATAGACCAATCTAGGGTTTTGAGCGTACGGTTGGTACAGGAGCAAGGAGTGCGAGTTTACAGTGTTTGTAAGCGGGATCTGTTCTATCACCTAGTAGAAACCTCAGGAATGCAGCAGTAGGCAGGGTTTTGCCGAAGCTGGGTATCTCTGTGTGTTATTTTCTTTCTGCACTTTTATTTCTAATGTATTCCATGATCTGTTTATTACTTAATATCCCGTTAGAATTTTAATTCAGCGAAAAACTGTGATAAACCCTATTCATCACCCCCTCTAGGGATAATCTAGATCCAAGAGGAACACTTCGTGAAATCCTGTCAGCCTCTCCGGTAGTCTAACTCTGCATACCATTTGGCCTATCCTCTCAACAATGGGAAATGGTTCTACGAACCTTGGCGCCAACTTCTCTACTGAGCCAAATCGAACTACATTCCTCAAAGGTGATACTTTAATAAAGACCATATCACCTACCTCGAATTCCAAGTCAGTCCTTTTTTATCGGCATATGACTTCTTCTTATCTTGAGCTGCCTTCATTTTTCTTTGAATAAGGTCTATATTTTCAGAAGCCTCTCGCACCATCTCTGGCCTAAGTAGAAGTGTATCCGTAGACTCCCACCAACATGTCGGCGATCTGCATGGTCGTCTATAAAGTTCCTTGAAGGGTGTCATCCGTATGCTTGATTGGTAACTATTACTGTAGGAAAGCTGAACTAATGGGAGATGCTCCTCCCAAATCTCTCCGAAATCAAGAATACATAGCCTTAATAAGTCCTCAAGAAATATATTAACCCTCTCAGCCTGTCCATCGGTCTAAGGGTGATAAGCCGTGCTAAGTCTTAACTATGTACTAAAGGCCTCTTGCAAGATCCTCCAAAAATCGCTAGTAAATATAGGGTCTCGGTCACTTACTATACTGGAAGGTACCTCATGAAGTCGGACGATCTCTCTAAGTGATATCGATGCTAGCTAAGTCGCGGTCCTCTTGCTCTTGTCCGGAATAAAGTGACCGCTCTTAGTAAGCATGTCCATTATCACCCAAATACTCGTGTTTCCCTTCCTTGATCTGGGCATGTCCATTAATAAAGTCCATAGAGGCGCTCTCCCATTTCCATTGTGAGATATCCAAAGGCTGATGCAATCAACCAGGTTTCCTTTGTTCAGCCTTGACTAGTTGACAAGTCAAATATCGTGTCACGAATTCTGCTACATCATTCTTCATGCAAGTCCAGTAAAAAATTCGCTTCATATCTCAGTAGATAGGCATTTGAATTGAAAGATTCAGACATCGGTTGGTTGTTGCAAGCCTATACCTTGTGCATGTTTTATAAACACACAATCTTATATGTTAAAACGTGCTTAAGAGTTTAACAAGATTTATACTAATACATACAAAATCTAAACATATATACTATTCTTTTTATGTTCTTTGAATCTGTTTTCTAGTTTCTTCCTGCAAAACAAAGTTAGTCGATAATAATATATGTACATGTATAGTTGTCATAATCAAAACGCTATAAAGCGAGATCGAACATTCTCCCCCTTTTTGATAATGACAACCATATATGTAACTGCATATGTCAATATGCATATATTTTCTTCCCCTTTGTCATTGACATACGCAACACAGAAATATTCACATACAAACATAAGATGTTCATCACCATAGCAAGGACATAGTGGAGATTTGTGCCAAATAGACCAAAGTACCAAAAAATATTACAAACCATAGGAATTAAAGAGTTTGATGCAAAAGTACCATAAAGACCATACCAAACTTACCAACTTTCCATAGCGGACATGCTTGGACCAACACTCGTATCACCACCTTTGGGATCATCATCCCCGGAGCTAGAATTCGATGCTTCACCATTGGAGCTAGAAGACAGGCTAAATGGAGCGGGATCATGAGCTTGAGAAGATTGAGGTCCGATGCATGAAATTTTATCCCAAATCTTATTGAGAAAGCCTTCCAAAGAGTAATACTTCTTGTTGATCTTATGCTCAAAATATTTAAAATCTTTGTGAAGTTTAAATTGGTTCCAAGAGAGCATAACCAATGCTTCTTAGGCGAAAGATCAAGAGATACAATCTGAATATCCTCTTCTTCTCCTTGTACAAAGCAGCAATGACGATGAGATGATGATTCTGCTATTGGTATTTCCTGTTGCGAAGCAATGTGTTCTTGCCAAGCTAGAAAGGACATGTACTCTAATGTTGACGGTTTGGGATCAATATCCATAAGCTTCAAGGTTTTTGGACTAATCTCTTTGACACTCAAGGTAGTAGTATCGAGTATCTTAACTACGCTTTCAAGAAGTATAAGAGCTGTATAAGCACTGTATTGAATCATCTTATATTTCCTCTTATACGTAATATCCGCCCATTCATCAAGTGTTATCTTAGCCCAATTGACTTGCTGGTATAGTAAAGAGCATACAATACGAATTAAGAGACTAAAATACGAATGAATAGTTGGGACTAAAATACGATTCAAGAGACGTGCTTGAGGACGGAGATGAGTGGATGTAAGATCCTTCACATTAATTAAAGCACCGGATAAAAATTAATATGATGTTTCATCTCATTCGTCCATATTAACTTCTATAGTGCTAATATCGACTCCTAGCCAAGCATAAGGTAGAATTTGTCCTAATCGTCGAATAGTTAGGGGAATTCTTTTACCATACACCATAGATCATACACAATCCATTCTATTTCTTGGAGCTTGGTGATTCAAATTTAAATTGGCTAAGAAAAGCTTGACAAGCAAAGGATAAATTTTGACATTGTTAACATTATAATCGACCAAAGATTCGAAATTAAAGTGTCTAGCGAATTGGAGAAGACAATAATGAGAAAAAGCCTCGAATTTTACAAAATCTCCTTCAAAGAATTTTGAATTTTTCATATCTTCGTACCTTTACATTGCAATGACGTTCCAGAGCTATTGTTGGATTTGATCTTCGGATGGAGTCTCGAATTCTTGTTGTCTTGAGCATTTTGGTTTATTTGCCACTGATTTTGATTGAGTAGAAAGTTTGATTTTTGAGTTTTATGGAGTAATGAAGGATAGGGCATTTAGAAAAGTAAAAAAGGAAAGTAGACAATGAAGGTGGAGATGAAGAGGTAGGTAAAATGAGAGGTTGTGCCTTTTAAAAAAAATGTCAACATAAAACAAACGCCTTTTTAAAAAAATAATCCAAACAGCGTCGAAATAGTTCATCTTGACATAGATTTAGATGTCTATTTTTTATGATTCAGATGTCTGAATCAGCAATGAAATTTAAATTATTTTTAGCAATCAGACGTTTGATTAGGTTAAAAAAGACGTACGTTTTCTAGAAATGTGAAGCGACCCAAACTCGCCTTTATGGGAAAGCCCGGATTGAGTTGAGAACACGACAAATCATAACACAAACGACAGAACATTTCATTGCTTATTACAACAATTTACATCAGAGTACAAAAATATACAGAGTATGAATAAATAATATACATCCGGAAAATACCAGAGATTTAAAATATATTACATAGCAGCGGAAAATTAATACATAGCACAACTGTAAGAAATACATGGATACAGAGTGTTCCGAATATAGCTCTAGCTGTAAATCAGGATCCTGTAAAAATAAATCTGCAAAACCAAAACTACTAGCTGCTCGTGTGGAAAATAAGGGCACCCAGAGTTTAGGTTAAACAATAAACTCCAGATCAGTCATGTGACTAGTGTGAGAACTAAAACAGTTATTAGCTTGATTTTAAGGTTAGGTAAATCATGGGACTACGCCGTATAACACGGAACAGGTTTATCCCCTATGAATACCAGTGCATAAAAATAACAGCGCAATGCTAAAGAGAAAAATGAAGATATTATAAGACTTAGGTCCCATAGCAAAATAAATGCAGTCGAGGATAGAGTTTTCCCTTATAATAGCCAAATATGCTTTACACGCGAAATTTATCTTTTATTATTACTATAAGTGAAGAAATCAACTTCAAATATAAATGTATCAATCATAGGCGGTTTAGGTACCGTTATATTATGTCACCATATATATATATATATATATATATAAAAATATATATATATCTTTACAACTAAAATCGAATATCACGTATTGGAAATTATGTTTCCATCTATGAACCGAGGCAAGGGATTATCCTCACCGATTTCGAGATACATTAGCAAGTGCCTCAGGATCTCTCATAGTGAACCCCTTGGATCTTCGTGGCCGGTCATCCGTCGATGATTGGTTATACCATAAACTATATGTTAGTCGGTTCTATCGAAACTCTAAAATGGTCAGTATGTCGACAATATCCATCAGCCCCGTAGTAACCGATATAATATCCATCAGCCCCGCAGTGACCGATATATCCGAGGTACCTTGTCTCCCATCAAGTAATAATAGTGTGCAACATCCACATGAGTAAACAGTCTGGGCTTCATACCATGACGTTACTCGTAGCTCGATCTAACGTATGTCTATTTCCATCCAGTCACTATCCCCTTTTTGGTTCAAACCTGGGTGCGAGGCTCGCGAATTAACGCTACACAAAGATACGTTATTTAAATCCATGCTTTGATCATCAACCCCAAGGCTCTGCTTTTCAACAAAAGCCTTGATCCTTTGCATCTCGGCATGCCGCACTGACAATTCACGCCATGCGGCTAATATCTGTCGTATATAACCTTTTAGCTCGTACATCTTAGAGAAGGGTGTTAAGCAAGAGAATAAATTCTTCGCCACCAACCAGGTATATATTTAATAGAAATCAATCAACCCTGAATAAAATCCAATGTCAGACACACATCCATTTACAAGTCCGTTCTGGGTCTGAACGAAACCGAAGGCACCTTATTCCTCGTCCCATATGTCCAATACTGGAGAGAGGTCCCCGCATATCTAGTTGATCTCCTAGTACGTCTAGACAATCACCACATATTACCTTGTCTTGGGTGTACCGCCCAATCAAGACATCAGTAATCATCCAAACGATGTGAAGATCTCCGGTCTTCAACCACCGTCTTCATCGTCAACTAATTGTCGTATCAATTATTTAGAATGTGATAAACTCGATCTTTCCAATAACTCGCGTATTTTATAAAAAAGTGCTATAAAAACACAACATATGCCTTCAAATCTAGAATATTCTGTTATTAAAATATTCTTTCTTTTGGGAAAGGTTCCCAATTATTTTATCAAAGATAATTTTTTTTTAAATTTATTCTTTAATCTTCTTTCGAATATCATTTCAAATGAAATTAAAGTTTATCCAAACTAGTCGGGATTAGCGCACCTTACCGAAGTAATCATTTGTTATATTTCCCAATCCCAACATATTCATTCCATGAAGAAAAACTGGTAATACTCCATATCTAACACCACGGTGTTATCGGTAAATTTAATTACCATCTTATGTTCAAATCTAATTATAGATTTAACTACCACTTGGAGTAAAACTGGTGCTACTCCATTCTCGATCATTTCCCGAATTTGATAATTTAAATTATCACATTCTCTTTTCAATCTAATTAAAGATTCATTAAAACTCCACTTAGTTTTAATCTTCCCAAAAATCAATATTAATGATTATTTAACTTTACAAACATAAATATGTCGCATTGACAATCTACACCATACTATTGATTTTTGCCGATATATAACCTCTAAGCTCGTACGTCTTAGAGAAGGGTGTTAAGCAAGAGAATAAATTCTACGCCACCAAACAGATATATATTTAGCAGAGATAAACGAATATAGTTCGAAATACAATGTTAGCCATGTAATCATGTCTTTATCTGGGTTAAAGAACCAATGTTGTAACATCCCGTAATTCTATTAATATAAATATTCACAAATTAAAGAATAACTAATCTTAGACTTGAGAATTGTGGGAAACGGGTTGCGCCATTGTGTTCGTCTCGGAATTCTGGTTGAAATAGAGTCCGGGTTTGCGTGATTTGGACTTCGTATGAAGAAGTTATGGCCATCGGAATTTTCTGAAAATTTAAAACAACTCGCAGGAAATTTAAAATTCAAAATTCGAAGTCAAACAGGCTAGGCGGGAAATTTCCCGCCCAGCACCCCAGGTCGACTAGGGAGTCGACTAGGCAGTCGACACCCCCCCCAGGTCGACTGGGGAGTCGACTGGGCAGTCGACACCCCCCCCCCCCCCCAGGTCGACTGGGGAGTCGACTGGGCAGTCGACACCCCAGGGACCAGATCGACTGCGTAGTCGACCTAGGTGTCAACCTGGTCTGGCGGCTAGGGTTTCTGGCTAACCTGTTTTTGATTGAGTAATGACCCATTAGGGTTTTGACCTAATCTGGTTGGCTGGGATTAGTTCTGAGTTGATCTGACGGTCTAAAATAAATCCTAACTCTATAAATACCTAGGTAGTCTCTCACCCTAATTCATAAGAAAAATAGAATAGTTACCGTCATCCTGCCGCCATGGAACTCAGTCTAGCCGCCGCCAACTAAGAAGGAAGAAAAGCTGATCAAAACCTAATTCTAATCAACTCTAAAGCAAAGCAAAAATCTTTTCTTCTCTAAATTGTGAGTATGATAGTCTTAACAAGATTATTATCAATTTAATTAGGTTAAGTCATGAATGGATTATGAGTAGATGATGTGAATTGTCGTATATGTTATCATGTATGTTATTAATCCTATGCTATGTGGTGATGATATCCTATATGATGTAAATCATGCTATGATGATGAAATGTATGTTGAAAGTTTATAGGCTAAGTTGTGATGAATCATACATGTTAAAAAGCCATCTATGCTAGTTAGTTCATATTAATTAAATCATCATTTGGGCTATGTTGATCTATATGACAAGTTACATATGCAAGATAGATTGATTAGAAAAGTTATGAACATATGCCATGACATCTATTATGACATCTAGGTTTATGCTATTACATATGTGATACCCTATGCTAGTTCACACCATCATTATGTTGCCTAAAAACTCCATATGCAAGTTTATGTACAGATTTGGGTTATCATCATATCATGTAAATTGTGACATTTAACAAGTTGACACCTTTTGATCCTTAACATGCGTAGTTTATGCAAGTTTCACCCCTATTATGATTTGATTTATTTTAATTGTCTATATGCTATGATAATTTATCTTTGTGTTATGTGTTAGACTATTCAAGTCTAGCCTATATTATGTGTTGAATAAGCGAACGTATAAACGTGGGGTAGGGGTAATATTAAGGATTTAATACTAAGATGTTGGGGTGCAATTGATATGATTTTGCATGCCATGAATGGATGGCCATAATTGAGTCAATTATGGACATCATTAAAACTGGAAGTAATTAATAATTTGAATAGGGAATTATTAAAAGTGGGGTAAAAGATTATAAGTGTTAATCAATGCTTAGGACACGAGGTTGGACTCGTTTGTGACGTAAACCTGCCCGGACCCGCCTGGCAAATCCAGTGGTCACAAATGTCAGCCCAATGTGAGAGTTTCTAGGCCTAAACTAAAGCATAACAGTTGTAAAGACACGAGGTTAGACTCTTTTATGGTGTAAGACTGCCCGGACCCACTCGGCAAATCCAGCTGCCATAAATGACAGTCTAATGTGAGAGGTCTTTATGAGGTTATGGCCTGAATGAATTAAGAAATACTTAACCAGATAAACATGTAAAGTGGGACATGGGGGTTAAGCAGGTGCCTTGGGTAGCATAAGGAATCTAGTGGGTGCCCTTAGTGGCATGTGAAATACGATTAGTAAGACTTAACCAAACACACATGTAAATGAACATGACTAAGAGGGTTAAGTGGGATATACTAGTAGTGACAAGCTTAGGTGGGTAGCTTGTGGGGTCCCATTTCAACCAGTATCCCAAACGTATCTTTGTGGGCTCGACCTAAGTCGAGGACGGGGCACGCATGCTGGATTTGACTATAAGAGGCCAAAACGGGGAGCGGTGGCAACGCAAGTCCAACGGGTTTCATATGCGTGTGTGGACCCGGGCTGGTAGGTAAGACGTTGTTGCATCATGTAGGTATAAGCCGTGCATTCTCAAGTTGTATCGGGTTGACACTTTAGGGGAGTGATACACCCCACTGTGGGGCCAGCACGGGTATATGCGAGTAGGGAGCCGATCGAAAGTGGGTAGTGGGGTACACCTAGTGGAGATAGGGGCAGACGACACCTATGTAGTCAGCTAGGGGTACGTAAGGCCATTTATATGTTTCTGTGTGAAGCAAGTGGGATCAAACTTTAGGGTGACTGGTGCGGTGCAGTGTAGTAATGTGCGGTGCAGTGTAGTAATTATTCGTTAGTAATTAGGTGTGCCTTTACCGTTATCTTTAACGTTATCTTTCACGTTATCATTATCTGCTCATTCTATACCTAATAGTTCATAGACATTTACTTGTCTTCCATCTTATGCCTTAGTCTAATTATTTTGATAATAGTATTGTTAGAATTATCATACTCGCCAGACTTTATGTCTGACCCCCACCATTTCTATCCTTTTTCCCCCTCCAGGTCCTCAGGTTGGACCCAGCTCTAGTGGAGTTTGATTGGACTGCTTTATCTCTCTTGAAAAGCTTGGACCGTTGAAGTAAAGTCCAGCTTGTTATCTTCTTTAACGGCTATTTGTGTAATGGGATTATGTATTTTGTTTTATGAAGATGGATATTGTACTTGACTCTGATTTATGGTTTTATGATGTAAAAAACATGTTTAATTTCCGCTGCAATAAAATAAAGTTTTAATTTCCAAGTACTACTTATTATCTGTCTTGTTGTAATTTTTCTGTTCTATATTCACTTAAAACCTCCACGGAAGTTAATGCATTCCCTTTGTGAGTGAAATTAATGGACGTGGGGTGTTACACGTGGTATCAGAGCTTAAGGTTACCAGAACAAATAATTTTTTTAGAAAAACTATTTTTCTAAGGTATTTTTGGGAAAAGTGTTTTCAAAAACATGTCTTAATGAGTTATTTTAAAGAGGAAAGTTTTTAAGAAAAACATAATCCCTAAATAGCCATATATCTTTATCTTTCGAATTCTCCATTTTGAATCTTTCCTTTTTCGTTTCAGCATGGCTGAAGATCTTAACCTTCCGGACAGTGTAACGATACCAGGATGGTATAGGAGGTTATTAGAGGCTAGGTCCGCTGCAGGTCCAGCTAATGTTCCTCCACCACCAGTTGCACCCGTTCCTCCTCCTCCTCCTCACGTAGATACTTTTGCAAAGACGTGCAAGGAATTCAAGGCTATGGGTGGGAAACCTTTTCTAGGGTCAGAAACGTTTGTGGAAGCTAGAGATTGGCTTAAGGAGGTGGAAGAATTGCTAGAAATCTTTGAAGTAGAAGAAGGGAGGAAAGTTCGTTTAGCAGCTTGGTTGATGAAGGGAGAGGCCTCATTTTGGTGGGAGGTCACTAATGGGGAGAGTCCTGTTGATTCTTGGGCGGATTTCAGACGTAGATTCGAGGCAAAGTTTCTCTCAAGGGCGTAAGAAAATCTATATATGGAAAGGTTCTTGACATTGAAGCAAGGAAGCTCATCAGTGAAAGAATATGTCAATAAATTTAATCAGTTAGCAAGGTTTGGCTTGGACTTAGTAAACACGCTGGAGAAGAAGGCTCTGAGGTTCGTTAATGGGTTGAATGAACCATTGCAAGGGTTGGCTATGACCCACATCCCTATGGGGGCCACCTTTGAGAAGTTAGTAGAAATGGCGCTCATGCATGAGGAGAAAAGCGCTAAAGCTGAT
Source organism: Allium sativum (assembly GCA_030737875.1). Classification (NCBI taxonomy): domain Eukaryota; kingdom Viridiplantae; phylum Streptophyta; class Magnoliopsida; order Asparagales; family Amaryllidaceae; genus Allium; species Allium sativum. The sequence continues at coordinate 618,928,692 of CM060919.1, read as the reverse complement.
AAGGCACCCGAGAAGAAAGGGGATCAGAAGAAACCCCAACAGCAAAACAAGAAGGGTGGTAAAGACAATAATGGCAAGGGAAAGAAGAAATGTTTTAACTGTGGGACCCCAGGCCATCTCAGCAAGGACTGCCGAAAGAAAAAGAAGACTAGCTGTTTTCATTGTGGCGATGCGGGACATTTTGTGAAGGACAGCCCAAGGAAGGGGCAGAGGGCAGGGACTACCTCGGGAGGACAGGTGCAGGCTCTTATGGCACCAGGGCAGGCAAGGGGACAAGTTCAGGCTCTCGCGGTCCCACCGCTGCAAGAATGAGGTAGAACCATTTCTGTTGAAAGCTTAGTTTTTCTGTTTGATCATCCTGTCCGTACCTTATTCGATTCGGGCGCATCGCATTCGTTTATCTCTACATCATTAGTTGAATCACTGCACTTAAACACCAGTTTAGTAGAGGATCCCTTAGTTGTTTCGAATCCAATTGGTGGCTCAGCTTATTTGTCCATGATGTGTTTGGATTTGAAAATTTCTATACTTAGCGTTGAGTTTAGATGTGATGCTTATGTGTTGGGCTTCACGTGCTATGGGCTAATTTAAGGAATGGATTGGCTATCGAGAAATGGGGCCGTTCTTGATTGTGAAAGGAGAGTAGTTAGGCTCGTGACTCGCCTTGGCAACACTCTCGAAATCTTTTGTAATCCCATAAATTCCGTTATGCTAAGTTATCTAGAATCGCTTGACGCGTCTGAGGAAAATCTACGATCTGTTAGAGTGGTCCGAGAGTATTCAGATGTGTTTGAGGAGGTGAAGGGCTTGCCTCCGAAGTGGGAGATAGATTTTTGAATATATCTGGTGGATAATGCGAAACCAGTATCTTTGCCAGTACGCCACATGGCTCCTCGTGAAAGGAGGGAACTCGATAAGCAAGTGAAGGAGTTGCTTGAGAAGGGGTTCATAAGACGAAGTATATCGGAGTGGGGTGCTCCAGTGGTATTTTCCATGAAGGCGGATGGGTCCCTTAGACTTTGTGTGGACTATTGAGAACTTAATAAGCTTACTAAGAAGAACAGACACCCACTGCCGAGGATTGACGATATCTTCGATCAGTTAGTTGGCGCCTCAGTGTTTTCGCATTTGAACTTAGCCACTGGTTTCCATCAGTTGAGAGTGGCTGAGGATAGCATAGACAAGACTGCCTTTAGGACTCCAGACGCTTTCTATGAATGGCTAGTGATGCCCTTCGGTTTGACAAACACCCCCGCATACTTTGTTGATTTGATGAGTAGGGTGTTTATGGAGTACCTTAACAAATTCATGGTAGTCTTTGTAGACGACATCTTGATCTTTTCTAAGGATGAAGAAGAGAATGCCCTACATCTTAGGGAAGTGTTGGAGACTCTTTGAGCGCATAGCCTTAAAGCTAAATTTTCTAAGTGTCACTTCTGGAGGAAGGAAGTACGGTTCTTAGGACACGTGGTTTCCAAGGAAGGGATAGCTGTGGATCTCGCGAAGGTGGTGGCCATCCAAGATTGGAAGGTCCCTAAAAATGCTAACGAAGTGAGAAGTTTCTTGGGGTTGGCTGGCTACTATAGGAAGTTTATCAAAGACTTCGCGAAGATATCAGCTCCATTGACACGCCTGACGAAGAAGAACCTAGTTTTCACATAGGACGTAGATTGTGATGACGCGTTCCAACGTTTGAAGAGAGCTTTGACTTCAGCCCCAATCTTAGGATTGCCAGATGGGAGTAAGCCATTTACCGTTTATACTGACACTTGTGGGACAGGACTAGGCGCAGTCTTAATGCAAGAGGGAAGGGTAATAGCCAATGGTGGAAGGCAGTTGAGAGCGCAGGAGAAGAATTACCCCACACATGACCTAGAGTTGGCCGCTATTGTTTTCGTGCTTAAGTCTTGGCATCATTATCTTCTTGGCGAGAAATTCGAATTATTCACTGACCACAAATTTTTAAAATACTTATTCTCTCAGAAGGACTTGAACTTAAGGCAGCAAAGGTGGATGGAGTTCTTAGCGTCCTACGACTTTGAGATAGCATATACCCCTGGCAAGGGTAACGTGGTGGCCGACGCCTTAAGTAGAAAAAGATTATTCTTAAGTCCTTTGTTTGTTGAGCGGCGAAGTTTAGAGTTCATCTCTATGTTTGATTTTAGACCTTCCGTTGACTTCGTACCCGGTTTGCTAGCATCCTTGGAGGTCAGACCTACGCTTTTGGGACGGATTGGCGAGGCACAGCTAGACGACACGCAGTTGGTTGAGTTAGTAGAAAAGCTCAAAGGAGGGGAGTCATCAAGCCATCTCCGTAGGTATACCCTAGATGATAAGGGTTGGTTACGTAGGGACGGTAGACTTTGTGTACCAAAAGACGATGACCTAAGGAAGACTATTCTTGACGAAGCACATCGTTCGAAGATGACCATTCATCCCGGCGAGGACAAGATGTACATGGACATGAGACGAGTTTACTTTTGGGCCGGCATGAAGAAAGATGTGGCCGAGTATGTCGCTAGATGCTTAGTGTGCTAACAAGTAAAGGCGGAGCAAAAGAAACCCGGTGGGTTGCTTCACCCATTGGAGGTTCCACTATGGAAGTGGGAGAGTGTCTCGATGGATTTTGTGGATGGATTACCGCGATCGAGGAAGGGTAATAAAGGAATTTGGGTTATAGTAGATAGACTTACTAAGAGCGCCCATTTTATTCCCGTGAAAAGTAAGAGGACTGATCCATGGTTAGCTTCTGTATATGTTCGAGAAATAATTCGTTTGCACGGTGTTCCTTCTAGCATAGTGAGCGACCGCGATCCTATTTTCACTAGCGAATTTTGGAGAAGCTTACAAGAGGCGGTAGGGACTCAGTTATGTTTGAGCACCGCATATCATCCTCAGATGGACGGCCAGACCAAGAGGGTGAATCGTATTCTAGAGGACCTGTTGAGGCTATGTATCTTAGACTTTGGGGGTACATGGGAAGAGCATCTTCTATTAGTGGAGTTCGCATATAACAACAGCTTTCAGTCTAGCATTGGCATGGCACCTTTCGAAGCTCTTTATGGACGACCTTGTCGTTCACCTACATGTTGGTGGGAATCTACGGATAAGATCTTACTTGGGCCCGATAAGATTAGGGAGACTTTGGAGAAGATCGATTTGATTCGAAGGAGGATGAAAGCAGCGCAAGATAGGCAGAAATCTTATGCGGATAAGAGGAGGACAGATCTCGAGTTTGAAGTTGGGGACATGGTCTTTGTCAAAGTGTCTCCATTACGAAACGTTGTTCGCTTTGGGTCCGTTGGGAAATTAGCACCAAGGTTCATAGGGCCGTTTCCTATTAAGGAGAAGATTGGACAGATGGCGTATAGAGTGGAGTTGCCTAAGAGACTTAGTGGTGTACATGACGTATTCCAAATGTCATATTTGAGGAAGTGCTTGCACGAGACCGCGGAAGTGGTAGAGCCGAGCTTGCTTAGAGAGGTGGAGATAGAGCGTGATGCGACGATCTGACGAGCTCCCACGCGCATTCTTGGGTCGGAGATCAAGAAGTTGAGGAATCGAGAGGTGAGACTAGTCAAAGTGCAATGGGGAGATGATGAGAGCAACGCTACTTGGTAGACGGAAGAGAAGATGCGTTCACGATACCCTTTTCTTTTCGAGGGTATGTCCTTTAATTTCTCCTTTATCGTTTATCTTGTACTTATCTTATCTTTAGTATTTCCTCTCGCTAGTATCTTTGACCTTTAGTTAGGATAATCCTATGGTTGAAACATGTGTTTGAGACATGTTATGTATGATGGATGCAACGTGGATGCAAGTGGTTGCTCGTGGACGCATATACACACACTATTAGGCCCAAGATCGGCTCAGTCACTTCATACTGCATACTGCATATAAATGGCTGTATTTAGTAAAATGGATGTATGAAGATTGTATTATCAGATGGATGCTGCATTCAGATGATGATTGTGCACGCATATAGAGATAATATGTAGCATTAGGGAACTTTTGCATACATAATGGATGCATGGCACTATCATGGTTTGCATTAAGGAGGTCAACTGAATCAGTGGACCGCCTGATTTTGCATTAGACAAGGAACATATACACACACTGTGAATTTGAACATGAAAGCATTAGAAGTCTATAAGGACAATGGATGCCTGTGTTTGATGGTTGAGTAGATGGACGATTGGATGTTAGGATATACATTCTTCTTAACTTGAAGATTTCCGGGACGAAATCCTTTAAGGAGGGGAGAATGTAACACCCCGTAATTCTATTAATATTAATATTCACAAATTAAAGAATAACTAATCTCAGACGTGAGAATTGTGGGAAACAGGTTGCGCCATTGTGTTCGTCTCGGAATTCTGGTTGAAATAGAGTCCGAGTTTGCGTGATTTGGACTTCGTATGAAGAAGTTATGGCCATCGAAAGTTTCTGAAAATTTAAAACAACTCGCAGGAAATTGAAAATTCAAAATTCGAAGTCAAACAGGCTAGGCGGGAAATTTCCCGCCCAGCACCCCAGGTCGACTGGGGAGTCGACTGGGCAGTCGACACCCCGCCAGGTCGACTGGGGAGTCGACTGGGCAGTCGACACCCCAGGGACCAGGTCGACTGCGCAGTCGACCTGGGTGTCGACCTGGTCTGGCGGCTAGGGTTTCTGGCTGACCTGTTTTTAATTGAGTAATGACCCATTAGGGTTTTGACCTAATCTGGTTGGTTGGGATTAGTTCTGAGTTGATCTGACGGTCTAAAATAAATCATAACTCTATAAATACCTAGGTAGTCTCTCACCCTAATTCATAAGAAAAATAGAATAGTTACCGTCATCCTGCCGCCATGGAACTCAGTCTAGCCGCCGCCAACTAAGAAGGAAGAAAAGCTAATCAAAACCTAATTCTAATCAACTCTAAAGCAAAGCAAAACTCTTTTCTTCTCTAAATTGTGAGTATGATAGTCTTAACAAGATTATTATCAATTTAATTTGGTTAAGTCATGAATGGATTATGAGTAGATGATGTGAATTGTCGTATATGTTATCATGTATGTTATTAATCCTATGCTATGTGGTGATGATATCCTATATGTTGTAAATCATGCTATGATGATGAAATGTATGTTGAAAGTTTCTAGGCTAAGTTGTGATGAATCATACATGTTAAAAAGCCATCTATGCTAGTTAGTTCATATTAATTAAATCATCATGTTTGGGCTATGTTGATCTATATGACAAGTTACATATGCAAGTTAGATTGATTAGAAAAGTTATGAACATATGCCATGACATCTATTATGACATCTAGGATTATGCTATTACATATGTGATACCCTATGCTAGTTCACACCATCATTATGTTGCCTAAAAACCCCATATGCAAGTTTATGTATAGATTTGGGCTATGATCATATCATGTAAATTGTGACATTTAACAAGTTGACGCCTTTTGATCCTTAACATGCGTAGTTTATGCAAGTTTCACCCCTATTATGATTAGATTTATTTTAATTGTCTATATGTTGTGATAATTTATCTTTGTGCTATGTGTTAGACTATTCAAGTCTAGCCTATATTATGCGTTGAATAAGCGAACGTATAAACGTGGGGTAGGGGTAATATTAAGGATTTAATACTAAGATGTTGGGGTGCAATTGATATGATTTTGCATGCCATGAATAGATGGCCATAATTGAGCCAATTATGGACATCATTAAAATGGGAAGTAATTAATAATTTGAATAGGGAATTATTAAAACTGGGGTAAAAGATTATAAGTGTTAATCAATGCTTAGGACACGAGGTTGGACTCGTTTGTGACGTAAACCTGCCCGGACCCGCCCGGCAAATCCAGTGGTCACAAATGTCAGCCCAATGTGAGAGGTCCTAGGCCTAAACTAAAGCATAACAGTTGTAAAGACACGAGGTTAGACTCTTTTATGGTGTAAGACTGCCCAGACCCGCCCTGCAAATCGAGCTGCCATAAATGCCAGTCTAATGTGAGAGGTCTTTATGAGGTTATGGCCTGAATGAATTAAGAAATACTTAACCAGATAAACATGTAAAGTGGGACATGGGGGTTAAGTAGGTGCCTTGGGTGGCATGAGGAATCTAGTGGGTGCCCGTAGTGGCATGTGAAATACGATTAGTAAGACTTAACCAAACACACATGTAAATAAACATGACTAAGAGGGTTAAGTGGGATATACTAGTAGTGACAAGCTTAGGTGGGTAGCTTGTGGGGGCCCATTTCAACTAGTATCCCAAACGTATCTTTGTGGGCTCGACCCAAGTCGAGGACGGGACACGCATGCTGGATTTGACTATAAGAGGTCAAAACGGGGAGCGGTGGCAACGAAAGTCCAACGGGTTTCATATGCGTGTGTGGACCCGGGCTGGTAGGTAAGACGTTGTTGCATCGTGTAGGTATAAGCCGTGCATTCTCAAGTTGTATCGGGTTGCCACTTTAGGGGAGTGATACACCCCACTGTGGGGCCAGCACGGGTATCTACGAGTAGGGAGCCGATCGAAAGTGGGTAGTGGGGTACACCTAGTGGAGATAGGGGCAGACGACACCTATGTAGTCAGCTAGGGGTATGTAAGGCAATTTATATGTTTCTGTGTGAAGCAAGTGGGATCAAACTTTAGGGTGACTGGTGCGGTGCAGTGTAGTAATGTGCGGTGCAGTGTAGTAATTATTCGTTAGTAATTAGGTGTGCCTTTACCGTTATCTTTAATGTTATCTTTCACGTTATCATTATCTGCTCATTCCATACCTAATAGTTCATAGACATTTACTTGTCTTCCAGCTTATGCCTTTGTCTAGTTATTTTGATAATAGTATTGTTAGAATTATCGTACTCGCCAGACTTTATGTTTGACCCCCTCCATTTCTATCCTTTTTCCCCCTCCAGGTCCTCAGGTTGGACCCAGCTCTTGTGGAGTTTGATTGGACTGCTTTATCTCTCTTGAAAAGCTTGGACCGTTGAAGTAAAGTCCAGCTTTTTATCTTCTTTAATGGCTATTTGTGTAATGGGATTATGTATTTTGTTTTATGAAGATGGATATTGTACTTGACTCTGATTTATGGTTTTATGATGTAACAAACATGTTTAATTTCCGCTGCAAAAAAATGAAGTTTTAAATTTCCAAGTACTACTTATTATCTGTCTTGTTGTAATTTTTCTGTTCTATATTCACTTAAAACCTCCACGGAAATTAATGCATTCCCTTTGTGAGTGACATTAATGGACGTGGGGTGTTACAAATGTTGTTTAAAATACAGTTCACGATAAACCCAAAATCACATTCCATTAAATATGGAACCTTCACGGAAAACAAATCAATATATAATCAATATCAATTTCTGTATCCGATTAATAATATAAATGGAATAACGACAAAGCTTTTTAAATTCCATATATAGTGACAGTCTTCTTCCATAGAAGCTCAGTTCGATTATTACCAAATCGAATTCCATTCCATTCCAATTTATTTTATTAAATTGGAAAAGTTTACTTTGGAAAATATTCCATTAAATCTAAATAAAAAGATTTGTAAATTCCAAATTACATTTCACAGTTAATCGGGTTAAAGAACAAATGTCGTTTAAAGCATCGTTAACTATAAACCCAAAAATCTAATTCTTTATTCAATTCTAATTAAATATTTATTTATTGGAAAACTTCACTAAATCTTAAATTAAAGATTTATTCTTTTCTCAAATGGGTTTAATAACAGTGTTAATAAAGACACCATTCACGACAAACCCAAAATCCCATTCGATATTAAATACAAGGCTTTGAACAGAACTTATATCAGCTTATATTCATATCAAATTATGAAACCAACAAATATCGTATTGGAAATAACGATATAAATATATCTTCCAAATTTCCGTGACAATATCAGTATAATCAGGAAATCCAACATCAAAATATTCCGAAGTTGATTTCCATTCAAATCTACTCCAATTCATATATTGGAAAAATTCTGATTATATTAAAACCCATTCTCAATCCAATTTATTTTATTTAAAAATTATTGGATTTCAAATCTAGTTAATAACCAGCTCATTTTGACAAAAATATATTTTTATCTTCACAAATGTAGCATTTTTCATTCCAATTCTTTCCAAATCATTTATTATCATTTTACACAAATTATCAGTATTTTTAATAATTTTATTAAGGCCCTTTCAGTCGATTTCCATAAACGGTCACCAACTGCACTTACAACGACATTTTCCAAATTTGATTTGGACATAATTCCAAATCCATCCATTAGATTTCAAATCTCATATATTCGTTGGAAAGCTCTTTTCGATACGAACCCAACGGTTCCAGTTTTAGGAGAATCCGACGGTCGGATCTCCCGTAACATCAATTCGAATTCAATGGTCGAAATTTGTGAACAGCCGCGGCGCAGCGCGTTCTATTCAGGCCATTATATTATATATATAATATATACTTCGTCGATTTCCATTTAAAACGTATTTTATAAATCATTTATTAATTCGTTTTAAAATGATTCTAACTTCATTTTCAATTTTAAATCAAAATTGAGTACTCTATATCAATATAATATATAAATGATAATATTTTCAAAATATCAGGTTTTGAAATCATTTCCTTTTCAATATTCATTATAAAAATGAATAAAATTGATATAAATATCATTCGCATCCAAATGGCGCATATCTAATCAAAACGGCTTCATATTTTTCAATATTTTCGTGTCCATCCCAAATCGGACATCAAAATCATATTTTGATCCATTACTGAATATTATTTTAAAATATTAGTTATTTTAAAATATTCATTATACATCATTTTAAAATATTCGTTAATTTAAAATATTCGTTCTTTTCGAATTGGAGTCAGACACAGTCAATTACCATATGATTTTATTTATATGGATTTCATACACACATGGACACAACAATAATCAAACACAGTCAACCATCATCCAGAGTGCATTACATAACTGCATAAGTGTTAAATATAATAATTAACGCTTACAACAGTCTGTCAACCCGTCAATTGATATATAACTAAACATTGGGATTAGTGTACGTCAAGTATCATCCCAATACCCGTGTGGGGTTTCAATCAACACACATAGATTTTATTTGTGTCGTTGGGCGATGTGTAAAATATATCGTCCCAATCAGTATCAGTCAAATGGGTGTACATAAACAAATCGTCCGATTTGTCAATGAATATTTATTTCAACGTATGACCATTTTATATGGTTCATATATTCAATAAAAATTATATTATTATTGTTCAAATATTTTATTCCATACATGAATATTTTATATATTATATTCATTCAATAAAAATGATATTTTTATTGTTTAAATATTTTATTCCATACGTGAATATTTTATATATTATATTCATTCAATAAAAATGATATATTTTTATTGTTCAAATATTTTATTCCATACATGAATAATTTATATATTATATTCATTCAATAATAATGATATTTTTATTGTTTAAATATTTTATTCAACACACGAATATTTTATACAGTTCATATATATAATAAAAATGATATTTTTATTGTTTAAATATTTTATTCAAATCACGAATATTTTATACAGTTCATATGTACAATAAATATGATATTTTTATTGTTTAAATATTTTATACCATACATGAATATTTTATACAGTTCATTTATATAATAAAAATGATATTTTTACTGTTCAAATATTTTATTCAACACACGAATATTTTATATAGTTCATATATACAATAAAATTGATATTTTTATTGTTCAAATATTTTATTTAACACACGAATATTTTATACAATTCATATATACAATAAAAATGATATCTTTATTGTTAGAATATTTTATTCAACACATGAATATTTTATACAGTTCATATATACAATAAAAATGATATTTTTATTGTTCAAGTATTTTATTCCATACATGAATATTTTATATAGTTCATTTATATAATAAAAGTGAAATTTTTATTTTTCAGATATTTTATTCCATACATGAATATTTTATATAATTCATTTATACAGTAAAAATGATATTTTTATTGTTCAAATATTTTATTCCATACATGAATATTTTATATATTTTATTCATTCAATAAAAATGATTTATTTTTATTGTTCAAATATTTTATTCCGTACATGAATATTTTATACAGTCCATATATACAATTAAAATGATATTTTTAATGTTCAAATATTTTATTCAACACACAAATATTTTATACAGTTCATATATATGATAGAAATGATATTTTTATTGTTCAAATATTTTATTCCATACAAGAATATTTTATATATTTTATTCATTCAATAAAAATGATATTTCTATTATTCAAATATTTTATTCCATACATGAATATTTTATACAGTCCATTTAATTGAAACAAACAATCATGGTTTGTACAATAAATGGTGTCGGGTGCTACTAAGCACCATATGCATCCTAGTATATTTTTAACTGTAAAATAATGACAGTGAGAAGGAGTTCTCATAGTCGGTTTCCACTCAGCCATTCTTTATTCTGAATTTCTATTCTATTTTGATTTGAAATCACCTCAATTTCTGATTTGCTCCAAATTTTTTCTAGTCTGTCCTGAAATGTAGTGCGTGTTGAGTCGATTCCAATGCATCAAAAATCATTTAGTTCGGACCTCGTATGAAGAAGTTATGACAATTAGTACATTAATTACATTATCGAGATATTTAATTACTAATTAATTTACAATTAAACCCTTAATTACATCCTTTGTCTCCCCCAATTCGTTCAATCCCTGTACCCGTCGAGCCCACCTTCACCAAAAGAAATTGCCACCGCCACCAAATAGAAGCCACCGACCGTTGATCTACCACCACCACCTTGACCGGCTATGTGTGCACCACCCACGCTAGAAACCCCTCGAAGTTCGAACCCCTCTTCAGCTCTAAAAGTGCATGCGAACAGTGCCACTTTGTGGCATAATTTCTCACCAATCTCGAGATTAAACACGATCATCACCGGTATAAATGTCGAGCTTCCAATGCTCTTTAATTTGGCTACAACAACGTCTAATTCTCTTTTCTAAGAATCCTATCGCTGTGAGTTTATGTTTTTTTTTTTTTGAAAACAAAAATGTGTGATCTGCTAATGAAAATAAGAGAGCATATATATATATATAAAATAAAAAAAATCTACAATATCTGATAGCAATACAAAAAGGAGACAAAACAGGACTCTAAGGGTGTAAAGGATAGTAGACAGATGAGCTCTGGAAAAACCACTGCCCATCGTACTCCACTAACGAATTTCGGCTAAGCCACCACGCGATAGTGAAGTATATCTACTCCAGTACAATAAACAAGACTCCCCAAATAGAAATAATACAAATACTCCAAAATCAAGCACAAAAACAACACTCCAACGCAAAAGACCAACTCCAATCCAAACAGCAATCCACAAAGCTCCCCAGCAAAAATCAACTGCCTGTAACCTGAAAAGAACTAAACAAACCATAAGTACCTGTCACATATATATATGGATAAATGAGATATCCATATATATATATATATATGTGAAGAGAAAATAAAAAGAAAAAGAAAGAAAAAAACAAACAACATCAACAAAAAAACAACAAATGCGATAACTATTATATCTAAAAATACTACTGATTCTAATAAATAAACTCAAATTAAACTTAACATTAAGCAAAAAACAACCAAAACGTGATTCACAAGAAAGCTTAAAGCGCGAGTTGTTCATCCAATCTAGACAGTAATTAACAATCTTAATAACTAAAATATCAGCGGTCACAGAAATAGAATGAAAGAATCTCATATTCCTCTCCAACCAAATGAACCAACTAATAATAGTAACAAAAGAATCCAACACATACCTCTGTCTAGAATTATAATCAAATCTAAAACGATCCCAATACTCATTACAGAACCTAAAAGAATTAAAACATCCAAAGGCAAAAATCCTAAGAACCATAAATAAAATATAATTGGTGAAAGAGCACGAGAAAAATAAATGATTAACATCTTCCTCCAAAAGACTACAAAAACAGCACTTAACATCAAAAATAATATTCTTCTTCTTTAAAAGCTCAATCGTATTAAGCTTCTTATGTATAATCAACCACATAAGAAACTTGGCTTTGGGAGGAGAATTAGAATTCCAAATAAACTTAAAAGGGAGCACAGAAACACCAGAAAAATTAATAAAATTACACATGGAATTAACAGAGTAAACCAAACTCTTATCAAGATCCCAACTAAAAGAATCACCATTCTCATCCAAATGATACAAGGCTAACTTAGCTTTAAGTAAGGCAAGTTGCCTTAATAAATCCCCTTCTAAAATAGTAACAAAAGAAAAACCCCACGGGGGATCTAAATCCCTTCTAAAAACATCACTAATTAAGGCATTCCTAATGTCACAAATATCAAAAAGCTCACTAAATTCAATTTTAAGAGGCACACGAGAAATCCAAGCATCATGCCTAAAATAAGTAAGGTTACCAGAATGAACAGTCACCTTACAACCTAACTTGAAAAAATCAAAACAAAGCAAAACAGACTTCCAAAAATAAGATAATCTAGTAGACCAACTAAAGCTAGACCCAACAATAAACTCACCCCCAGAATAATAAAATTTGGAAACAATAATCTTCCAAGAAGCCGACACATCAGGGCACCTCAATCTCCATAACCATTTAGCTAACAAAGAAGAATTAAAATTATAAAGTTTAATGATTCCCTCCCCATCTTTCTTGGGTTTACAGCAAACCTCCCAATTAACTAAGCACTTGAAACTTCTACAAATAGGAACACCACTTCAAAGATAATTCCGTCGAATTCTGTCAATTTTCTCTATAACCCAACGAGGAAAACGATGAATAGCCATCCAATAAGTAGGAATAGCAGATAACAACGAATTAACTAGAACTAATCTACCAGCTCTAGACAGAAATCTGTTATTCCAACATGAGAGTCTATTGTTAATCTTATCAATAATAACTAACCAATCGGCCTTCTTAAGCTTTGAAGGCCTAATCTTAAAACCCAAATAATCCAAAGGGAATTTCATGACAGAACAGTTCAAGGTGCTAGCAACCAAAGACTCAACATTGTCAAAATCATTGAGGACCATAATAGCACTCTTATCAAAATTGATTTTGAGCCCTAATAACATCTCAAAAAATAAAGAATAAACTTAAGAGCAATAATATGCTTAGGCATATGTAAGGAAAATAATGATGTATCATCTGCAAATTGAAGGATAGATAATTCATTATTAAATTCCTCATTACCAACCCTACCTAATACTCCTAAACTCCTAGCTCTCTTAATAATTCTAGTGAAGACATCGGTCGCTAAATTAAACAGCAAAGGTGATAGGGGATCACCTTGTCTAAGACCACGTTTAGATTGGATCTTCTTGCCCACAACCCATTGACAACAATACTACAGCAACCAGATTTAAGCAGAAGTATTATCCAGTTGATCCATCTAACACTAAAACCCCTAGCCAGACATAATTCACGGATAAAATCCCAATCAACAGAATCAAAAGCCTTCTCAAAATCTATCTTCAAAATGGCACAAGAGAAACAAACATTAATATACTCCTACACTGCGACCACTCCATCCACTATGTTCCTACCCTTAATAAAGATGGTTTGGGATCAATCAATAAGATCATTCATCTTAGAGCTAAGCTTATTAGCTAGAACTTTGGAAATGATCTTGACCGAACAATTAATCAGGGAAATAGGCATGAAATCCTTAAGAGAATTAGCTCCTTCTCTCTTATGAATAAGAATAACATTTGCAAAGTTAAAACTACCTAAACGTAAATCGCCACTATAAAAGTCATTAAAAAGATTAATGGTATCAACTTTTAAAACCTCCCAAAACTGCTTATAAAATAGAACAGAGAAACCATCAGGCCCAGGAGCTTTATCACTAGGCATATCACAAACAGCCTTCCAAATCTCCCGTTCACAGAAAGGTCTATCTAAATCATCTAACATTACCTTAGTGGCCGGCGGAAAAATCTAATGCCATCTGACATTAATCCATCTCTTTACCTTAGATCCAAAAATTTGCTTATAATAACTAGTAAAAGCCTCATTTAAATCCTTCTGAACAGACACCTCCACATCATTTATAAAAATAGAGTGAATCAAATTATCACGCCTCCTCTTATTATCCACACTATGAAAGAACTTCGTGTTATTATCCCCCTCCTTAATCCATTGAACTCGGGCCCTTTGCTTCCACATGATTTCTTCTTTTTATAAAACCAACTTGAGATCATTTCTGAGATTACAAAGTCTATCCCTCTCAATGGAATTAAGGATCCTGGACTCACTAATCTTATCTAAATCAAACATCTCACACATAATCTTATCTTTCCTAATTCTAACACTACCAATTATATACTTATTCCACCTCTTAAGAACAAATCTTAACTTACTAAGCTTCGCTCCTCGCAGAATTACCTCTATACAAATTACTAAGATAAGACAACGAAATCCACTTAACAGAAACCAGATTAATAAAGCTGGAATCCAATAACCACATCTTCTCAAATTTGAAGCTACTATTAATAGAAATATTAGAGTCACACAAAAGGATGATAGGATAGTGATCAGAAAATAAAAAAGGCAAACCCTTAACTCGACAAATAGAGAATCTAACTTCAACCTCGGAACTTATAAAAAATCTATTTTATAAAGCGAAAGAAAGACTATCTCTGACATTCGACCAAGTAAAAGATCTATTGGAAAGAGGAATCTCAATCAAATTATTATCCAAAATGAAATCATTGAATTCCTCCATATCAGTGAAATCATCTTTTCGAGGTGATCTCTCCCCCAAAAACCTAGTGACATTGAAATCTTCCCCCACAATCCACTGGTTGGGGACAAGATTCCTAAACTCAGAACACTCGACCCATAAAAGTCTCCTCTCTATTTTAGTATGAGGGTCATACACATTTGAGATGCCCAAAATGGAATTATCAATAAGAGAAGCCAAAATAATGTGCAAGGAATGCAATTTAGAATCTCCTGAATGAGCCTAAATTGATTATCCTTCCGACCAATCATAAGTCCCCCAGCACTACCATTGGCCGGAAGACAAGCCCAATTTCTAAAAAGAGAACCACCTAACCTTAAATAAAAACCGAAATCAGGATTCTCAATTTTAGTTTCCTGAAGCAAAACAATATCAATGTGAAAATCTCTAAAAAAAGCCCTAAACTTATCAAATTTCTTAGGCTCATTAAGACCCCTAATATTCTAACTAACCACCCTCAACATCGTAAAGAATTAACTCTCTCTAATTCCCTACTCCTAATATACTCCGCATCTAATTCCACATCAGTAAAAGCAAAAGCAGTATCATTGGAAAGCCGAAATAACTGACAAGTAGAAAGGATACCCAAAGCAAACGGCGTATAATCACTACCAAAACTCGAATTGCTACAACTAGCACTCGAGTTCAAGAAACTACCATGAGATGAAGAGGAGTTAGGTCTAATCCTCGCACTGCGACGAACCAAACTAGACATGGGAGTTTCTCTCTTGCGCCTTCCCCTCCTAGACAAGGAAGAGGACCTATCTCTGATTGGAGAAACCCTACTGCCACCCTCGTGCAAATCATCACTAACCGAAACACAAACCTGAACAAGAGGATCCGCCGTCAAGCCATTCAACTTGCTCCCCAAAGGGGATAAACCGAAGCAAGTTTGCACCATCAAGGAATAAAATCTCGCTCTCCCCAAACTCGAAAATACAAAACAACTCTCCAAATCGAATAGTAATAAAAAAAACCTTCCCATCCAAATAATGACACCCACCAGCAACCGCTCTCAACTGCATACTATTACCACCCCTTAGCACATGCACAAACCCACAAAAACCATCGACAACACCAAAGGACCCACCCAACACACTCATGCAATCAATTAAATTCTCACCACAAACAATAGAAGAAGAATAACTACCCTTAACTTCTGTAAAAACACTACTAACCGCCAAAGAAAAGCCTTCTCCCAAATCCGAATACACAGAATTCGAGTTCAATCTCCCATGCCCCCAAATAAGAAAACTGGAACAATCATCCCTCTTAAACAATCCAGCAGCACCACCCCTACCACTCTTCATACTGACCGCCAACCTGACAGCTCGCCTACCCACCTTAAAACACCTCCTCTTCAAGTGAGCAACCCTCCCCGAAACCCTCTGCCTATCAACCGAACCACCATGAAGCTTCTCCTTACAAGAGTCTTCATCATCGTCCACCTTCCTCAGCAATACAAAACAGTTGCTCAACCCTATACCATCAGCAACAAACCAATCCATACCATCCACATTACAAGTAAAGTTCGCCACACAAAAAGAATCCTTCACCAATCGACTGCCAGAAGCACAGGACTGAAAGTCAATCCAATCACAACCAGTCACCATCTCCTTACCCTTACGGTAACCAAAAAACACATCACCCAGATCCATAATAGAATAAGAATCCACAAGCTCCATGACTGACGAGTCAAGCAACATAGGATCAAGACGCTGCTCATTCCAATACCCCCATACAAACCCTTCATACCTTTCTCATGAAGTAAAAGACCAACTCCATGCACAAAAGTTAGGTCCGGAACAATAAATCCATCCGATTCAAGCCTCTCTTCCACTTCCACGGGACAAGATAGACCCTCAGGCTTCAAAACAATGGCCTCATCACTCAAACAACAACACTTTAACATAGAGACACTACGGTCACAGTTAAATGTAGTATTCATTGTGTCAAAGTGAAAGAGAATCTCGCCCACAACATGAAAGCCTTCTTTTTAATTAACAAGAGTGAATCAGAAAATACCCATTGCAACTTAAGGAGATTAAGGTAGAAAAGGAGGGTGTGATCCTTCCTTTCCAAAGGCCGTGGCAACGGAGGGAATACATCAGCACTCAAAACATCAAGATTCAATTTTTACCACAATAACCCATCAACAAGCTCCTCCAAATGCCAACCCAACAACAGTAAAAAATATGCCCCTTCATTCTCCTTCTTGGATTCATTTGAAACTAAAAGATCCAACAAAGTATTGATTTTCTGACAAATCTTCAAACAATTGAATTGCATAAGGTCAATGACTGAATTGCCAATAAAAAGATCAAGGCATCTGTTCTGACGATGACCCAAACCCCTGCATCTGAAGCAACACATCATGTTTCAGCACACTCTCGCAAGATGGCATGATTCACCACATCTAAAACATAATCGAATTCTAGACAAATTCTTCCTAACCCGTCTCTTGAAAGAGGGAAGAATCCTATTAAACACAAAACTCCGATTTTCAATCGAGGTTTTGAGAAAGGGAATACTAGAAATCCGATTAGGATGTTGAACAACCTCCGCAAAAGATCTCAGAAAACCTCCCCTAAAGCCATGAGAAGAATTAATCAAAGAATCAAAAGATTCAGTTTGCAGAATATAAGAAGAGGACGCCGCCATTTTCTTCTGTCTGAAATGATGGTAATAACAAGATCCCCTTGGGATTGGATTGGACTAGGGGAAAACTTGCTTTTCTCGCCGCTGTGAGTTATTTTCACATATAATTAAATTAAAAAGTTATTGTGATAGGATTGTAAATTGGATCTAATGTATATGCCTGTAAATAAGATGAATCATATCAAGTTTTGTAATTTGTTATCCTTTAGATTCATATCTAATTGCTATTATCATATGCCTGTCTGATCTATTTTATCATTATTCATCTCACATGCCTATTTATATGTTTGTGCCAATTTCGATGTTTGGTTCACTTCCCTTCTTCTTTTCCTTTTTCCTTTTGAGATTAGGCTAACTTCGAACCTAAGCATATTACATTGAGATTTACGTATGAATAACATTGTGATGATTGGGAAAAGTTTGGGAAATATGTAATAAAATGACATTTGGCATAAATTGTTGATAACTATGAAATTGATTTGGGCATAATTTGGTACAACTTGTATACATGGAATTATAGGCATAACTTGAATTAGCATTATAAGCATAATTGAAAATTATGGGTAATTGGAATACATTAATTGAAGATTTGAAATTGGGCAAGAATAAAAGGAGAAGATAATGAACGCCTAAGACACTAGGTTAGATTGGTTTGTGGTAGAAGTCTGCCCGGAACCACCTGGCATATCCAGTAACTGCAAAACGGCAGTCTAATATAAGAGGTCAAAGGCAGAAATTGGATGCGTAATAGTGCTAAGGCACGAGGTTAGATTCAGATTACGGTAGAAGTCTACCCGGAACCTACCGGCACATACAGCAACCACAAACGACAATTTAATGTGGGAGGTCTTACACGATTACGGGTATAATGAATTAATTAAAAACACTTAACCAAGATAAGACATGTGGTAACACATGGGAACATTAAAGGGGTTAAGTGGTGACTTGGGTAGCATGTGAAACAGATTTAAGAGCACTTAACCATAATGTTACACGTGGTAAGACATGGGAGTAATAAAAGAGGTTAAGTGGGAAATCCTAGTGGGGACCAAGCCTAGCAGGGGAGCTTGTGTCAAGTATGGGGACCTTTTTCAACCAATAACCAATTTTTAGTATCTATATGAGCTCGAACTAGGTCGAGGACGGGACATGCTCACTAGGGTTGATTGTAAGAGGTCAAAAGAGTAAAGAGCTATGGCAACGCAAGTCCAATGGAGTCATGTGCATGCGTGGGTCTAGGCTGGTAGGTAAAAAGTTGTTGCATCGTGTAGGTATAAGCCGTGCATTTTAGTAGTATCGGGTTGCCACTTTAGGGGGTGATACTCCTTACTGTGGGGCCAGCATGGGTATCTACGAGTTAGGGAGCCGATCGAATGGGGAAGGTAGTCGGTACAACTACTGGGGGTAGGAGAAAGTGAGCACCTACGAGAATAGCTAGGGTACACGAAGCTACCATTATTATGATTAGTAGCAAGGGATCACCTTTTAGTATGAGACTAGTATTGGAGCGGTGCAGGAAATATCTTATAGTGGTTAGAAGCAAAATTGATGTTAAACCTTGTTCATCTTGTTTACCTTGTGATACTTGCTTATTTTACAGTCATCTATTGTATCCAGGTTATGTTCTTATCTTGTTACTTTACTAATAAATTGTTAAAGTCACTGGACTCGCTAGACTTTATGTCTGACCCTTTTTGTTTTGCCTCTTTTCTTTCCTTCCCCCCTCCCCAGGTTCTCAGGGTGGGACTAGTGAGGCTTGATTTGGATTTCTCTCTCTCTATTGGAAATGCTTGGAAGTGCTGAAAGTAATGCTCAGCTTTGTTTCTATTTCATATGGCATTTTGGAATAGGATTATGGTTTTGCTTTTATGTACTCTGATAAAAATTTTGTTCAAGATGGATATTTGTGTACTTTTCTTTAATATGTGGTTTTGATTTTGTAACCAGACATGTTTTGTTTTTCCGCTGCAATGAATAAATTTTGAGTTTTTAAGTACCATTTTATATGTCTGTCTTGTGATGTTCTGTTCTATACTCTTATAACGCTCCATGAAAGTTAATGCATTCCCTTAGTGAGTGACATTAATGGACATAGGGTGTCACATGTGGTATCAGAGCTGAAGGTTACTAGAACAGATAAAAGATTTGGAAAACCGTTTTCAAAAGCATTTTTAAAAAGAAGTATTTTCAAAAACATGTTTTAAAGAAGGTATTTTCAAGAGAAAGGTTTATTATGAAAAACATAATCCCTAAAAGCCATATATCTTTCATTCGATTTTCTGTTTTGAATCTCTTCATTTTTCTTTTCAGCATGTCTGTGGAACCCGATATACCCGAGGGCATACAGATACTAGGCCGGTTCAGAAGGTATCAAGAGGCTAGGGCTACTGCCGTAGGCCCAGCAAATGTTTCTCCTCCCCCAGCTGCAGCCGTCGTTCCACCTCTTCCTCCACGTGTAGGTGCTTTTTCTAAGATATGTAAGGACTTTCGTGCGATGGGCAGAAAACCGTTTCATGAGACGGAGATGTTTATCGAGGCTAGAAATTGGCTCAAGGAAGTGGAGGACTTGTTTGGTATCTTTGAGGTAGATGATGGAAGGAAGGTTCAACTAGCTGCTTGATTAATAAAGGATGAAGCTTCATTTTTATGGGAGGTTACGAATGGAGAACGTGCAGTGGAGACATGGATGGATTTCAGACAGAGGTTCAAGTTGAATTCCTTTCACAAGCAGAAGAAAGTTTATACATGGAGAGGTTCTTGGCTTTGAAACAAGGTAACTTGTCTGTTAAGGAGTATGTTAACAAGTTTAATCAGTTGGCGAGATTTGGTTTAGAGTTGGTGAACACGCAGCATAAGAAAGCCTTGAGATTTGCTAAGGGCTTGAACGAACCTCGGGGTTGGCTATGTCCCACATTACTATGGGGGCTACTTTCGAGAAACTTGTTGATATGGCGTTGATGAATGAGGATGAGAAAGGTGCTAGAATGGATAGGACACAGGATAAGAAAGTGGATCCAAAGAAGGCACAACAACAACAAAAGAAAGGCGGTATGGATAACAAGGGCCAAGAGAAAAGGAAGTGTCACAATTGTGGAGTACCTGGCCACTTAAAGAAAGACTATAGAATGAAGAAGAAGCCTGATTGTTACCATTGCGGTGAGGCAGGACATATGATTAAAGATTGCCCGAGGAGGCAAGGACAAGGGCAAAGGCATAAGACAGGATCTACTTCTGGAGGGCAGGTTCATGCTCTCATGGCACCGGGGCAAGAAGAAGGTAGAAACATTTCTGTCGAAAGTTTGATTTTCCTTTTTTATCATCCTATTCGAACTTTGCTTGATTCTGGTACTTCACATTCGTTTATATCTGCATCATTAGTTGAAATACTGCACCTAAATACTAGTTTAGTTATGGATCCCATTGTAGTCTCAAATACTATTGGTGGTCCCGCTCATTTATCTATGATTTGTCGGGATTTGAGAGTGTCTATCTTGGTCATTAAGTTTGAATACAATGCCTACGTTCTTGGTTTCAAGGGCTATGGTTTGATTCTACGGATTGTATGGTGCCATCCTAGACTATGAAACGAGGGTAGTTAGATTGTTGACTCATTGTGGAAGGACCATTGATATTTCTTGTGACCCTAAGGGTACAGTGATGCTTAGCTATATAGAATCACTTGACGCATCCATCGAGGATTTGCAATCTGTTCGAGCAGTCCGTGAGTATGATGACGTCTTTGATGAGGTTCGGGATTTACCCCCGAGGCGCGAGATAGACCTTTGTATATACTTAGTGGATAATGCAAAGCCAGTTGCATTGCCAGTGCGCCACATGGCTCCGAGAGAGATGAAGGAACTAAGTAAACAAGTAAGGGAGCTACTTGAGAAAGAGTTCATAAGAAGAAGTATTTTGGAATGGGGTGCTCCAGTTGTTTTTGCTACAAAGGCGAACGTTTCACTTAAATTGTGCATGGACTATGGGAGCTAAATAAATTCACGAAGAAAAATAGAGACCCATTGTCGAGGATAGATGATTTGTTGGATCAGTTGGTTGGTGCTTCATTTTTCTCGTAGTTGGACTTAGCTACATGATTTCGTCAGTTGAGGGAAGCTGAGGACAGTACAGATAAGACTGCTTTTAGGACTCCCGACGGTTTCTTCGAGTGGCTCGTCATGCATTTTGGTTTGATGAATGCACCCGCATATTTTGTAGACTTAATATGGTGTTTAGGGAGTTTCTAAACAAGTTTGTAGTAGTCTTTGTGGATGATATCTTGATATTCTCTAGAAGCAAGGAAGAACATGCCCTACATCTTAGGGAAGTCTTAGAGACCCTTCGAGCACATCAACTCAAGGCTAAGTTCTCCGAATGCCATTTTTGGAGGAAGGAAGTAAGGTTCTTAAGGAACATGGTCCCTAAGGAGGGGATAGCAGTGGATCTCGCGAAGGTGGTGTCAATCCAAGATTGGAAGATTCCTAGAAATGCAATGGAAGTAAGAAGTTTTCTAGGGTTTGCGGGCTATTATAGGGAGTTCATTAAGGACTTTGCGAAGATATCAGCCCCACTTACGCGGTTAACGAAAAGGAATTTGACCTTTTCTTTGAATGTTGACCGTGACGATGCTTTCCAACGTTTGAAGAGGGCTTTGATGACAACTCCCGTGTTATTTTTGCCAGATGGGAGTAAACCATTCACAGTGTATACCAATGCTTTCGAGACAGGGTTTGGCGTAGTTTTGATACAAGAGGGAAGGGTGATATTCTATGGTGGAAGGCATTTAAAGGTCCATGAGAAGAATTACCCTACCCACGACTTAGAGTTAGCTGCCATAGTTTTTGCGCTTAAGTCTTGGCGCCACTATTTTCTTGGAGAGAGGTTTGAGTTGTATACAGACCATAAGTCACTAAAATACTTGTTCTCTGAAAAAGATCTAAACTTAAGGCAACAGAGTTGGATGGAGTTTTGGCGTCCTATGATTTTGAGATTGCATATACCTCTAGCAATGGTAACGTTGTAGCTGACGCCTTGAGTAGAGAGAGGTTGACTTTGAGTCCTTTGTTTGTCGAGTGGCAGAGTTTAGAGTACATATCTACCTTTGACTTTAGGCCCTCTATCAATTATGTACCCGGTTTGTTGGCATCATTAGAGGTGCAACCTACGCTTTTGGGACAAATAGGAGTGGCACAGCGAGATGACCCACAGCTGACAGAGCTAGTAGACAAGCTCATAAGAGGGGTGTCTTCAAGGCATCTTAGTAGGTATAATATAGATGAAAAATGTTGGTTGCAAAGGGATGGAAGAGTTTGCGCATCACGTGACGAAAGCTTGAGGATGACAATCCTTGAAGACGCACATCGTTCTAAGATGACCATACATCCTGGTGGTGACAAGATGCATAGGTACATGAAGCAAGTTTTCTTTTGGGCCGGAATGAAGAAGGATGTGGCTGAGTTCTTTTCTAGATGCTTAGTGTGCCAGCAAGTCATGGCTGAGCAAAAGAAGCCTGGTGGTTTGCTTCACCCTTTAGAAGTTCCGCTGTGGAAATGGGAGAGTGTTTCCATGGATTTCGTCGATGGGTTGCCAAGGTCAAGGAAGGGTAATACGGGCATTTGGGTAGTAGTAGATAGACTTACCAAGAGCGCCTATTTCATTTCGGTTAAGAGTAAAAGAACAGCAACATGGTTAGCATCTGTTTTTCTCCAAGAGATAGTTCATCTACACAACATACCTTTTAGTATCGCAAGAGATCGAGATCCCATTTTCACTAGTGAGTTTTGGAAGAGCTTGCAAGAGGCGGAAGGAACGCAATTGTGTTTTAGAACCGCTTATCACCCATAGACGGACAACCAAACAGAAAGAGTGGATAGGATTCTAGAAGATCTTTTGAGGTTATGCATCTTGGACTTTGGAGGAACATGGGAGGAACACCTTCCATTAGTAAAAGTTCGCCTACAACAGTAGTTATCAGGCTATTATTGGCATGGCACCTTTTTTAAGCTCTATATGCTTGCCGATCACCGACTTGTTGGTGGGAATATATGGATAAGATTTTTCTTGGGCCCGAGATGATTAAAGAAACCTCGGAGAAGATAGACTTGATTCGAAAACGCATGAAGACGGCACAAGACCAGCAAAAGTCATACGCTAATAAGAGACGAACCGATCTTTAGTTCGATGTTGGAGACACGGTTTTTATTAAAGTATCACCATTGAGGAACGTAGTTCGCTTTGGATCTAAAGGGAAATTGGCACAAGGATTCGTAGGGCCAATCCTCATTACAGAAAGAATTGGGCATATGGCCTACAGAGTGAAGTTGCCTGAGAAGCTTAGTGGTGTTCATGAGGTATTTCAAGTGTCACATTTGAGGAAGTGTTTACACGATATGGAAGTAGTAGAGTCGAGCATGATTAGAGAAGTGGAAGTAGAGCGAGATTCCATGGTTAGACGAGTTCCTACATGCATCCTTGGATCGGAGTTCAAGAAATTACACAAACGAGAGGTCAAGTTGGTTAAAGTCCAATGGGGAGATGATCAAGGAGACGCGACTTGGGAAACAGAATACAAGAACGTGCGTTGTACCCTTTCCTTTTTGAGGGTATACTCTTAACTTCTCCTTTTTCTACCGCTTTGTTTATACTTGTTCTATCGTTTAGTGTATCCTCTCGATTATATCTTCGATCTTTAGGTAGAAAATCCTATGGTTGTAAACATGTGTTTGAGATATGTTATGTTTGGTGTATTCAAGTGGATGTAAGTGTTTGCTAGTGGTTGCTCGTGGATGCATTTACATACACATTAGGCACTAGATCAGCTCAATCACTTTCATATTGCATGTGGATGAGCGTGCATATTTAAATTAATGGATTTATATTGAATGTGTTATCATATGGATGTTGCATTTGGATGAATGGTTGTGCACTCATATAGAAATGATATGTATCATTAGGATTCTTTTGCATACATAATGGACACATAGCATTATCATGTTTTGCATTAAGGAGGTCAACTGAATCAGTAGACCGCCTGATTTTGCATTAGGATAAGGACATATAAACACAATTTGCATATGTTCTTGAAAGCATTAGAAATCTTTTAAGGACAATGGACGCCAGTGATTGATGGATGAGTCGATGGATGGTAGGACATACATTCTTCTTAACCTGGATATTTCGGGGACGAAATCCTTTAAGTAGGGGAGAATGTAACACCACATAATTTAAAAATATTAAAACTGACAAATTTGTGAATATTTAATTTTTAGAAGAAGAATTAAGTGAAACAGTTTGCGCTATTGTGTTCGTCTTGGAATTCTGCTTGAGATAGAGTCCGAGTTTGCGCAAAACGGACATTGTATAAAGAAGTTATAAAGCTCGGAAGATTTAAGTTTAAAGCTGTAAAACAAGCCAACCACCCATTTTTCACCATTCGACTGTTTTTAGACAGAAGTGAAACACCATTCGACCGTTTTTAGACAGAAGTGAAAACTGTTGACCAGTTGAAATTGGCTAGTCGACTGGTTGATTCTGGGCAGTTTTCTAATGACATGTTTTTCTAATTTGAGCGGTTCGGATGGTTCCTAATCAAATCTAAAGGTCCTAAATAACCGAATACATCTATAATTAAACACCTAACCCTAATCTCTTCAACCCTAATCCACGGCGCCTCCATGCTGCTGCGCCAACTCAAATTAATTTAGCTTTTCTTCTTCAATAATCAAAGAAGAGGCCATTCAAGATCAGATTTGCTACAACAACGCCTAATTCTCTTTTCTAAGAATCCTATCACTGTGAGTTTATGTTACTTTCACATATAATTTAATTGAAAAGTAATTGTGATAGGATTTTAAATTGGATCTAATGTATATGCCTGTACATAATATGAATCATATCAAGTTTTGTAGTTTTTATCCTTCAGATTCATAACCAATTGCTATTATCATATGCCTGTCATATCTATTTTATCGTTACTCATCTTACATGCCTATTTATATGTTTGTGCCAATTTTGATGTTTGACCCTCTTCCCTTCTTCTTTTCCTTTTTCCTTTTGAGATCAGGCTAACTTCGAGTCTAAGCATATTACGTTGAGATTTACGTACAAATAACGTTGGGATTATTGGGAAAAGTTTGGGAAATATGTAATAAAATGAGTTTTGGTATAAATTGTTGATAACTATGAAATTGATTTAGGCATAATTTGGTACAACTTGTATACATGGAATTATAGGCATAACTTGAATTAGCATTATAAGCATAATTGGAAATTATGGGCAATTGGAATACATTAATTGGAGATTTGAAATTGGGCATGAATAAAAGGAAAAGATAATGAACGCCAAAGACACGAGGTTAGATTGGTTTGTGGTATAAGTCTGCCCGGAACCACCCGGCATTTCCAGCAACCGCTAATGGCACAAGGTTGGATTCAGATTGCGGTAGAAGTATGCCCGGAACCGCCCGGCACATCCAGCAACTGCAAATAGCAATCTAATTTGGGAAGTCTTACACGATTACTGGTATAATGAATTAATTAAAAACACTTAACCAGAATAAGACATGTGGTAAGACATGGGAATATTTCATCCAGCAACTGCAAATAGCAATCTAATGTGGGAAGTGTTACACGATTACTGGTATAATGAATTAATTAAAAACACTTAACCAAGATAAGACATATGGTAAGACATGAGAATATTAAAGGGGTTAAGTGGGTGACATGGGTAGCATGTGAAACAGAATTAAGAGCACTGAGCCACAATGAGACATGGGAGTAATAAAAGAGGTTAAGTGGGAAATCCTAGTGGGGACCAAGCCTAGGAGGGGAGCTTGTGTCAAGTATGGAGACCTAAAGTATAGAGACCATTTTCAACTAGTAACCCATTTTTAGTATCTATATGAGCTCGACCTAGGTCGAGGATGGGACGCGCTTACTGGGGTTGATTGTAAATGGTCAAAAGAGTAAAGAGCGATGGAAACGCAAGTCCAATGGAGTCATGTGCGTGCGTGGGTCCTGGCTGGTAGGTAAGACGTTGTTGCATCGTGTAGGTATAAGCCGTGTATTTTTGTAGTACTGGGTTGCCACTTTAGGGAGTGATACACCTTACTATAGGGCCAGCATGGGTATCTACGAGTTAGGTAGCCGATCGAATGGGGAGAGTGGTGGGTACAACTAATGGGGTAGGAGCAAGTGGGCACTTATGAGAGCAGCTAGGAGTACACGAAGCTACCATTATTATGATTAATAGGGAGGGATCACCTTTTTGTATGAGAGTAGTATTGGTGCGGTGCAGGAAACATCTTATAGTGGTTAGAAGCGCAATCGATGTTATACCTTATTCATCTTGTTTACCTTGTGATACTTACTTATGTTACAGTCATCTCTTATATCCAGTTTATGTTCTTATCCTGTTACTTTACTAACTATATTGTTAAAGTTACTAGACCCGCCAGACTTTATGTCTAACCCTTTTTGTTTCACCTCTTTTCTTTCCTTTCCTCCCCTCCCCCTCCCCCCCCCCAGGTTCTTAGGGTGGGACTAGCGAGGTTGATTTGGATTTCTCTCTCCCTCTCTCTACTTGAAGTGCTGAAAGTAATGCTCAGCTTTGTTTCCCTTTCATATGGCATTTTGGAATGGGATTATGGTTTTGATTTTATGTACTTTGATAAAAAAATTGTTCAAGATGGATATTGGTATACTTGGCTTTCGTATGTGGTTTTGATGTTGTAACCAAACATGTTTTTCTTTTTCGGTGCAGTGAATAAATTTTGAGTTTTTAAGTACCATTTTATATATCCGTCTTAAGTTGTTCTGTTCTATACTCTTATAACGCTCCATGAAAGTTAATGCATTCCCTAAGTAAGTGACATTAATGGACGTGGGGTGTCACAGTAACCAAACATACTCCCTTCGCCCTCGCCTACGGGTTAGAAGCCATCATTCCTATCGAACTCAAGCTTCCATCTCATCGAGTCACTATTTCGATCCAAGGACAAACCAAGATTTACTTTTAGGATCACTTGACTTGCTGGAAGTGAAAAGGAACGAAGCTGATCTCCGAGCCGCTGTCCAACGGCAACGAGTTGCCCGATACTTCAATTCTAGAGTCCTCCATAAGGAACTCAATGTCGGCAACCTTGTCTTAAAGCGGCCATCCCTCCACCAACAGGCCTAGCTCCTCATTGGGAAGGTCCATACTCCATACAATCGAAGCTCAGCAATGGATCTTTCAAACTCGCAACCGTGGACGGAGCTGAACTCGTAAGGGAATGGAACAGTGAACATCTCCTCCGCTACTTTACATAACTTAGTACATAGTTATTTACACTTTCCAACAATGTTTTGTTTTCCAACAATTCAATAAATTATAAGGCTATTGCTACCGAAGTTATTAGTGGAAATGATGTTTAACTTGCCATCTCTTCCTGTTTATGTTTACTCCGCATATGACGCATTTGATTAATCCTGATAACTAGCATACGTTCAGGCAATCGGTTGTCATGACAACCTCCAACCACGGACCTCCGACCACGGAGTCGGCACTGCCGTCCGAGACTCGAGCCAACCTCGAGGCCAAAACACAATGGCTACGACCGACACCACGAGCATGGGAGCTGGCAACGCTACTCGAGTCGTCGGCCCGCAGCGCGACCGAGTATAAATAACCACGAACTTGAATCTCAGCCCCGTGCCGAGACCGAGGATAAATCGTTCTGCGTCCAAATACCAAGCGACTTGGGGCCACCCAACAGCCAGACAGGAGTGATGTACATCCCTCCCTCCGCTATGGGTATCGATCGAACCTTAGCGCAGCCCCGAGACCGGCCCTAAAATCGTTTCTTCCCCGAAGCTCTCAAGGCTAAGGGGTAGCCCATGGCCATGATCGGATCCAATGGGCTGATGATCCGAGCTTTTCTTCTCAGGTGAATAAACGACACCTGCGGCTTGCCTCAACCCGATGAACGACGGGAGAGCCACACACCGGATGGACCGCACAATGCGACGTCATACGCCTTTGCTACACTTTGGATTAACCCCGGGCAACCCAATCACAATAGGCGCTCAGCCTGGCTTCGCAAACTACGGGTTTCCTGAGGTGAGGGAAACTTACTAGAATCCTACGCTCTATCATACCCCCTAGAATAATTGACCCAGGGCTTTGTACACGATCACCCCCCTTTGGAATAATTGATCCACAGCGTGGCACATAATTGCCTTTTTGTCGAGTGTAACGTTAAGTATGCTTATGCAAGTATGTGATGCCCTAAAACATGAGAAGAACATCCAAACACTTAACACAAATTGTGATCTTTACTAATTCATATTTCCATTTCAACACATACACATTAAAACAGACTGCATGTCTAACATAGTTCTTTTTATTGGCAGGATGTACATGAGAACCACACCATTTCTTGAAAAACCAAAAGCGAGGGTCGTACTCGCATAAACAATGGGCCTACACTACCAATATAAACAGTAACTACTACGTAGGTTGCTAACACTAATCATGTTTCTTCCTTTTGTTCTTACGCTTCTTCTTTTTTGCAAATTCAGCACTCGATGGTTCATCCTTTGCACCGGGCCTCTTCTTATATGACTCGCTCCTTCCCTCTTCGCCCTTCCGAGTAGTGGTCGATTCATGAGAAGCCATGAGACGCTTCTCGTCCGCCCCATCGCCGCTAGAGATCTCAGTAATATTAACAAGGGAGGTACGTGGCATAGCTACGAGGGCACTTCCGGTAGCCAGGCCAACTATAGCACCACTCTTCTCCAGTGTCTCCTTTTCTTCTCGCTCAGCTTGTTCCTTCGCCTCTTTAGCAGCCCGACGCTTAACCAGCTTCCGGGATCTATGCAGCGTATCACCACCAGCCTTGGCATTCTCAAGGGACTCAGTAGTCCACTACTGTGCTTTATCATCTTCTTTCCTCTTCTCAACCGTCTCAGTGGCTCTCGCCTCGATATCCTGCCTGGTCTTCATTAGGACCTCCTTCCTGGCAGCCTCGTCATGCCTGTGATACTCCTCCACCTCTTCATGCTTAGCCACCATTTTGGCTTTTTGGATCTCCACCATAGCATCCATCGAAGGAACATCAGCCTCCACTAGGCCCTGGGTAGTCGCACTTTGCCCATCATCCACCTCTCCTTCCTCCATAAGTGTATCGACCTTGCTGGGGGTTAACCTTATATCTGAATAGGTATCCAGTTGTTCGTCGCCCTCTCCAAATAGCATTACCGCAAGTTCTGGCCCAGATTCAGTTGTTTGTGGGACCATGGGGGCAGGGCCCGATGTCATGGTCAATCCGGGAAGGGCTGCATATTGAGAACACAACCTTGAGTCCGCAAATTCGATAATTACATTATCCTTAGGAATGCATGGAAAAAGAGATTTACCTTCGGGTAAGGATGGTGTACAAATGTCGAGAGGGGTACTGGTGGTGGTAGGTAAAATTAATCCAGTCCCTCCCAGCTCCGGGTGTTCAAGGTCATACTCGATCGAAACCCGAGCAGAAGCTGTGGGTTCACTCACTATACCCGACTCAGGGACCGGTGGTCGATAGGAGCTTGCTTCAGCAAATGTATCCTCTAACACAACACTCTCAGTCAGGATAGACTTCCCTTTCTCATTAGTGAGCCTCTCCAGCCTTTCTCTCTCTCGGCATCCTCATGCAACAACCTCCTACCCTTCTCCAGCTTCTCACGGTCTTTAGCGGTCAAGAGATCTGCTATAACCTATCGTTCGTCCAAAGACCCGACATCCACTTGGCACAAAAAGGCCTCGTACGGAACTAACCTCTCCCAAGTCCGAGCCAGTTCTAGGGATAGTCGTCAACCTACGAGAGCCTGTGGAATCTCAAGTCCTTAACATACATGTTTTGGATGTCCTCCACCACATACGATTGCACTCGGAATTCTACATCTTCCAGCTCCTCCCTCAACTGTTCCACTTCTCACAGGTGTTTGGCTTTAAGTCCATCCACGGTACCCAACACATCTCGGTTACTGGCCTCCGCATCCTCCTTGACCTTTCTCATTTCCTCGAGCTGCCTGTTTAAGCTGTCATTCACCGCTCTTAAAGCAATGTTGTAATTTTGGAGTTCGAAGACCCTGGCATTCTCCCTCTCCAACTCGATGCATTTCTTATCCACCTCGGCCTTGTCTCTCTTAAGGGTCGTGTTTTCGGTGGTCAAATCAGCTACAGTTTCCATGAAAGAAGAGCGGGTGTGATCAGTTTCTCGTTTGAGTTTCTCGTACGCCCTCTTCATCTCCGTTGCAATAACAGGGCCAACAAGTCGTTATATAAGTACATATGAATGAGAAACAATGTGCGCACACTACAAACAGCAAACTCAGCAATGACAACATTCAAATTGCCAGTGGTAACCCGTTCGGCCTCCATAGCCAAACCCTGGTAGGTGAGCTCCAGGTTTTTCTTCCTGATTAGCCTCGAGAGTTGGCGGGAGTAACTAAGAAGTTGGTCGACCTGATGGTATTCTACCTTCACGCGCATCCAGACATCCCTAGACTCCCTAACAGAGGATAGTTGAAGATCAGGAAGGAACTTTATTTTGTCAAAATAGTGGTGAGGAAAGTCTCACTTCAGCAGCTCTTTCCTCTCACCAGTAGGAAGCTCCGACCTCCCGGGCTCTGAGGGACTTTCCCTCCATACTATTATTGCTCCCGCCAGTCTCGAATGAATGGATGACGACTCCCTACCCTTAGCTGGCAGAGCAGGAGCCAAGTGTGCGGTGTGTGAAGGAGATGTCGAAGACTAACGCCGAGAACCCCATAAATTAAGTCGAGAGTCTCCCTTAGGCACTCAAATCGGAGGGGGAGGAGGAGGAGTCGGAGATCGTCAAGATCGATCCTCATCTCGGTGCCCACTGCTGCGACCAATGGGGGGTGGAGTGCCTTATAGGGTGGTCCCTCTTCAAAAAATTTCAAAGAAAGGATTCCTAGGCGTGGGCGGCTTCGATGACCATAGCCTCATTCCCCGCGTCCTCTTGCCATATCACCTATCAAAGAAATGAAATGAAATCAGTTAAGTCGCATGCTCAGATTACCCACTGTGATATGAAGTGATAATGAGTGTATGCCTTAAGTGTTCTCTCAATAGACCAGATTGTAATCCGCTCGAAGGAGTCAACCCCTCCGCAGTAAGAGCTAAGTCATCCATGACAGCCGGAGCCGGCCCAGGGATAGGTCAAGGTCAAGTTTATTCAAGCATCGAACTGATGCTCATCCTCAAGCACGGTGATAGCTCCAGGAGAAACCACTGGAGACGGTGGCCTAATCGACTCTCCCCCCTCCCCCTCCCCCCCCCCCCCCCGTCCCTCTGGTCGGGGCGGAACAGGAACATTCAATTGTCCCTCATCACCGACTGTAGCCTCCTCACCACGAGCCCCGTCTCCACCGACGTCTCCTTGCAACTTAACAACCTTCTTCGGCATGGGTCTAGCAGAGGGCACCTTTCTTTTCTGACCAGGGGTCGCAGGGTCTTTCGCCACTGCTTTCTTTGGTACACCGCTTGCCACTGTTGGCATAATTACAACCCGATCATTAGGAAGAAACCCCGCATGGTGAATGCACTCCTGGCTCGTTACAGTTTCCATTTTGCGAAATTCCTCGGGAATCGCCCGCTAGGCATTAAGACGCTGCCTATACTCTTCGCCAGTGGGTGCCTCTCGATTCCCTACCGCAATCAAAAAAGGATAATAATATGATACAGGTTCCAAGAACTTTATAATTGGGAGCAAAGTTCGAAAGCACTTACTCCCTTCAATCCACCTCCTTGCAAATCCAGGAGGGCAGTGCACAAAGAACCAGTCTTATTTAAACACCGATAGACTGGGCCACGTCCCACTAAAGAATTTGGTGGCAGCTGTCGCTTCCAAGAACCATTGGGAAGGCGATCTATTAGACGTTCTCCTCAGGCTGAAGAAATACCGAATGTCCTCTCCGGTGGGTTCCATGTTCAAATACTCTCGGTATATAACGTAAGTACCCAGGAGCGATAAGTAAGCATTTGGATGCAGTTACGAAGGTGCCAGGCGGAAATAGGACAAGATATCCCGAATAGAATTATGGGTAGGGGCACGCACCCCACAAAACAAACTTGACTATTCCAGGCAGTTAAACCCTTGGGCGGTGTGTGAGCCCTTCCACCTTCTCCCAGCGCATGAACATCACCTACTGGTATGTTGAATCATTGCGCCATTTTCATGGCTGTCGTAGCATCCGGGCGCGACGGTACCAAGTCCGTCGGATTTTCCAAGATAATAGCATCGGGTAACATATCCGGGGTCACTGGGCCCGCCGAGGCGTCTTCGTTCATAATGTACACGTTCTCAACCTCTTCTCATATGACCAAAGAATGTAGCCTCACAAATTGTTCCCTGTGATCAGACACTTCGGGTGAACTGACTAATTAGGAAGGAATGGTTCCTTTGGTAGTCTCAAGCTCACTGCAACTCGAGCTACCGCTATTGGTAGAATCAGATGAATGCGACGATGACAAGGAAGCCTCGGCTTCCAGGATTTTTCCCGTCTTTGATCTTGTTTGCATGGTTAACTATACTTTAATACACTAGTGTTAGACATCTCATTGGAATAATCTGTACCCCTCGTGTTGGTGAAAACTAACATGTGTGTGCGGTGTCATGCAAGATTAAGAGATACATAGGAAAGTTAAACAGTCCAACAATTCAGTCATAGTTCGGATATATGCGTTATCCTATGTGAAGAATTCATGTCCTTGCCCGCACGACTGTCAGCATATGCCCGTGTGCAATCACACAAGCAAATATGTGATATGTAAGCTTAAAGGAGGGCAGTCAGGAGGTTGAAGTACTAAACTAGAAAAACAATATCCTACCAAGGCGTGGCCAATGTAGTTAGGCTAACGCCAAACCAAAAGACCGCGATGGGCAAGAGAGGCTCCATCAAGCTTCGAAGTTCGAAAGTCCGAGCTTCAAAGTACCAAACCTCAGGGTTCGAAAGTTCGAACCCCACAGGGTTCGAAAGTTCGAACCCCACAGGGTTTGAAAATCCAAACCCCACAGGGTTCGAAAATTCTAACCCTAGAGGGTCGAAAATTCGAACCCTAGGCTCAAGGGACCGAAACCTTCAAGGTTCGGAATTTCGAATCCATAAGGTTCAAAACTCCGAACTCAAGAGGCTCGGACCTTTGAACCCCTCAGGTTCGAAATTTTGACCCCTGGATTTTCAAGAACTTGAACCCACGAAGGTTCGAACCTCGAGAGGGACAAAATTTCTGACCCAGCTTAGGCCCTCGCCTCTCTCTCCCTCGTGTTGAGCCACTCCAGCCAAGCCTCGACCCCTCGACCTCCTTCCTCCTCGCGCTTCGACCTCATGCCTTACCTAAGTATAAGTTCGAAAATTTGTGGGCCTCGAAGCTCGAAATTAGTGGCAGTCGAGATAGAAAAAATGGTGGAAGAAAAAAAATGAGGAGGGGGCGATTTATAATAAAAGGAAATAGTCCCTTTTCATTACCGAAGGATTCGAGCTGCTAGGTTCGAAATTTTAAACCTGAAGGCTTTGATATTTCGAACTTCGAGGCTTCGAAATTTCGAACCTGCAGGTCACGAGATCTCGAGTTTCGGCAGGTCAAAATTTCGAACCCCCGTGGTTCGAAATATCGCACCTAAGAAAAAAGGGAGAGAAAGAACTGAACCCCCTGGGTTCAAAACTTTGCGCCATGCGCTCATGTACATGTATTCCCTGTGCACAATGATATTGTGGACACGCGAGGCAACGCCTTGCATATACTTTACAACGTGAGCAAAGCGCCACGCCAATAACAGCTCGCTCACCACCATGCAGCGAACAAGCTTGTCCATCAACATGTGTTTTTCTTTAAATTACAGGATAAACCAACAACTCAATTCCACTTCAACCAATCCAAAGCACATGATGTCAACACAAGACGTACTTTGGGGGAAAAATGTTAACCGACCTTTTGGTCCGGTTCCCAAAAGTACACAAGACACGCTCGATTCAATGTATCGCGTGGAACTAAGGCCGAAAGGGACGCGTAAGAGCAAACGAAACTAGATGAAAAGGGATTGCGCTAGTAGAGACCTCGCGGCACCCCAAACCCCCCTTCACACAGCCTTCGAGGTACGGAACCTTGCACCCTCGAGGTCTGAGATCTCGCACCATCGAGGTACAAGATCTCGCACCCTCTAGGTGCAACATCTCGCACCCTCGAGGTGCGAGATCTCGCACCCTCGTGGTGCAAAATCTCGACCCCTTGAGGTGCGAAAATTTGTGCCTCGGGTCCAGGTGTGAATTTCTGCATGTGATCCCCTACTTCTACCTACTCCTACCTAACCCCTACCTACTCCTTTCCTATAAATACCCCATGACTTCACACTTCAAAGGGGTTGGAATTTGAGACCTTAGGACCTCTAGAGAGCTCCATTAATGGAATCTCCCATTTTAGGAAGAAGAAGGAAAAATGGGTCTCTTTCTTGAGATATTTAATATATGATAATTATGACATCATATATAAGGATGATGACATCATGCCTTAGAGGTGACATCATACAGCCTTAAGGATGACATCATATAGCTTAATTATGACATCATCTAGCATAAAGATGAATGTAATTAATGTATTGAGATGTTATGGGAGGGCCTTAACCTTGTAACTTTTTGTGATTAATAATATTCCAACAACGCTTCAAAGTGGACGTAGGCCCCTCACGAGGCCGAACCACTATAAATCTCTTGTGTTATTTACAGCTTTTCTACTCTTGTCTGTGCGACCAAATTAACTATTCCTAACAATTGGAATCTTTGGCGTTTACAACATTTTTTGTTGTCAACAGTACTCTATGCCATGTGTCACCTTCTTCCTTCATGTGCCATTTCAAGAGTACTTAAGCCCTTTTTCTTTTATTTTTAATCTAATTTTTAAATTCACTTTCTTCCTTAACCTAAACCTAAATCACCATTTCCAAGCCCCTCCTTCCTCTTCATGATTATGCCACCACCCTCCTCCACTTACCACCACCACTCTTGCCATGCACCACTTCCCATAGATCCCCTCCATCCTTTCCTCCACCATGGAACACCCCACTTGCACCAAACACTTTATCCTTCACTTAATTTCCAAAAGATGTCACCTCTAACCCTAATTTCAACAACAACAACCACTTCCTACCATCACTAGTGGACCCCTACCTTACCACACTTGGCCCCACCATTTCACCACCATGCGCCTCCCTCCTCCACCCAAACATCCAAAATCGTGATCTCCCTCCCCTTCTCCAAATCCTAAATGACTAAAAATACAAACTTCCCTACTTAAAACCAAAATTACAGTATGTTTCGGTGTTAGTCAGTGAGTTTGAGTCAAAAAAGAGCGAGCACTAGTACGTAGTAAGTTCGTAGAGTTCTACCATAAAGAGTCTTGGTGTAGGATGATTGGGGTGAGAGCACTTAACCCGTTTTCGTTAACTAAACGGTTAGTTGTAAGTTATACAGTAGTTTAAACTTTAAATTGTTTGGTTGCTTGTGCTTGAATTAAAACTAAACTGCAAAAAGACTTGAAAGTGAAATTGAGTTGATTAACATGTGTTTTTTTGTTATTATTTATGATAGTTGATGCAGGGTTAAAAACCAATTTACAAGTCGAATGATACATTTATATTCACATATTTAAGTGATATTGACTTGGTTGAAAAATAACTTGTAATGA
Organism: Allium sativum; assembly: GCA_030737875.1. Lineage (NCBI taxonomy): Eukaryota > Viridiplantae > Streptophyta > Magnoliopsida > Asparagales > Amaryllidaceae > Allium > Allium sativum. Next base: position 618,892,440 of record CM060919.1, on the reverse strand, counting down.
ATAAGTTATGATTGATTTCATAAATTTTTAGTTGACTTGAGTTGATTGAGTAATTTAATTTATTACTGTTTATTGGTTGAAAATCCCATACGGGTTTTGGGATGACATTTAGCCTACACATCTCCCAAGTGTGTTGATAAGTTCGCATGGATTGTGATGTAAACCCCACACGGGTTTTGGAGTGATAATTTTACACGTTTTCCAAGTGTGTAGATAATAATCACTAGCTTATGACGAAAATCCCACATGGGTATTAGGATGATATTTGATTAACACTAAATCCAAGTGTTTAATTTGTATGTCAATCGGTTGATTGACAGACCGATATGAGCATTAATTATTTATTTTAGGCTTATACGGGTGCAGTTGCACTTTGGATGTGAAATGGATGTTTAATAGTTGTTTACAACTATTGCTAGACACATATGATGTAAGAAATCCATATACGTGGAATTATATGGTAGTTGATTGAATTTCAATCCAATTCAGAATAAAATCGAATATTTTAATAATATAATATTCAATGAAAAATTGAAGCTTAATTTTGACATACGATTTTTATGGATGCAAAGATATTAAAATATCGATGAATATTTGGAACTGTAGCGAATGGTTTTGAAGTAAATTTCACCTACTTATGGCATATCAAAGTTTTTAGTTCGAAACGAATAGTAACTTTTGAAATAAAGTTCAGTTAGTTTATATAAAAATCGTTTTAAAAGAAGTTTCTTTACAAAAGTTTCTTGTTTATTTTTATAACGACTATCAATAAAGTTGAGCGTAAAATAACAAGTTTCAAAAAATAATATTATTTTAATGATTAAAATAATATTAAAATGGCCTAAGAAGGAAATATTTGATTTTAAAGGAAAATAATTGAACCAAAAATTCCAATGGTAGTTATATAAATTTTATATAATCTACAAAATTGTTTTGAAAGTATTTCGATTTATTTTAAGTTAAAAATCGATTTGAGCTTGACTAGGGCATGTTGTGCTACGATAGTTCGCGAACGTTAACCCGGATTCTCCTAAAACTGGTAGCATTGAGTCCGCAATGAAATAATTTTCGAATGAAATAAGAAAATTTTGAAATCCAATGGTTTGATTTTAATATAAATCCAAATCAATATTGGAAAAGGTCATTATGGATGCAGTTCGGTAACCGAAATTGGAAACTGATTGTAAGGGCCTTAGTAAAATTATTAAAAATGTGAATAAATTATGTTAAATCATAGTAAATGATTTAAAAAGATTTCGATGGAATATTCCAGTTTTGAAAAGATAAAAGGTATTTTTATCTAATAAACTAGTAAACAACTAGTGTAAAGTATCCATTGGTTTTAAGATAATGGATTGGATTGTGAATGGTTATAACATAACCATAGTTTTCCAAGGTATAAACTGGATTGAATTTGAATGGAAATAATATAGGATATTTCGATATTGGATTCCGTAATTACATGGATACAGGTTGAGGAATTTGGAAGACATAGATATCATTATTCCCAAAACGGTATATGTTGGTTTCCGAATTTGATTTTGAATATAAATCGATACAATTTCTATTCAAAGTCATGTATTTAATATCAAATTGGATTTTGGATTTTTCTTGAATTTTGTCTTCAATAACATTGTTCTTAGACCCAATAGAGGGTGAATTCGACTGTAGAGGATATTGACCCATGTTTTGTTCCGTCTGCGCCAAGCGTCCCCAACAAGCCGGGTTCTTGTTGTGGCACGGGCCCTATCTTCAGCTATCGCGCGGGATCGTGTGGAATTCATAGAATAAATCTTTTAGTTAAGAAGATTTTCCAAAGTAAAGTGTAGTTTTCTAATTTAATAAATTAAACTGGAATTAAAGGAAAAGTAGATTTTTGGTTCGTCGTGAACAATGTTTTATGTGACATTTGTTCTTTAACCCATTTAAAGACAAGATTAATTTTCTAGGGTTGAATAATCATTAAAAAATGATTTTTGAAGATTAAAACTGAGCTAGAGTTTTAATGAATCTTTTATAAGATTTGGAATTAAAAGAGGTAATTTAAATTTACCGTAACATGATGGGTGATAAATATGGAGTATCACCCATGGGACGAATAAATTGGGAATGGGAATGGGACAACGGTACAAATAATTAACTTCATAAGGATTGATAATCCCGATAAGGCTTATACACTTTAATCTGAGTTAAGTTTGTGAAAAGATATTATAAAATCTTTTTAAATGATTTCCAAGGAAATATTTAAAAGATAAGTTTAAATGATGTAAATCTTTGAAAAGATTTATGGGATTAATTCCCAGTGTAAAGATTATTTGAGTAAAAGAATATTCTGGATTGGAATGAGATGTGTGTTATCTACATATATCACGTGATTTTAAAGATGTGCGATTTATTCAGAAAGACTGGGTTTAACCCATTCTGAATAACTGTTACGACGATTAAAAGTCGAAGATACGAAGACGGTGGTCGAAGACCAGAGATCTTCACATCGTTTAGGCTATTACCGATGTCTCAATCAGGTCGTACACCCAAGACGAGGTAATAAGTGGTGGCCATCCAGACTTACTTGTAGGTCGACCGAATACGCGAGGACCAATATTCTGTACTGGACATATGGGATAAGGAATAAGGTGCCTCCAATTTCATTCAGACCTAGAATGGACTTGTAAATGGATTGTGTGTCTTGCATTGTATGTTTTATTGTATCAATTTATCTCTGCTAAATACATATATCTGTTTGGTGGCGGAAAAATTATTCCCTTAGCTTAAAACTTTTCTCTGAGATGTGCGAGCTCAGGGGGATACATATTGGTAGACATCAGTTGTATGGTACGAATTGACAATGTGGCATGATAAGATGCTGTGATCAAAGCTTTTGTTGGAAAGCAGTGATTTGTGGATGATGAATAAAGCAAGGCTAATACGGCGTAGATTTTTGTTGAGACGTGACTTCGTTGAGCTTCACACCCCTTTTTGAGATAAAAATGGGATGAAGGACTGTAGGAAGGACATGCGTTTCTTTTTAGCTAGAAGTTTTTCCATAGTATGGAGCCTAGACAATTTACTTATATGGATGTTGGAATCGAGGGCCCTCGTATGTGGCCGCATAAGGCTGTGGTTGTCGACGTATTGATCAAGAGGTTCAATAGGACCGGTAAACATATTGTTCAGGTGACAGTAATCAGCGAAGTACTGCTGACCGGACCAGTCTCTCTAAAGGGATATAGAGCCTGGGACATTTTGTTAGAGATGTTTCGAATTCGGATGAGGAAGATCCTTGCCTCGGCTCATGGTGGAAACCCAATTTCCAATGCTAACCTTGTGTTTTTAGTTGTAAACCTATATGGCGACATAATAGGATGGGGTATTATGCCGTCTAAGATTGATACATTTATTTTCGAAATTGTTTTCTAAACTATGTACTAATAATAATAAAAGAGAAATTTCTTGTATCAAGCATGTTTGACTATTATAAGGTAAAACTCTATTTTACGGCTTGCGCTTGCATTATCTGATGGGACCTAAGTCTTACAATAGCTTCATTATTCTAAAAAGCATTGCGAGTTATCTTTTCTGGTATTCATGTGGAGAAAAACCCACTCGGTGTCATATGGCGTGGTCCCATGATTTATCCAACTTTAAAATAAAGTTTTTAAATAACTGTTTTAGTTCACACACTAGTCGCATGACTGACCTGGAGTTTATTGTTTCCTACCTAAACTCTGGGTACCCAAATTTTCCACATGATAGCCAGTAATTTTGGTTTTGCAGATATTCTTTTTCAATGGATCCTGAATTATGGTTGGAGTTGTTTTCTAGATTATTTATAAACTTTCGCTACACTAGTTGTTGTTTTCCGTTGTGCATTGTACTTATGCATATATATTTCCGCTGTATTGTAATTATTTATTCTCTAATTTGTTTTCTCCAATGTGTATTATTTTTTATTGCTTTGATATTCTTGTACTCGTATGCAAAGTTATTGTAATAGCAATGTAAAATTATCGTATTCTGTGTTCTGATGCGCTGTGTTGTCATAACGATACGCCTTCTTATTTGGTTTGAGACGGTTTAGCGATCGATTCGAATCAGCCAGGAAGGGGGTCGTTACACATTGCGAACCTCAATGCCTTTTTATGAGCAGTGTTTACCAATTCCAACCCGAATCTTGCTAGTTGATTAACGCTGTTAACATACTGCTTTATTGTCATGCTCCCTTTCTTCAAATTCTGAAATCTCTCAATTTGCATTCCTTCCTCCGCTTGCGATAAGAATTTCATCTCGAACCTATTCTTAAGTTCATCCCAAGTTGCTACCATCTGTCCCGCCTGAATCACCTCCAACTAACATAATGCTTCGTCCTTCAGTTGCTAAGTGGCCAACTGAATTTTTTTTCCTATCATCAAGCTCCAACAAGTTAAATACATTCTCCATCCCCCTAAGCAAATTGTGCGCCTCCACAAAACTCTCAGTACAACAACACGGATTGCCTCCTATCGCGTAGAAGTCCTTACAAAGCTTAGAAAAGTTGACTATAGAAGGAGGTGGAACTACTACAGGTGCAGCTGGGGAAGGGAAATTTTCTTGCACTCCAACAGGTGTCGTAGCTTCTACATATCTATGAAATCATGTCAGAATGGGAATGCCCTCGGGGAATTCGAAGCCCCAAACATGCTGAAAAAGGAGTAAACGAGAATTCAGAAAGAGAACGAAGGAATAATCTTAAAAACACAAACATCTATCTCAATAATATTAGAGCAAAAAAAACTATAAATAATATCCCTAAAATATCATAATAATAAACATAGAGAAATAACTAAGTAAATATGTGAAAAGGAAATCAACCAAAGTCCAAGAAAGATAGAATCACGATCATAGCTACTGTCCACCATCACTCCGAAAACCCGAGGGGGGAGGGGAGGAAGAGAGAGAAGGGAAAAAAATAGGTCAGACATAAAGTTTGGCGAGTTCCAATGATTTTCAGCAATAGGATAAGATAGAAAGTATCAAGATAGATAAATAATGCTGAGCATGAAACTACAGTTGCAACGACCCGGATTTTAGTCTATTAATTTTAAACATTTAATATGGTTTTAAATATTGAGTTGATAATGTAAATTGATTTTTATATTGAGTTATCAAATTAATAATCGATTATATAATTTCAAATATATTGAAATATCGTAATACGAAAATGAAGTATAAGTTAATTCTGAATTAGAATTGTATCAAAATAATTCAGATGATCATTTTAAATTTTATTTGAGTATAAACGATAATGATAATAATAATTTATTATCTAGGGATTAATTGTTTTAAATTTATTTTATATTATATCGATTTAAATCAATATCATCTCCATATGATCAAATGGGGTTTCGAAACCAATTCTAGTGTGTTTAGGATTGAAGCCGCGAATTTCTGAACATCATCCATAGATTAAAGCCGCGAATATCTGAAGTTCGATGTCAATTTAAAGGCACTTGCTTGGAGATGGGTTATCATCGTGAGGTTGGGCTGAGTTGCAGAGGGGATGTAACTGTGTGAGGTGTGTGATGCCAGTTATAGGAGGTCGAAGTTCAAACTGTCATGAGTTATGGCTTCAAGGTGATGGCGATTTGATGAGGTTATTATCGGGTTTATGGTGAGCAATGAGTACCTACAGTTCAAAATTAAGGGTTATTAGAGCACATAAAAGTCGCACGATTTCTAGGTGTGCGTATTTGGTGTCAGTGAACGCAAGATGAAGGAGAAGGAAGAGAGCTTGTTGTTTGGACTGTTGGTGGTTGCAGCAATTAAGGGAGTGCGGTTTTTGTTTGTTCTAAGGTTCAAGCAAAAATGGATTTTGGTTCATTATTTTGCTGGGTAGTTGTCACGGCCTTGATTGGTGGTGCCAAGGCAGGATGGTGGATGCATATGGTGACTACAGTTGTAGTTGGAATGCAGGTGACAATGGTGATATCTAGGAGGCGGCTTGTAATTTCTTGATGAAGGTGTTAAAATAATTAAGGTAATTATTTTTAGTTTAGAAATAATTTTTTAATTATAGTCAAATGGTTCTGAGGGTTAAATAACAAGTGTCATATGGAAATATATACAAGATCTTATCAAATGGATTCAATCAAGAAATTCCTAGCTGCGGATTTCATAAGCTGGAATTAAACTTGGAATCATAATGGATCGAATTAAAAATCACATGAGTAAACTCACTCTTTGGATTCGTATTATAATGAATATTTATTTAATATAATGTTATATGTTATATGTTGATTGTTTGGAAGCATTTAAATATTTTTGTGGCTATTATAAATATATTAGTTATTTAGGCTTGGTGCTTGCGGTTATATATATACATATATATACACACACATATATATAAATTGCTGGTTGGATACTTTCCGCAGTACCATTAGCAGATGCCCACAGTATCATTAGCAGATGACCCTATGCGCCCTACAATATATTATAGTTGATGACCTTCTGTACCGTGATATTCTGCCTTGAAGTGGGATGGGTATTACTTATGTTGGCTAACGTCTGTGGTTGCAGGAAAAAAGGTTGGAGGGATCCAGCTGGATTCCTCAAAGTTTATTATTTGGTTGTTTGTTTACACACACACACATACATATACATATACATACATATATATATATATATTCATATATGATGTGTTAGAACATGTGATTGATAATTGGGTGTTTGGATGTTTAATTACCACTGGGCCTAATTGTTGATTTTTTTAAAATAATATCGTGAAGAGGGATTTTGATATTTAAAAGGGGAAATCTATTTTTTTAAAATAAAATTTGAATTTCGAATGGACTATATTAATATTAACTTATGTTATATAATAAAAACAAGTGGTGAACGTATAAACGGTGTTTATAAATTAAATGGAATGATTTTCATTGGATAATGCGGGAAATTGAAATGAATTTATAATTGATGTTTATAAATGGAATGGAATAATTCTCATTGGATAATATGGGAAAATGAAATGAATTTATAACCAGTGTTTATAAATGGAAGGAAATAATTTTCATTGGATAATGTGGGGAATGTAAATTCAAATGTGAATATAAAAAGTGGAATTGAAATTAGTTTCAAAAAGAAACAATGAAATCCGTTCTAATGTTCAGAATGTAGATTGAATCAAAATAAATCGTATGGATTTAGGATTTGAATTCGATTAGATTGAATTTATTTAAATAATATATTTTCAGAAAAGATATTAGGATTGTAAATAGAAGTTTAAATTTAAATATGGAAATAAATCAATAAAATATTCTAGAACAGGAATTAGGTTTCAGACGGATTTTAAATGGAAACTTGTTTTAAATAATAAAACAAGGAAGTTGAATTTATAAAGGATGTTTATAAATCTAGTAAAATAAATTATCATTAAATAATTTAGAAGTTTAAACTTAAGTATGAATTTAAAAGTGAATTGGAAAACGTGTTGAAAAAAAAGAATGATTGATTATATTCTGGAATTCAGGGTATAATTTGAATTGAGAAAATCCAACGAATTACAATTGGAATTCGATTTCACCGAATTTTATAAAATAATTTATTTCTAATGAAATTGGAAATTTATAATAGAAATGGAGTTGTGATTGAATTGATAACTAAATAATGAAATAACTGACAATTTAATATAAACTGAAATTGTAACACCCTGTATTTTCTATGAACGTCAAAGTAACAAATCAAAGCATACTTAATTTTTAAAAGAAGAATTAAGGGAAATAGGTTTGTGTAAATCGGACTATGTATGAAGAAGTTATGACCTTCAGAAGTTTCAGGGGTTTAAATAAAAACCAGCCCGAATTCAAATTTAAAATTTCAAAATTCAAATCACACCCGGGCTGGGTAATTTCCTTCCCAAGACCCAGGTCGACCAGGGGGTCGACCTGGGTAGAAAAGGTCGACCATGCTGTCGACCTAGGGGTCGACCTCCCCCCTTTCCAGATCTGTGGTGTAACAACCCGTATTTTGATAACGTGTTATAACCATAAATCTAGGCAGAATTAAATTTTAAAATAAGAACCAAGGGAAACGGGTTGCGCCATTACGTTCGTCTCGGAATTCTGCATGAAATCGAGTTTGAGTTTTCGAAAATCGGAGTCCGTATGACCAAGTTATGGCTCCCCAAAGTTTCAGAAATTTTCAGAGTTCAAAACAGTTCGAATTCGAGTTCAAATTCGAATTTCAAAACACAGACAGACTGGGCGGGAAATTTCCCGCCCAGCACCCCAGGTCGACTGGGCAGTCGACACCCCCAGGACCAGGTCGACTGCGCAGTCGACTAGGGTGTCGACCTGGTACCCGAACCTGGTTTGGGCCTGGTTGCTCCTGCTTGACCCTGTTGGCCTGTTTGAGGGCCTGTGACGATTTTTGGCGGTTCAGATCGATTCTAGGGTTTATCCTATGGCCTAAACTAGTTGTTGCAACTATAAAAACACCCTAAGACCTAGGCTAATCCACAACAAATCTTACTAACACCATTATGCTGCTAAGTCTCCTCTTGAACCATGGCCGCCGCCTCCAACTTGAAGCTTAAACGTTCAAACTAGATCCAAATCGAAGGCCAACGTTTCTACAACAATTCAAGGGAATAGATCAACATCTCAATAATGATCCTACGACAATTTCTGTTCTTAGTTCTCAAAAACCACGATCTATAAGCCCCAGTTACTCTTAGATCTAAACTCTAAACTTAATATGGACATGTGTAAATTGAAGTTGAACATAAACATGATAACTACTTGAGACCCACTCTTGTATATCTTTGATCTATGACTATTCCTTTTTGATCTATTATTTTAGATCTACTCTTGTTCACCCTAGATCTATTCACCTTGAACCTAGTACCGTTCATATTGAACCTTGATTTGTGGAATACTGATAAGAACTTGATTTAGGGGCCTGCTCATGCCATAACCTAAACCCTATCATTATTTTAACATGCATGTGATGTTGCGATGTTGAAACTTTAGCTAGTCACAAGTTTAGGATTATCATTGTATGTCATTTATAGCTATGTTTATCACCATTTTTCATATGCCAGTGATGTTATGATCATATCTCAAGTTACACCATGCTTGCCTTGAAATCACCTTTGCCACTTTATACCCATCCTTGTTATGTTATTCCCTAGTTACATCTATTGCCTTGATTCGAATTCACGAGCGTTGGGGATGCGATTTGGGTAGTTTAGGAAAACCTGAATTTAGTATGAACTTGAAAACATGAATATCGTTATAACTTAAGCTTGGATAGGAACATGAACTTGACATGAAATTATACTTGAAAATATGAATTTGGGACATGACACTTAGATAACTTGAACGTGGCCAACTCGAGGTTCGGTTGAGTTTGCAGTATAAATCTACCTGGAACCTCCCAGCGAATCCAGTAAGTGCAAACAATAGGACCCAATGTAAGTAGTTGGTCATATCGCACTCGAAACCCGAGGTTAGACTAGGTTATGGTGTAAAACTGCCCGGACCCGCCCGGCACATCCAGTAACCATAACCAAGTCTAATGTGTGAGGTTAGGGGTGCATTAAGTAAATTAATGCCACTGGATAGGGTTAAGTCATGGACCACTTGAATATACTTAACCAATTTGACACGTTGATTTGATAGGGTTAAGTCATGAACCACTTGAACACACTTAACCAACCTGACACATGATTCTTAGGACTAAGTCTTGAACTAGACGACACACTTAGTCAATTTGACATGACACGTAGATGGGGTTAAGTCTCGATTTTAAATGACAACTTAACCGGCTGAATGAAACCCTAGTTACGCGGTCCTTTTCAGCAGTAACCCACTAGATGTATCACGGTACCCTGGGACTAGGCAGAGTAGGGCATGATTGCTGGGCTGATTGTAAGTGACCAGAACGACGGCTGAGTTGGTGCGCCATTGTAGGTTCAGGCGGACTAGGGTCGTGCACTTAGTCCGGAGTTGAAAAAGCAGGCATTGGGCATCAGTAGGATTATCTATGCATTCTTGATTCGTGTCGGTGGTTGGCACCCTAGGGCTTGATACAGCCTATGGTGGACCTAGCACAGGTGACTACATTCGTGATAGGGTCGTATGACAAAGACACACGATGGGCTAGACTTGTAGGGAGCCGATCGATTAGATCATACCGTTGGCCCCCGAATTGGGTCACTTCACGATATTGGGCCAAGGGATTATTTCTTGATTTATAGTTGACACGGGATTAGTATACCAGTATAGTTGGTATGGCTAACCTTGAATACGCAATGTTAGACTTGAGTTATCTTGTTAGCTTAGTTATCATGTCAGACTTATCATCATTCCTATGTTTAATTCCAGTTTATTCATGTCTTGTTAACTATACTAGTTTCTTTGCTGATAGTCACTAGGGCTTACCAGTTTTTTTGACTGACCCGTTTTCTTTCGCCTCTTTGTCTTTCGTTCCCCCCCCAGGTTCTCAGGGAGGAAACTCTAGCTCTTAGCTTGGACTTTGCTTGCTTTCTGACAGCTCATGTACGGTTTGGTCTTGAGCTATGCTATGGCTGCACTCATGCACTTTTTGGGGAATAATATTGTAACACCCCGAATTTCAGTTAACACTGATATTCACTAATTACAGAATTAATAATCTCAGATGTGAGAATCAGGGGAAATGGGTTACGTCATTGTGTTCGTCTCGGAAAAATACGCGAAATAGAGTCCGAAATTTTGTAAATCGGAGTCCGTATGACCCGGTTAAGGCCCAAAGAAGTTTTCGGGAAATTTGAATTTCGAAACATGCAGAAATGGGGGCCAGGCGGGAAAACTCCCGCCCAGCCAAGTCGACTTGGCTGTCGACAGGGCTGTCGACTTGCCTGTCGACATGCCTGTCGACTTGGCAGTCGACAGGGCTGTCGACTTGCCATATCGGCTAATTCTGGCCTGGGTGCACCTGGTTGAGTTTTGGGCTGGGTTGGAGGGCTTGGGACGAAATCTGACGGACCTAAACTAACCTAAGGTTAATCTAAGGGTCTAAAACACATCCTAATCCTATAAATAAGACCCTAAGCTAGCCCTAAATGATCATAATCCTATCTTCTAACTAAACTATGCCAAAATTTTCTATGATCATGGCCTCCACTCAAAACCCTAGCCTCCATCCTCTTTCTAAACTATTTCTATGAAGGCTTTCATGTTCATACAAGCATTTTGAAGTTGTATGAGTGATCATTAGCTTGCATTCATCATCAAGTTGAAAGCTTTATTTTCAAGGCTAGAGTTTTTGGGTGATTTTGGCAAGGGTTTGCTTATTAGAGTTTAGTGGTGAGTTTCTATAGCCTTAATAATCAATTGTTAAATTGATTATGATAGGATATGATAAGATATGGCTATGTTTGTGGATCAATGTGTTTATGCAAGTTTAGTATAGTGTATGTTGTGTGTTTTGTGAGTTTAATGCTATGTTTTATGATGCTCATTATGCAAAACACTATGTTGAACATTGATTCATATGTAACATGTTATGCAAGCTATATGTGAGATTATATGCAAGTTCATATGTAACATGTTATGCAAGCTATATGTGAGATTATATGCAAGTTCATATGTAACATGTTATGCAAGCTATATGTGAGATTATATGCAAGTTCATATGTAACATGTAATGCAAGTTATGTGCTTGATTATATGCAAGTTCATATGTAACATGTTATGCAAGTTATGTGTTTGGTTATATGTAAGTTATGTGCATGATTATATGCAAGTTCATATGTAACATGTTATGCAAGTTATGTGTTTGGTTATATGCAAGTTATGTGCATGATTATATGCAAGTTCATATGTAACATGTTATGCAAGTTATGTGTTTGGTTGTATGCAAGTTATGTGCATGATTATATGCAAGTTCATATGTAACATGTTATGCAAGTTATGTGTTTGGTTATATGCAAGTTAACATGTGACATGCTATGCAAGTTCACACCTTTGTATGACATAAGAATCATATGCAAGTTACCCCCTTTGTGACATATGTGCTTCATGCAAGTTTGGGTTAAATGCTAGTTGGGTTTAATGTATGCTCATATATGCAAGTTGACACCTTTTAAACCCATGATAAAGTTATATGCTATGATTGGTTAAACCCATGGCATTTGTGATGAATCTTCCCTTTATTATGTCATGTTATGAGAACAAATTACGTGGGGAACGATGGGGTTAATATGCATGTTAATAAAATGGTGTGAAATGGGTATGCTTAAGCATAACATAAAGTGAATGGACATAATTGGGAATTTACCTATTAAGTTAGGTCTACCCATATTATGGAATTGAGAATTTACTTAATAAGTTAGGTCTACCCATATTAGGGAATTGCGAATTTACCTATTGAGTTAGGTCTACCCATATTCTTGAAATTGGTAATTAATTAGGGATAATTAATACAAATTATGGGGGTGATTAATTAGGTGTAATTAATCGACTAAGACACGAGGTTGGACCCTTTTGTAGCATAAGACTGCCCGGAACTAACCGGCAAATCCAGCGGCTACAAATGATTGGCCCAATGTGAGAGGTCTTAGTCATAAACTAAATACGTGACAAGTGTAAAGACACGAGGTTAGACTCTGTTATGGTGTAAGGCTGCCCGGAACCAACCGGCATATCCAGCTGCCATAAAAGACAGTCTAATGTGAGAGGTCTTTACAAAGGTTACGATCTTAATTAATTAAGAAACACGTAACCAAATTAGCATGTAGTGGGGCATGAGGGGTTAAGTGGGTGCCTTGGGTGGCATGTAGTAACAAGTGGGGGTGCCTTGGGTGGCATGAGGAAACTAGTGGGTTGCCTTGGGTGGCAATAGAAAATACGATTAGAATACTTAACCAAAGTGGAACATGTAATTAAACATGATTAAAGGGTTAAGTAAGTGCCTTGGGTGGCATGTGGAAATCTGGTGGGTGCCTTGAGTGGCAGTTAAAATATGATTAAAAGACTTAACCAAAATTTATAACATGTAAGTGGACATGGTTAAAGGGTTAAGTGGGATTCACTAGAAATGACAAGCTTAGGTGGGTAGCTTGTGGGGGCCCATTTCAACCAATATCCCAAACGTATCTTTGTGGGCTCGACCTAAGTCGAGGACGGGACACGCATATTGGGCTTGAATGTAAGAGGCCAAAACGGGTTAGCGGTGGCAACGCAAGTCCAACGGGTTTCATATGCGTGTGTGGACCCGGGCTGGTAAGTAAGACGTTGTTGCATCGTGTAGGTATAAGCCGTGCACCGTTGATATTATCAGGTTTCCACTTTGGGGAATGATACACCCCACTGTGGGGCCAGCACGGGTATCTACGTTAGGGAGCCGATCGCTTGGGGAGTAGTGGGTACACCTAGTGGAGATAGGCGCAGACGGCACCTATGTAGTCAGCTAGGGGTACACGAAACTACTATTAAAAAATTTACTAAGTACACTTAGTGGGATCAACCTTAAGTAGGAATTACCCTTGGGTGGGTAGAACTGGTGTGGTGCAGTGTAGGAATTACCCTTGGGTGGGTAGATCTGGGGTGGTGCAGTGTAGTAATTATCCTTGGGTGGGTAAATGCGTCTTTTTGGTTATCTTAGTACATCCTGTGTTTAGTTGGCTACTTAGTGTAGTCATTATCCCCAGAGGTACCGTACCTTGTTTATATCATACCCTAATTACTTTAATGATTGTATTGTTAAGGTTATAGGACTCGCTCAGACTTATGTCTGACCCCGTTGTTTTTTTTATCTTTTTCCCAACCCTCAGGTTTTCAGAGTGGGCCTAGCACTAGTGGGCTTTGATCAGACTGCTTTATCTATCTTTTGGAGCTTGGACCGTGGATGTAAAGCTCATTTTATCTTTTCTATTATGGCTATTAAGTTATGTAGTGGGATTATGTACTTTTGTTTTATCAGGATGGATATTATGTACTTGACTCTTGTTTATGGTTTTGGTGTAACCAAACATGTTTTACTTTCCGCTGCAATGAAATGATGTTTTAAATTATCAAGTATTACTTATATCTGTCTTGTTGTAATTTTTCTGTTCTATATTCACTTAAAATACTCCACCGATGTTATGGCATTCCCTTAGTGAGTGACCGTAGCGGGTGTGGGGTGTTACACGTGGTATCAGAGCTTAAGGTTACCAGAACAGATAATTTTTTTAGAAAAGCTATTTTCTAAGAATATTTTTGAAAGGAGTATTTTCAAAAACATGTCTTTTAAGAGAAAAGTTTTTGAAAGAAAAGCATAATCCCCGATAGCCATATCTTTATCCTTCGAATTCTCCGTTTTGAATCTCTTCCTCTCTCGTTTTGAGTTTCCCCTCCGTGTATAGATCATCTTTCTAAGATAGATAAGAATGGAAAACCACTTCAAGGGACTAAGACGTTAGTCGGATTAGAAGTTGGTTCAAGAAGGAGGAGGACTGGTAGGTACCTATTGGATAGACGATGGGAGGAAGGCTCACATAGTTGTTTGGTTAATGAAGGATGAAACCTCATTGGTGGGAGCTTATGAGTGGAGAATGGGAAGAAGAAGGCGAGTAGTTATCCTTTTGGGAGGAATAGGACACCTTATTAGGGTTGTCCAAAGGGGCAAGGGAAAGGTATGGAATCTTCTGGAGGGTAGTTGTATTCCCTCACGGCTAGTGTACCAGATGGGGATAAGACCGTCTAGGTTGGAATTTGGATTTCTTTATTATCCGGTTCGAACTTTATTTGATTCTGACGCATCGAGTTCGTTTATCTCATCGTTGTTAGTTGAGTCACTGCACTTAGACACCAGTTTAGTAGATGATCCCTTAGTTGTTTCAAACCCAATTGGGGGCTCCATGATGTGTTTGGGTTTGAAAGTTTCTATACTTAGCGTTGAGTTTAGATGTGATGCTTCTTGGGCTTCACGGGCTATGGGTTAGTTTTGGGCATGGACTGGTTATCCAGTAATGGTGCCGTTCTTGTTTGTGGAAGGAGAGTTGTTAGGCTTACGACCCGCCTGGTTAACACTCTCGAGATCTCTTGTAATCCCATGGAATCTGTTATGCTAAGTTATCTAGAATCGCTTGACACGACAGCCTAGAGTTTGCGATCTGTTAGAGTGGTCCGGGAATACTCGGATGTGTTTGAGGAGGTGAAGGGCTTACCTCCAGAGTGGGAGATTGACTTCCGAATATATCCGGTAGACAATGACAAACCAGTATCTTGGCCAGTGTGCCACATGGCTCCTCGTGAGAGGAGGGAACTCCATAAGCAAGTAGGCGATTTGCTTGAGAAGGGGTTTAGAAGACGAAGTATATCGGAGTGGGGTGCTCCAGTAGTTTTTGCTATGAAGGCGGATGGGTCCCTCAGACTTTGTGTAGATTATAGGGAGTTTAACAAGATAACAAAGAAGAATAGACACCCATTGCCGAGGATTGATGATCTCTTTGATCAGTTGGTTGGCGCCTCAGTGTTTTCGTAGTAGGACTTAGCCACGGTGTTTCATCAGTTGAGAGTGGCTGAGGATAGTATAGAGAAGACTACCTTTAGGACTCCGGATGGTTTTTATGAGTGGCTGGTGATGCCATTTGGTTTGACGAACGCCCCCGCATACTTTGTTGATTTGATGAGAAGAGTGTTCAGGGAGTACCTAAATAAGTTCGTGATGGTCTTTGTAAATGACATCTTGGTCTTTTCTAGGAGCGAAATAAGTTTTCGTATGTGCTCAATAGGTTGAGCAAAGCCAGTTATGGGATAAACGGTGGTTTTGGAGCGAGACTGGCGAGGACATCCAGAGTTGGACAAGGGCTTAATTATTTATCCGTTTTTACTAGTATCATCTCACGTAGGTCGTCTGAATTCGAAGGAGGTATCCCTTGGCTGTTTGTCTGATATTGGTTTAGGCCTTTGGGGCTTGCATTTGGGGGATGTCGAGTTCGACTAGGGTGGTCTGCGTGAGAGATGGACAGTTGTGATGATTTTGGATGGGGTAATATCTTGGTTTTCTCTAAAAGTGGAGAAGAGCATGCCCTACATCTTAGGGAAGTGTTGGAGACTCTTCGAGCGCATAGTCTTAGGACAGCAAAAGTGGATGGGATTCTTAGCATCCTATGAGTTTGAGATAGCGTATACCCATGGCAAGGGTAACGTGGTAGTGGACGCCTTAAGTAGAAAAAGGTTGTCCTTGAGTTCATTGTTCGTTGAACGACGGAGCTTAGAGTTTATTTTTATGTTTGACTTTAGACCTTCCGTTGACTTTGTACCCGGTTTGCTAGCCTCCTTGGAGGTTAGGCCTACACTTTTGGGGCGGATTGGTGGAGCACAGCGAGACGACCCACAGTTGGTTGAGTTAGTAGAGAAGCTCATGAGGAGGGGGAGTCGTCCAGCCATTTGAGTAGGTACACCCTAGATGGTAAGGGGTGGTTGCGTAGAGACGGTAGACTTTGTGTACCGCAAGACGAGGGTTTGAGGAAGGCTATACTTGATGATGCACATCGTTCGAAGATGACCATTCATCCCGGTAGGGACAAGATGTACCAAGACATGAAGCGAGTTTTCTTTTGGGCCGGTATGAAGAAAGACGCGGCCGAGTATGTCGCTAGATGCTTGGTGTGCCAACAAGTAAAAGCGGAGCAAAAGAAACCCGGTGGGTTGCTTCACCCATTGGAGGTTCCGCTATGGAAGTGGGATAGTGTCTCGATGGATTTCGTCAATGGATTACCAGGATCGAGGAAGGGTAATACGGGAATTTGGGTTGGGGTAGACAAACTTACTAAGAGTGCCCATTTTATACCCGTGAAGAGTAAGAGGACTGCTCAATGGCTAGCTTCAATCTACACTCAAGAGATTGTTAGATTGCATGGTGTGCCTTCCAGCATAGTGAGTGATCGAGATCCTATCTTCACTAGCGAGTTTTGGAAGAGTCTGAAAGAGGCGGTAGGGACTCAGTTGTGTTTGAGCACCGCAAATCATCCTCAGACGGACGGCCAGACCGGGAGGGTGAATCGCATTTTAAAAGACCTTTTGAGGCTATGTATCTTAGATTTTGGAGGTACATGATAAGAGCATCTTCTATTGGTGGAGTTCGCATATAATAACAGCTTTCAGTCTAGTATTGGCATGGCTCCTTTCGAAGCTTTTTATGGAAGGCCTTGTCGATCACCTACATGTTGGTGGGAATCTACGGATAAGATCTTGCTTGGGCCCGATATGGTTAGGAAGACTTCGGAAAAGATTGATTTGATTCGAAGAAGGATGAAAGCGGCGCAAGACAGACAGAAATCTTATGCGGACAAGAGGAGAACAGAGCTTGAGTTTGATGTTGGGGACATGGTCTTTGTCAAAGTATCTCCGTTACGGAATGTGGTTCGCTTTGAATCTGTTGGGAAGTTAGCACCAAGGTTTGTTGGACCGTTTCCTATTAAGGAAAGGATTGGACAGATAGCCTATAGAGTGGAGTTGCCCGACAGACTTAGTGGTGTACATGATGTATTCCATGTGTCACATTTGAGGAAGTGCCTACATGAGACCGCAGAGGTGGTAGAGCCGAGCTTGCTTAGAGAAGTAGAGATAGAGCGTGATGCGACTATTCGACGAGCTCCTACACGCATCCTTGGGTCAGAGATTAAGAGGTTGAGAAACAGGGAGGTTCAACTAGTCAAAGTGCAATGGGGAGAAGATGAGAGCAACGCTACTTGGGAGACGGAAGCGAAAATGCGTTCATTATACCCATTCCTTTTTTAGGGTATGTCTTTTAAACTTCTCCTTTATCGTTTGTCTAGTACTTATCTTATCTTTAGTATGTCCTCTTGTTAGTGCCTTTGACCTTTAGATAGGGTAAACCTATGGTTGAAACATGTGTTTGAGACATGTTATGATTGATGGATGCATGTGGATGCAAGTGTTTGCTAGTGGTTGCTCGTGGATGCATATGCACACACTCTAGACACTAGATCGGCTCAATCACTTCATATTGCATATTGCATATTGCATATAATTGTGTGTAGGTAGCTATATTTATGGATGTATAATGGTTGTGTTATCATATGGATGATGCATTTTGGTGAATGATTGTGCACTCATGTAGATATAGTATGTGTCGATAGGGTTCTTTCGCATACATATTGGATGCATGGCACTATCACGGTTTGCATATGTTCATACATTAGATAGGGAACATATACACACACTTTTTGCATATGCTCATACATCAGTAGAAATTGTTTTAAGGACAATGGATGCCCGTGTTTGATGGATTGAGTAGATGGTTGTTTGGATGGTAGGATATGCATTCTCCTTAACTTGCAGATTTCGGGGACGAAATCCTTTAAGGAGGGGAGAATGTAACACCCCGAATTTCAGTTAACACTGATATTCACTAATTACAGAATTAATAATCTCAGATGTGAGAATCAGTGGAAACGGGTTACGTCATTGTGTTCGTCTCGGAAAAATACGCGAAATAGAGTCCGAAATTTTGTAAATCGGAGTCCGTATGACCCGGTTAAGGCCCAAAGAAGTTTTCGGGAAATTTGAATTTCGAAACATGCAGAAATGGGGGCCAGGCGGGAAAACTCCCGCCCGGCCAAGTCGACTTGGATGTCGACAGGGCTGTCGACTTGCCTGTCGACATGCCTGTCGACATGCCTGTCGACTTGGCAGTCGACAGGGCTGTCGACTTGCCATGTCGGCTGATTCTGGCCTGGGTGCACCTGGTTGAGTTTTGGGCTGGGTTGGAGGGCTTGGGACGAAATCTGACGGACCTAAACTAACCTAGGGTTAATCTAAGGGTCTAAAACACATCCTAATCCTATAAATAAGACCCTAAGCTAGCCCTAAATGATCATAATCCTATCTTCTAACTAAACTATGCCAAAATTTTCTATGATCATGGCCTCCACTCAAAACCCTAGCCTCCATCCTCTTTCTAAACTATTTCTATGAAGGCTTTCATGTTCATACAAGCATTTTTAAGTTGTATAAGTGATCATTAGCTTGCATTCATCATCAAGTTGAAAGCTTTATTTTCAAGGCTAGAGTTTTTGGGTGATTTTGGTAAGGGTTTGCTTATTGGAGTTTAGTGGTGAGTTTCTATAGCCTTAATAATCAATTGTTAAATTGATTATGATAGGATATGATAAGATATGGCTATGTTTGTGGATCAATGTGTTTATGCAAGTTTAGTATAGTGTATGTTGTGTGTTTTGCGAGTTTAATGCTATGTTTTATGATGCTCATTATGCAAAACACTATGTTGAACATTGATTCATATGTAACACGTTATGCAAGCTATATGTGAGATTATATGCAAGTTCATATGTAACATGTTATGCAAGCTATATGTGAGATTATATGCAAGTTCATATGTAACATGTTATGCAAGCTATATGTGAGATTATATGCAAGTTCATATGTAACATGTAATGCAAGTTATGTGCATGATTATATGCAAGTTCATATGTAACATGTTATGCAAGTTATGTGTTTGGTTATATGCAAGTTATGTGCATGATTATATGCAAGTTCATATGTAACATGTTATGCAAGTTATGTGTTTGGTTATATGCAAGTTATGTGCATGATTATATGCAAGTTCATATGTAACATGTTATGCAAGTTAAGTGTTTGGTTATATGCAAGTTATGTGCATGATTATATGCAAGTTCATATGTAACATGTTATGCAAGTTATGTGTTTGGTTGTATGCAAGTTATGTGCATGATTATATGCAAGTTCATATGTAACATGTTATGCAAGTTATGTGTTTGGTTATATGCAAGTTAACATGTGACATGCTATGCAAGTTCACACCTTTGTATGACATAAGAATCATATGCAAGTTACCCCCTTTGTGACATATGTGCTTCATGCAAGTTTGGGTTAAATGCTAGTTGGGTTTAATGTATGCTCATATATGCAAGTTGACACCTTTTAAACCCATGATAAAGTTATATGCTATGATTGGTTAAACCCATGGCATTTGTGATGAATCTTCCCTTTATTATGTCATGTTATGAGAACAAATTACGTGGGGAACGATGGGGTTAATATGCATGTTAATAAAATGGTGTGAAATGGGTATGCTTAAGCATAACATAAAGTGAATGGACATAATTGGGAATTTACCTATTAAGTTAGGTCTACCCATATTATGGAATTGAGAATTTACCTATTAAGTTAGGTCTACCCATATTAGGGAATTGGGAATTTACCTATTGAGTTAGGTCTACCCATATTCTTGAAATTGGTAATTAATTAGGGATAATTAATACAAATTATGGGGGTGATTAATTAGGTGTAATTAATCGACTAAGACACGAGGTTGGACCCTTTTGTAGCATAAGACTGCCCGGAACTAACCGGCAAATCCAGCGGCTACAAATGATTGGCCCAATGTGAGAGGTCTTAGTCATAAACTAAATACGTGACAAGTGTAAAGACACGAGGTTAGACTCTGTTATGGTGTAAGGCTGCCCGGAACCAACCGGCATATCCAGCTGCCATAAAAGACAGTCTAATGTGAGAGGTCTTTACAAAGGTTACGATCTTAATTAATTAAGAAACACTTAACCAAATTAGCATGTAGTGGGGCATGAGGGGTTAAGTGGGTGCCTTGGGTGGCATGTAGTAACTAGTGGGGGTGCCTTGGGTGGCATGAGGAAACTAGTGGGTTGCCTTGGGTGGCAATAGAAAATACGATTAGAATACTTAACCAAAGTGGAACATGTAATTAAACATGATTAAAGGGTTAAGTAAGTGCCTTGGGTGGCATGTGGAAATCTAGTGGGTGCCTTGAGTGGCAATTAAAATATGATTAAAAGACTTAACCAAAATTTATAACATGTAAGTGGACATGGTTAAAGGGTTAAGTGGGATTCACTAGAAATGACAAGCTTAGGTGGGTAGCTTGTGGGGGCCCATTTCAACCAATATCCCAAACGTATCTTTGTGGGCTCGACCTAAGTCGAGGACGGGACACGCATATTAGGCTTGAATGTAAGAGGCCAAAACGGGTTAGCGGTGGCAACGCAAGTCCAACGGGTTTCATATGCGTGTGTGGACCCGGGCTGGTAAGTAAGACGTTGTTGCATCGTGTAGGTATAAGCCGTGCACCGTTGATATTATCAGGTTGCCACTTTGGGGAATGATACACCCCACTGTGGGGCCAGCACGGGTATCTACGTTAGGGAGCCGATCGCTTGGGGAGTAGTGGGTACACCTAGTGGAGATAGGCGCAGACGGCACCTATGTAGTCAGCTAGGGGTACACGAAACTACTATTAAAAAATTTACTAAGTACACTTAGTGGGATCAACCTTAAGTAGGAATTACCCTTGGGTGGGTAGAACTGGTGTGGTGCAGTGTAGGAATTACCCTTGGGTGGGTAGATCTGGGGTGGTGCAGTGTAGTAATTATCCTTGGGTGGGTAAATGCGTCTTTTTGGTTATCTTAGTACATCCTGTGTTTAGTTGGCTACTTAGTGTAGTCATTATCCCCAGAGGTACCGTACCTTGTTTATATCATACCCTAATTACTTTAATGATTGTATTGTTAAGGTTATAGGACTCGCTCAGACTTATGTCTGACCCCGTTGTTTTTTTTATCTTTTTCCCAACCCTCAGGTTTTCAGAGTGGGCCTAGCACTAGTGGGCTTTGATCAGACTGCTTTATCTATCTTTTGGAGCTTGGACCGTGGATGTAAAGCTCAGTTTATCTTTTCTATTATGGCTATTAAGTTATGTAGTGGGATTATGTACTTTTGTTTTATCAGGATGGATATTATGTACTTGACTCTTGTTTATGGTTTTGGTGTAACCAAACATGTTTTACTTTCCGCTGCAATGAAATGATGTTTTAAATTATCAAGTATTACTTATATCTGTCTTGTTGTAATTTTTCTGTTCTATATTCACTTAAAATACTCCACCGATGTTATGGCATTCCCTTAGTGAGTGACCGTAGCGGGTGTGGGGTGTTACAAATATTTTACTTATGTTGTTTTAAGTACTTTGCTTCTTTAGAACTTGATGTAATGAAATAATGACTTGGCATTTTGATGTAAGAGTTTTTGACTCTATTTTTCAGTAATGAGATATGGTTTTAAAGTTTATATCCGCTGCTTTATATACTCTATTTTATCTATGTTCTGTCTTGTGTTATCTCTATGCCTGTTTACTAGATATTACCCCTCCAAAACTAGGGCATTCCCTTTGTGAGTGACCCTAGCGGAGGTGGGGTGTTACATTTGGTATCAGAGTAGAAGGTTACCAGACTGGGAAAAAGTTTTAAAAACCTTCTGAAACTATTTTCAAAACCGTTTATAAAGAAGCATTTTTCAAGAAAATTTTTATTTTTAAGAAAAGGCTATTCCCCAAAAGCCATTATCACTTTCCTTTGTTTCCTCGTTTGAATCTTTTTCCTTTTCGCTTTTCAGCATGTCTGATCTTAACCTTCCTAAGGGTGTTACATTTGGTATCAGAGTGGAAGCTAGGGCCAACGGTGCGGGCCCGGCAGATATCCCTCCTCCTCCTCCCCCGGTGGCCATGGTTCCTCCTCCTCCTCCTCCGCGTACCGCCTTCGCCAAAATATGCTAGGACTTTATAGGAATGGGCGGCAAGAAATTCGTTGGAACTGAAACCTTCGTTGAGGCGCGAAACTGGCTAAAAGAGACTGAAGACTTGTTTGTTATTTTCGATATGGAGGACCATAGGAAAGTTCAGTTGGCAGCATGGTTGTTGAAAGAGGAAGCTGCATTTTGGTGGGAAGTCACCAATGCTACCAGGCCAATTGAGACTTGGGCATACTTTAGAGAGAGGTTTGGGCTTAAGGTTTTATCATCCGCAGAAGCGAGCCTTCAGATGGAGAGGTTACTGGCACTCAAGCAAGGGGACATGTCAGTTAGGGAATACGTGAATAAGTTTAATCAGCTTGCTCGGTTTGGTTTGGACTTAGTCAACACGGCTGAGAAGAAGGCTCTACGCTTTGCTCGAGGATTGAGCGAGCCACTCCACACTATGGCCATGACTCATGTACCCATGGGGGCGACCTTTGAAAGCTTGGTGAATATGGCCCTACTTCATGAAGAAGACGAGAATGGAAAGAAGAAGGTCAAGGCGAATGAGTCTCAAGACAAGAAGGTAGACTCCGAGAAAGGAGGAAAGAACAGCAACAACAAGAATGAAAAGTCACGTGAGAAAAGAAAATGCAACTTCTGTGGTATTGACGGGCATATAGTCCAGGACTGTAGGAAGAAGAAGATGAAGATAGGAGCATGTTTTCAATGCGGTGAAACTGGACACATAAGCAAGAACTGCCCTAAGAAGCATGGGCAAGCCCCGCAAGAAGGACCTTCTAGGGGTACATCTTTAACTTCTTTTCCCTAGATACTCTGTTTTATCTTGTATATCCTTTCGATCTTGTCTTGAGAACCTTAGGTAGAATCCTATGAATGTAAACATGTATTTGAAACATGTTGTGCTTGATGTTTGCGAATGGTTGCAATTGGTTGCAAGTGATTGCTCGTGGTTGCATAACACACATTAGGCACTAGATCGGCTCAGACACATTTTCATATTGCATATGCATGAGTGTTTATACTTAATTATGGATGAAATTGAATGTGTTATCATATGAATGTTGCATATGGATGAATGTTTGTGCACACATATAGTGCTTACGTGACTAGGATTATTTGCATACATGTTGGATTCATGACACTAAACATATTTTGCATTAGACTGATCAATCAGGCCTGATCATTTGCATTAGATAAGGAACATATACACACACTTTCTGCATATGTTCATACAGCATTAGAAATCTCTTAAGGACAATGTTTGCTTGTGGATGATGTTTTGAGTAGATGGATGATGGATGGTAGGATACGTTCTTCCTAACTTAGAGATTTCGGGGACGAAATCCTTTAAGGAGGGGAGAATGTAACAACACATATTTTGATAACGTGTTATAACCATAAATCTAGGCAGAATTAAATTTTTAAATAAGAACCAAGGGAAGCGGGTTGTGCCATTGCGTTCGTCTCGGAATTCTGCATGAAATCGAGTCCGAGTTTTCGAAAATCGGAGTCCGTATGACCAAGTTATGGCTCCCCAAAGTTTCAAACAATTTCAGAGTTCAAAACAGTTCGAATTCGAGTTCAAATTCGAATTTCAAAACCCAGACAGACTGGGCGGGAAATTTCCCGCCCAGCACCCCAGGTCGACTGGGCAGTCGACACCCCCAGGACCAGGTCGACTGCGCAGTCGACTTGGTTGTCGACCTGGTCCCCGAACCTGGTTTGAGCCTGGTTGCTCCTGCTTGACCCTGTTGGCTTGTTTGAGGGCCTGTGACAATTTTTGGCGGTTCAGATCGATTCTAGGGTTTATCCTATGGCCTAAACTAGTTGTTGCAACTATAAAAACACCCTAAGACCTAGGCTAATCCACAACAAATCTTTCTAACACTATTATGCTGCTAAGTCTCCTCTTGAACCATGGCCGCCGCCTCCAACTTGAAGCTTAAACGTTCAAACTAGATCCAAATCGAAGGCCAACGTTTCTACAATAATTCAAGGGAATAGATCAACATCTCAATAACGATCCTACGACAATTTCTGTTCTTAGTTCTCAAAAACCACGATCTGTAAGCCCCAGTTACTCTTAGATCTAAACTCTAAACTTAATATGGACATGTGTAAATTGAAGTTGAACATAAACATGATAGCTACTTGAGACCCACTCTTGTATATCTTTGATCTATGACTATTCCTTTTTGATCTATTATTTTAGATCTACTCTTGTTCACCCTAGATCTATTCACCTTGAACCTAGTACCGTTCATATTGAACCTTGATTTATGGAATACTGATAAGAACTTGATTTAGGGACCTGTTCATGTCATAACCTAAACCCTATCATTATTTTAACATGCCTATGATGTTGTGATGTTGAAACTTTTGCTAGTCACAAGTTTAGGATTATCATCTTATGTAATTTATAGCTATGTTTATCACCATATTTCATATGCCAGTGATGTTATGATCATATCTCAAGTTACACCATGCTTGCCTTGAAATCACCTTTTCCACTTTTTACCCATCCTTGTTATGTTATTCCCTAGTTACATCTATTGCCTTGATTCGAATTCACGAGCGTTGGGGATGCGATTTGGGTAGTTTAAGAAAACCTGAATTTAGTATGAACTTGAAAACATGAATATCGTTATAACTTGAGCTTGGATAGGAACATGAACTTGACATGAAATTATACTTGAAAATATGAATTTGGGACATGACACTTAGATAACATGAACGTGGCCAACTCGAGGTTGGGTTGAGTTTGCAGTATAAATCTGCCCGGAACCGCCCGGCGAATCCAGTAACTGCAAACAATAGGACCCAATGTGAGTAGTTGGTCATATCGCACTCGAAACCCGAGGTTAGACTAGGTTATGGTGTAAAACTGCCCGGACCCGCCCGACACATCCATTAACCATAACCAAGTCTAATGTGAGAGGTTAGGGGTGCATTAAGTAAATTAATGCCAATGGATAGGGTTAAGTCATGGACCACTTGAATATACTTAACCAATTTGACACGTTGATTTGATAGGGTTAAGTCATGAACCATTGAACACACTTAACCAACCTGACACATGATTCTTAGGACTAAGTCTTGAACTAGAACGACACACTTAGTCAATTTGACATGACACGTAGATGGGGTTAAGTCTCGATTTTAAATGACAACTTAACTTGCTGAACGAAACCCTAGTTACGCGGTCCTTTTCAGCAGTAACCCACTAGATGTATCACGGTACCCTGGGACTAGGCAGGGTAGGGCACGATTGCTGGGCTGATTGTAAGCGACCAAAACGACGGCTGAGTTGGTGCGCCATTGTAGGTTCAGACGGACTAGGGTCGTGCACTTAGTCCGGAGTTGAAAAAGCAGGCATTGGGCATCAGTAGGATTATCTGTGCATTCTTGATTCGTGTCGGTGGTTGGCACCCTAGGGCTTGATACAGCCTATGGTGGACCTAGCACAGGTGACTACATTCGTGATAGGGTCGTATGACACAGACACACGACGGGCTAGACTTGTAGGGAGCCGATCGATTAGATCATACCGTTGGACCCCGAATTGGGTCACTTCACGATATTGGGCCAAGGGATTATTTCTTGATTTATAGTTGACACGGGATTAGTATACCAGTATAGTTGGTATGGCGAACCTTGAATACGCAATGTTAGACTTGAGTTATCTGGTTAGCTTAGTTATCATGTTAGACTTATCATCATTCCTATGTTTAATTCTAGTTTATTCATGTCTTGTTAACTTTACTAGTTTCTATGCTGATAGTCACTAGGGCTTACCAGTTTTTTTGACTGTCCCGTTTTCTTTCGCCTCTTTTTCTTTCGTTCCTCCCCCCAGGTTCTCAGGGAGTAAACTCTAGCTCTTAGCTTGGACTTTGCTTGCTTTCTGACAGCTCATGTAGGGTTTTGTCTTGAGCTATGCTATGGCTGCACTCATGCACTTTTTGGGGAATAATATTTTACTTTTGTTGTTTTAAGTACTTTGCCTCTTTAGAACTTGATGTAATGAAATAATGACTTGGCATTTTGATGTAAGAGGTTTTGACTCTATTTTTCAGTAATGAGATTTGGTTTTAAAGTTTATATCCGCTGCTTTATATACTCTATTTTATCTATGTTCTGTCTTGTGTTATCTCTGTACCTGTTTACTAGATAATACCCCTCCAAAACTAGAGCATTCCCTTTGTGAGTGACCCTAGCGGAGGTGGGGTGTTACGTGTGGACAGATTCGTTTTTCTGTATTTAGACACCCGTTCTGACCAGATTCGTTGCTCCTAAGCTATTTAAACACCCTTAAACCTCACTTTCTCTCCACACAACTTCATTTAGCCTATAATCTACCCTAATTCATATCAAAATAAATCTAAGACGGATTTATGCTGCTCAAGCCTTTCGTAGAAATCAAGTTTAGAATTCAAGTAGAGATTCAAAGGCTAATTCAACGACTTCAACAACTATGTTCTAAGAATCAAATCAAATCTAAATTAGAAGAACAAATATTCTACTTCAGGGGAGAGCTATTCAGTTTCAGAATACAGATCCTAGAATTCAAGGCCCTTCTGTAATTTGTAAGTTCACGTTACTTTCAGAAATAAAAGTTAATTGTGGTTCTCACATTGTAATAAATCTGGATCTGAGATTATGTCTGTCTTTCTATATCCTTTGGGTCTATCTCATTGATAATATTATGTCCGTTCTTTGTCTCTTCTTTCCTTCTTCCCTTTTTGTTTTATAGTCAGGCAACTGCGAGCCTGAGCCAGATCTCATAATAAATGAACGTACGTTGGAAATAAAATTTGGCATAAAATATGATTTGGACATGACTAGCATTAAAATTGGGAAAAAGTATTAAATCGTGTAAAATTGGGCATAATTGAGTTGTAACTGATTTGAGGACATAACACGTGTTGTATTCATAACATAAGTGTATAGAACATATGACTTGGGATTTGAGGCATAAAGTATTAGACATACGACTTGAGATTTGAGGCACAAAGTAATTGACATATGACTTGGGATTTGGGGCGTAAATTGAAATGTAAATATAAGGCATAGTACATGTGGTGGTCTAAGATCTAGAATTCGGATATATATATATATATAAGATAGTTTATGATTTGGAAGAAGAAGATTAGGGTGTATAGTGATGTATGGCTTAAGCATGAAAACAAGATTTGCCTTTGTTTTGTAAGTTGGTTACTTTTTAGATTTGAACACATAAATCTAATTGTGACATGTAATAAAATGGATATGAGAATATGCCTGATGTAAGCTATCCTTTAATTGAAATCTGTGCTTGAGTATATACATCTTTGGGAATCATTTTTGATAATGAAACTGGTCCAATCATATCTATTTTTGTTGTATATCGGAATTTAATCCTTTTTAAGTTCATGATATAATTCTTATCATATCTATATGCCTGCGATGTATTCCTTGCAAATCTTATCTTTTTAGTACATCAAGTTTATTGGACCAGTAGTTTTTATCATCGTATGACTATGCCTATTCTTACGATGTTTCATCTCGCTTCTCCCCTTATATTATGTATCTCGAAATACGAACGTTATGAGTGTAGGGGAAATTTGGTATAACATGAAATTGACATTATTTGGCATAATTTGGAACATGTAATATGGCATAACTGTTAAGATGCAATTTGGGGTAATTTTGCATGAATTGTGGAATATGTAATTTGACATATTGAACCTAGAATTGGTATGAACGACAAAGTAGGAAGTTGGCATATAAATCAAGTTTGTTGCAAAATTGTTATTGTTGCGAATTTGGAGTAACTTGAGCATTAAATCTAGATTGAGTGTGAAATGTAACATGACCAGTTTTGGTGAATTTGGCAATTAGCATGTAAATTATAGATTTGGGTATATAGGATAAATGTGTAGATTAAAGATGAACATGCCTAACCCAAGGTTAGGTTGAGTTGTGGTGTAAAACTGCCCGGAACCGCGTGACACATCCAATAACCACATCAACACCTATCTAATGTGAGAGGTTAGTGCATCATGCCTAAGAAAAACCCGAGTTTAGATTGAGTTGCGGTGTAAAACTGCCCGGGAAACGCCCGGCACATCCAGTAACCGCAACAACACATATCTAATGTAAGAGGTTAGTGCATTAATAAATCAATTAATGCTAATGAACAAGATGAATGACTAGGGTTAAGTTCATAGGAACTCTTAACCAATATAACATGAATGACTAGGGTTAAGTTCATAGGAACACTTAACCAATATAACATGGATGACTAGGGTTAAGTACTGAGAAACAATTAACCAATATGACAAGATGGATGACTAGGGTTAATTTAATAGGAAACACTTAACCGGTATAGCATGATAAACTGAAAGTGTTAAGTTAACACTTAACCAATATAACTTTGTTTGTGGTAGGGTTAAGTTAACACAAGACGGCGACACTTAACCAAAGTAACATGACATAATGAATAGGTCGGTTAAGTTAACTTGAATTGACTGATGACACTTAACCAATACAACAAGATGAACACGTGGGGTTAAGTAACAAGAAACACTTAACCAATATGACATAATGTGTGGGAGGATTAAGTACATATCGGGTTGTGGGTAATATTAGTAAATATAGGCCTACAAAACTTAACCGTTAAATAAATATGCTTGAATCGATGGGAGGATTAAGAACATCTCGTGTAGGTGGGTAATATTAGTACATATAGGCCCACACAACTTAACCGTTAAATAAACATGCTAGAATCTGTGGGAGGGTTAAGTACATCTCGTGTTGGTGGGTAATATTTGTATATATAGGCCCACAAACTTAACCAATAGGAAACCCAAGTAAAGGGGACACATTTCAGCAGTAACCCACATAGATGTATCATGGTACCCTGAAACTATGCAAGGTGGGGCACGATTACTGGGTTGATTATAAGCGATCAAAATAGCGGCAAGGGGGTACATCAGTGTAGGTTCCGACGGTTTACGGGCGTGCACGTACTCCGGAGTGGGAAAAAGTAGGCACTGAGTACCAGTAGTTATACACTGTGCATCTTGAATTGTGTCGGGTCGCTATCATAAGGATTGATACACCTTATGGTGGGACCAGCAAAGGGTATCTACACGCAAGAGAGGGCTGATTGACACAGACACATGGAACATGAATACAAGTAAGGGAGTCGATCGATAGGGTAGTAAGGGTACATCTAACATATTCATGGAAATTAGGCTGATTAAGGTGGAATCCTCACGATAGATGTACACCTGAAGGATACCACCATTTGCGGGGATTGGGATCACATTGTAATATTATCATTTTATACAGATTACTAGTTGGGACACTAGTTAGGTGGTGCAGAGATATATATATATATATAAATCAGAATAACAGAGTAGAAGCGCATTTAGTTTATCTTGCCTTATCACACCTTATGCTTATCCTATGTTATCTTGTTATCCCTGTTATCACGGTATTGTCTTATATTCAGTTTATTCATGTCATGATGCTTTTGCTTGTTTATTTGCTGAAAGTCACTGGACTTACCAGACTTACGTCCGACCTAGTTTTGTTTCGCCTCTTTTCTTCCGTCCCCCCCCCCCGGTTCATTAGGAGGAAATGTTAACACTTAGCTCAGTTTCCTTTCCAAGCTCGAAGATAGTCGATGTATTGCTTTGGACTCTCTCCCACTGCTATGGCTGCTTCATGCTTTATTGGGGAATATCATTGTTATTTTTATGCTTCTTTTATACTTGGAAGTTTTTGAATCAAGACAGAAGTTTTATGTATTACTTTTAAGTATGATTGAGATAACTGTTGTAAAAGCTTGACTGAATTAAGTTGTTAATAAAATAACTTTATTTTTCAGCTGCTTTATATTTCTGTCTTGTAATTTATCTGTATCTTTTACCTATAATGCTCCACCGAAGTTAAGGCATTCCCTTTGTGAGTGACCTTAACAAAGGCAGGGTGTTTCACTTGGTATCAGAGATGAAGGTTACCGGATCAGATAAAAGATTTTAAAAATTATTTTCAAAACGGTTTTAAAAGAAGCATTTTCAAAAGAATTTTTTTTTAAAGGCATATTCCCTAAAGCCATATGCATTATCTTTTGATCCTCTGTTTCCTTCTTTCTTGAGTCTCCGGGGCTCCTGGCTTCCTGGGAGGTAACCTCATCGCGACATGGTTCCGTAGGCTTGATAGGACTATGACACTTGTCAAAAGGAAAATAAGTGCCCAACTTCCATCTATAGCCATAGCAGTTTCACCTAGGGCTAATTTTCTTTCAAGCTTTGTTGGATTTTCCGTGCGATGGATGCAGCTTTTAAGAGACCTGTCAACAAGTTACACAAGGATGGAAAAGATGTGAATAAGGGAGTTTGGCTAAGGAGCACAACCCAAGGATAAAGAACTCATGGATATATACTTGGTTCACAAAGGAGGGGAGGAAAGAATAGTAAAACCTAAAACAAGAGGAAGTATCTTTATTATGGTATAACGGGTCATATGATTAAGGACAGGGGCAAGAACAAATGATAGGATTTTCAGGAGGTAAAATGCATGCTCTCACCGCCAGCGTACCTGAGAGAGAGGTAGTAAGGTTTCTGTTGAAAAAGTTTAGTTTTTCTTCTTGATCATCCTGTTAGTACTCTTTTTGATTTTAGCGCTTCATATTCGTTTATATCTGCTTCCATAGTTAAGTCTCTACACCTTAGTAATTATAGAATAGAAGATCCCATTATTGTCTCAAATCCAATTTGTGGTTCGGCTCATTTATCTTTGGTTTGTAAGGATTTGAGATACTTATGTTTTTGGTTTCATGGGCTATGGGTTGATTCTAGGCATGGATTGATTAGACAGTAATTGTGAAAGGAGGGTAGTTAGACTTTCGACTTGCCTCGGGAATACCCTCGAAATTTCGTGCGATCCTAAGGGATTAGTTTTAGCTACCTAGAATCACTTTATGTTTTTATCTACGATTTTTGATCCATTGGAGTAGTCCATGAGTAAGCGGATGTTTTGATTAGGTTAGGGGTTTTCCCTTTAAAACTCGTGACAGACTTCCGCATATATCTAGTTGACAATGGAAAGCCAGTTATGCGATCAACTATAGTTTTGGAGCAAGATTGGCGAGGATAGCCAAAGTCGGTTAAGTGCTCAATTGTTTGGTTGTTTTGCTAGTATCATCTCACATAAATCATCCAAATTCGGAGGAGGTATTCCTTGGGTGCTTGTCTGATATTGGTTTAGGCCTTTGGGGCTTGTACTTGAGGGATGTCGAGTTCGACTAGGATGGTTTGCGTGAGAAATAAATGGTTGTGGCAGGCGCCCTAAGTAAGACTGACTTTAAGAGAGGTAAAAAAATACATATCAACCTTTAGCTTTAGACCCTCCGATTTGTGACATGATGGATAAGCTATGTAGAGGAGAGACATCTAATCATCTAAGTATATACACTTAGTATCATGGTTAACATCTGTTTATCTTGGAAAGATAGTTCGACTACATTGGATACCCTCTAACATAGTAAGTGATCGAGGTCCTATCTATACTAGTGGGTTTTGGAAATGGAGGTCAAGAAGCTTCGCAATCATAAAGTTAAATTAGTTAAGGTACAGCGGAGTGAAGCTCAAGATGATGCGACTTAGAAGACTGAATACTAGATACGTGCATCTTACCCTTTTGAGGGTATATCCTTGATTCCACTTTCTCTCTAATGTTTATTTGCATGCTAGTCTTTATCTTTTAAAATATACCCTCTAGGTCATATCTTCGATCCTTAGGTAGAAGCCAAGGGATGTAAACATGTATTTGAAACATGTTACGATTGATATTTGCAAGTGGTCGCAAGTGGTTGCTAGTGGATGCATATACGTACACATTAGGCACTATATCGACTCAGTCACTTTCATATTGCATATGCATATGAATGTATTTGTGTACGGATTGAAACTTGATGTGTTATCATATGGATATTACATATGAATGATTGAATATGCACACATATAATATTTACATGATTAGGGATATTTGCATACATGTTGGATGCATGACACTCTTATGATTCGCAATAAGGAGGTCAACTAGATTAGTAGACCGCCTGATTTTGCATTAGATAAGAGACATATACACACACTCTGCATATGTTCATATGGCATTAGAAACCTTTTAAGGACAATGGATGCCTGTGATTGAATGGTTGAGTAGATGGATGTTGGATGTTAGGATATACGTTCTTACTAACTTGAAGATTTTGGGGATGAAATCCTTTAAGGAGGGGAGAACGTAACACCCCGTATTTTCTATGAACGTCAAAGTAACAAATCAAAGTATACTTAATTTTTAAAAGAATAATTAAGGAAAACGGTTTATGCCATTGCGTTCGTCTTGTAATTCTGCTTGGGATAGAGTCCGAGTTTGCATAAATCGGACTCCATATGAATAAGTTATGACCTTCAGAAGTTTCAGGGGTTTAAATAAAAACCAGCCCGAATTCAAATTTAAAGTTTCGAAATTCAAATCACATACCCGGGTTGGGCGGGAAATTTCCCGCCCAGGACCCAGGTCGACCAGGGGGTCGACCTGGGTAGAACAGGTCGACCATGGGGTCGACCTGGGGGTCGACCTTCCCCCTTTTCCAGATCCGTGGACAGATTCGTTTTTCTGCATTTAGACGCCCGTTCTGACCAGATTCGTTGCTCCTAAGCTATTTAAACACCCCCAAACCTCACTTTCTCTCCACACAACTACATTTCTCCTATACTCTACCCTAATTCATGTCAAAATAAATCTAAGACGTGGTTATACTGCTCAAGTCTTTCGTAGAAATCAAGTTTAGAATTCAACTAGAGATTCCAAGGCTAATTTAACGACTTCAACAACTATGTTTAAATAATCAAATCAAATCTAAATTAGAAGAACAAATAGTCTACTTCAAGGGAGAGCTATTCAATTACAAAATACAGATCCCAGAATTCAAGACCCTTCTGTAATTTGTAAGTTCACGTTACTTTCAGAAATAAAAGTTAATTGTGATTCTTACATTGTAATAAATCTGGATCTGAGATTATGCCTGTCTTCCTATATCCTTTGGATCTATCTCATTGATAATATTATGTCCGTTCTTTGTCTCTTCTTTCCTTCTTCCCTTTTTGTTTTATATCCAGGCTACTGCGAGCCTGAGCCAGATCTCGTAAGAGATGAACATACGTTGGAAATAAAATTTGGCATAAAATATGATTTGGACATGACTAGCGTTAAAATTGGGAAAAAGTATTAAATTGTGTAAAATTGGGCATAATTGAGTTGTAACCAATTTGAGGACATAACACATGTTGTATTCAAAACATAAGTGTATCGAACATATGATTTGGGATTTGAGGCATAAAGTATTGGACATATGACTTGATATTTGAGGCACAAAGTACTGGACATATGACTTGGGATTTGGGGCGTAAATTGAGTTGTAAATATAAGGCATAGTACATGTGGTGGTCTATGATCTAAAATTGGGACATATATATATATGTGTATATATGATAGTTTATGATTTGGAAGAAGAAGATTAGGGTGTATAGTGATGTATGGCTTAGGCATTAAAACAAGATTTGCCTTTGTTTTGTAAGTCGGTTACTTTTTAGATTTGAACATCTAAATCTAATAGCGACATGTAATAAAATGGATATGAGAATATGCCTGATGTAAGCTATCATTTCGTTGAAATCTGTGCTTGAGCATATACATCTTTAGGAATCATTTTTGACTATGAAACTTGTCCAATCATATCTATCTTTGTTGTGCATTGGAATTGTAATCCTTTTTATGTTCATGATATAATTCTTATCATATCTATATGCCTGCGATGTATTCCCTGCAAAACTTGTCTTTTAGTACATCAAGTTTATTGGACCAGTAGTTCTTTTCATCATATGACTATGCCTATTCTTACGATGTTCCATCTTGCTTTTCCCCTTATATTATGAATCTTGAGTTGAATCTCGAAATACGTACGTTATGAATGCGGGGGAAATTGGGTATAACATGAAATTGGCATTATTTGGCATAATTTGGAACATGTAATATGGCGTAACTGTTAAGATGCAATTTGGGGTAATTTGGAATGAATTGTGGAATATGTAATTTGACATATTGAACCTAGAATTGGCATGAACGACAAAGTAGGAAGTTGGCTTATAAATCAAGTTTTGGGCAAAATTGTTATTGTTACGAATATGGGTAACTTGAGCACTAAATCTAGATTGAGTGTGAAATGTAGCATGACTAGTTTTGGTGAATTTGGCAATTAGCATGTAAAATCTAGATTTGGGTATATAGGATAAATGTGTAGATTAAAGATGAACAAGCCTAACCCAAGGTTATATTGAATTGTGGTGTAAAACCGCCCGGAACTGCCCGGCACATCCTATAACCATAACAACACCTATCTAATGTGAGAGGTTAGTGCATCATGCCCAAGAAAAACCCGAGCTTAGATTGAGTTGCGGTGTAAAACTGCCCGGAACCACCCGACACATCTAGTAACCGCAGCAACACATATCTAATGTGAGAGGTTGGTGCATTAATAAATCGATTAATGCTAATTAACAAGATGAATGACTAGGGTTAAGTTCATAGGAACACTTAACCAATATAACACGAATGACTAGGGTTAAGTTCATAGGAACATTTAACCAATATAATATGGATGACTAGGGTTAAGTAATGAGAAACACTTAACCAATATGACGAGATGGATGACTAGGGTTAAGTTAATAGGAAACACTTAACCGGTATAGCATGATAAATGGAAAGGGTTAAGTTAACACTTAACCAATATAACTTGTTTTGTGGTAGGATTAAGTTAACACAAGAAGGCGACACTTAACCAAAGTAACATGACATGATGAATAGGTGGGTTAAGTTGACTTGAATTGACTGATGACACTTAACCAATACAACAAGACGAACACGTGGGGTTAAGTAACAAGAAACACTTAACCAATATGACATAATGTGCGGGAGGCTTAAGCACATATCGGGTTGGTGGGTAATATTAGTACATATAGGCTCACAAAACTTAACAATTAAATAAATATGTTTGAATTGATGGGAGGGTTAAGTACATCTCGTGTAGGTGGGTAATATTAGTACATATAGGCCCACATAACTTAACCGTTAAATAAACATGCTAGAATCGGTGGGAGGGTTAAATACGTCTCGTGTAGGTGGGTAATATTTGTATATATAGGCCCACAAACTTAACCAATAGGAAATCCTAGTAATGGCGACCCATTTCAGCAGTAACCCACATAGATGTATCATGGTACCCTGAAACTAGGCAGGGTGGGGCACGATTACTGGGCTGATTATATGCAGTCAAAACAGCGGCGGGGGGTACGTCAGTGTAGGTTCCGACGGCTTACAAGCGTGCATGTACTCCGAAGTGGGAAAAAGCAGGCACTGAGTACCAGTAGTTATACAGTGTGCATCTTGAATCGTGTCGGGTCACTATCATAAGGATTGATACACCTTATGGTGGGACTAGCACAGGGTATCTACACACAAGAGAGGGCCGATTGACACAGACACATGGAACATGAATACAAGAAAGGGAGCCGATCGATAGGGTAGTAAGGGTACATCTAACATATTCATTGCAATTAGGCTGATTGAGGTGGAATCCTCATGATAGATGTACACCTGAAGGCTTCCACCATTTGCGAGGATTGGGATTACGTTGTAATATTATCATTTTATACATATTACTAGTTGGGACACTAGTTAGGTGGTGCAGATATACATATATATATATATATATATATATATATCAGAATAACAAAGTAGTAGCGAAGCAGAGAAAGAGTAGAAGCGCATTCAGTTTATCTTGCATTATCATACCCTTATGCTTATCCTATGTTATCTTGTTATCCTTGTTATCACGGTATTGTCTTATATTCAGTTTATTCATGTCATGATGCTTTTCCTTGTTTATTTGTTGAAAGTCACTGGACTTACCAGACTTATGTCTGACCTAGTTTTGTTTCGCCTATTTTCTTCCATTCCCCCCACCCCCCCGGGTTCACAGGGAGGAAATGTTATCATTTAACTCAGTTTACTTTCCAAGCTCGAAGATAGCCGATGTATTGCTTTGGACTCTCTCCCACTGCTATGGTTGGTTCATGCTTTATAGGGGAATATCATTGTTATTTTTATGCTTCTTTTATACTTGGAAGTTTTTGAATCAAGACAGAAGTTCTATGTATTACTTTTAAGTATGATTCAGATAACTGTTGTAAAAGCTTGACTGAATTAAGTTATTAATAAAATAACTTTATTTTTCCGCTACTTTATTTGTCTGTCTTGTAATTTATCCGCATCTTTTACCTATAATGCTCCACCGAAGTTAAGGCATTCCCTTTGTGAGTGACCTTAACGGAGGCGGTGTGTTTTAGAAATATTATTTTGGATTTGGAAAACTAGATTAATTTATATTTAATATTTAGGAAATGGAATTGGAATTTATGTAACGATACGGATTTTGCCCGGACCTAATCGATCGCTAAATAGTCACAAACAGAATTGGTAAAGACTACAGACGTGTCTCGCATTCCCATGAAGAACATATCAAAAGATGAGAATGGATCTACCCTTGGAGAATTAAATAAAATTATTTTACGATCCTCGTTACTTAAATTGTGGGTCGTTACATTCTCCCCCCTTCAGGAATTTCTCACTAGAATTCCAAGCAAGCACTAGCAACAAGAACTATTCTGCACTCTCACTATCCACGAGTGGTCAGTCTACCATCCAATAAGCCATGCAACCATATCCTTAACTAGCATGTATAATTCTAATTATAGTACAGGTTACCATGGTATAAGGTTAACACAATATCAATGGGTTCTACCATATGAAGACTTCTGGATGGGTCACCTTTGTACCCTCTTACGTTGCTCATGTACAATCGTCATCATTCTCGCTTCATTGTACCTGGACTAACTTAACCTCCTTCCTCCTAGGTTGTTTCATGTCATTCCCCACAACTCAAAGCGACTTACAAAGACTTGAAACTACGGGTTTGACTTCTAGGCCTTCATACTAATCCGGAGATACCCCCACATTCGAATCGTGCACACACTTCCATAGAAAAGACACATGAAAAACATTGTGCACACTAGACATCTTTTGAAGTACGATCTACACGTGAGCTTTTCAATTTAATCTACTATTGGAAATGGACAACGAATCATCGAGCCAACATTCCTTTGTTTCAGAATCGAACAAAGTTCCTTAAAGGTGAAGCTTTAATGAATGCCATATCACCAACGTCGAATTCCAAATCCCTACGAAGCTTATCGACGTAACTTTTTTGGCGATCTTTGTAGCACCCCATAAAATTTACCTAAAAATATAAATATTTATAATTAATTGAAATGAGCAATTAAAAAATAAAAAATACACAAGCTGGAAAGTGAAATTATGCAGTGTTAAGAATTTGGATACTAAAATATTTTATTTGGATTCGTGGCGAAATTCTGATTCGTTTTCGTACATAATAAGTTGAAAATGGTGCTCGTATAAGGAAATTACAGTTCAATGAAATCATATGGTAAACGCATATATATGTGTTTCAATAAATAATATATATATCCAAGAGATAAAATAATATGATGAATTTGAATTTCAAATGAAGAAGATAAGGATAAGAGGACAAAAATAATCCTTATAAGGTAAGAAATAAGGCAAATCAATTAAATTTATATACATATAAAAAAATTCCAGCCCTACGTATGTTTATTGGGTGATTCACAAACCAAGAGGTCGACCGACCTTCTAGGGTGGTCGACCGCTTGGCATCTGTAATGCACAATACGGCTAGGTTTGCTTAGGTTTTTGGGTAATTTATAAAGATGAACATCTGAAACGCCCAATACGGCTAGGTTTGCTTAGGTTTTTGGGTTAATTTATAAAGATGAACAACTAGGATTAAATCTTAATAATCTAATAGTTCTTGTTTACATAAACAACTTTAATAACCTGTTAGACCAGAAATTGTCCTAACACCCAACTGACTAGAAATTATAGATAATTATGATCTAAAAACAAATAAAAATCAATCAACACACAAGATTTATAGTGGTTCTGTGTTAACGAGCCTACGTCCACTTTATAGTTCTTTGATTGATGATATGGTCATAAGTACAATGTATACAACCACCCAACCTCACAAGTACAATCAACGATTTCTCAAACTTTGTAGAATTACACTTGTGGATATGGAGTATAATCTGAATAAAGCAGAGAAGTGATGTTAATGGTCAAGTTTGGGTAGATGGAGAGAAAAAAGATCCCTCAAAATTGTTTGTTCTAGTGTAATGAGAGGTGCAGAGCACAGGCGGGTCAAGTGCCATGTGGGTCCCATCCCGTGGATCTCGGAATTGGATGCGTCATGTTGAAGACAACACATTAACTTTGTGGGTTAGTGGGTGGTTACAACCCCGCTTTTGTAGGGACGTGGTGCAACCGATTTAGTGCAGTAGGAGTAGATCAGATTACAGGTAAGCGGTTTGGGTCGGCATTTGTACAATCCAATCTGTTTCATTAGCAGTGGAAAGCCATGCTCATCCATAGACTGAGGGGATCAGATGTGGGATGGTCGAACTGAACTACGGCTCGTTTGCTAGAACTGGGTCTCTAGTGCATAGGAGGGGACCGAATCACTGTTTCACTGATCCATCCGGCATTGCTTAGCACCTATTGATATTTGACTTCAGATTACATGTAAGGGGTTCGGTTTGGCATTTGTACGATCCAATTTGTTTCATTAGCAGTGGAAAGCCATGCTCATCTACAGACTGAGGGGATCAGATGTGGGATGGCTGAGCTGAACCGCTTCTCGTTTGGTAGAACTGAGGCTCTATTGCATATGAGGGGACCGGTCACTGTTTCACTGATCCGACCCGACCAAGCTTAGCACCCATTGATATTTGACTTCCCTCTTCAACTTGAGATTATTTCTTATATACTCATAAGTGACCATTTGGACTTTGTGTAGCCTACCTACAAAGTAGGCCAACATTTTGCCCCCTCTAAGTACGTTTTATTGGAGATAGAACGTGCTTCGAAATAGTCAACCTATCTATTCTTGAACTGACAGTAACAAATGATCGTGTCTGTCTGTAGAGTTGCAATGCTTTATGAAGTCACGCTTCTTGATTTATGCATCAAGTATAAATAGGATATTCATATTACTACCATCTTCATCATTTTCAACGAGTTGGAAACTTCTACCAAGGTCTAGGAGAGTCCTTCGGTAATTTCATTAATTTTTTGATGAATCTGTTTAATTAAACTATATCACGTAAATGATTAAGTCTCTTCATACTCTAGTCGGTCTTTGTTTTAAGGTTAGGTCGAAGGCTCTGGACTGGGCCAGCTGGAATCCTCCAATCTGCACCACCTTTTCACCCTAGAAATCTTGAATTGCCTCTTATCTCGTTGCACAGATCGAGATGGACTGGGCCTTCTTTTCACTAGAATACAAAGAGCCTGTTACATCTCTATATAAATCGCACTAAAATCCATACTACCGTCTTAATTTTATTCTTCCCACTGAACTGGTTCTCCCTAATTTAAGAGCATAAAAAAACCTAATCCCTCTTTCACTAACTTTATCTCGATTTTCAAATTCGAACATAAGTAGGCTTGAATTTTTTATTTCGCATTCTTTAATTTTCGAATTGGGTTAAAAAGATACTCGAATTTTTGTGTTGATCTATGTCATTCTTGCCAAATTGATGGTGGCACTAGTATCATAGTCATTTGGTCCACCGCCGTCGATGGCGATGTCATTATCGCCTTAAAGCGGTGGTGCTAGTGAACGATGCTTGGCGCTGAGAAGTTTGATGCATGGGTTGGCTTCTTATTTTAATAAAGAGGAAGTAATGGTGATTTACGCCTTGGAGAAACGAAAGAAAGAAGGAGACGGTGGATTGGAAGGAACAGGAGCTGGTCGGGTTGAGGTAGGTGATGCCATGGTAAATTCAGAAATATTTGAGTGGATGGAGCGAGTCACAGCAAACTGGGTCAGTTTGGGTTAAGTTCTTCGGATCCGTGTTGGTTGTTTAGAAATTACACTGAAACGATCCGATGTAACCTTCCATAACATTCTGAACTGACCTGATATAGCTTTCCAATCATCCCGACCCAATCTGATGCAATTTCCTTTTAAACACTCTGATCCCATCCACACACCTTCAATGTGAAACATACATACTACTTAATAATATCAGAATTAGTTTGAAAGTGAGAATTTGATAGTGCCGACTCATAGGATGAAGTCAAAGTAGCCACCGAGACAGACAGTCCCCATAGTCCACCAAAGGGGTATATGACAATGAGTTGATTGATGTGTATTATAGGGGATGTTCCTCTATTTTCGCCATTCGTATACTTAGAATCCATGCCAAAGAAGAAAATCATCAATGAAGGATAAAACAAAGTTAGAGATATGAAGCCAGAATAGTTTTACATCAAGCATCAGACTGGATGCGCTAGGCAGTGGCTCTAGTCGAGTAAGCTTCAAACTTTAATGTTCTCACATTAAACATAGCGAATATATTGGGATTGCTTGAGCCGTCTATTAAATGGTGACCCAAGTCTCTTAAATATCATAAAGTGTCTGGTGGACGATTATCTTCATCATCGTTGTTTGCTCATCATGACTAAGAGTATACGCCACGGGGGTGGTGCTTATGTATATGTGCCCCCAACTGAAGGACAAGTTATAATTTAAGTTGAGAGGGGGGAGAGTTTGAAAGGTCAAGAACATGCTGGCTATGGTTAGGAATTACAATTGGGAGACCAAAGAACAACAGACGAGGAGAATCCAATTGCACTTCCAAAAAGTCCTTCTCCACTGCTGATCCAATACGATGAAGCTTTATATGTATCTGTTGGGAATAAGCAACAAGATGTTGATCTGAAGGATGCTTCTATTACTGAGAGGCAACCTTCTC
Source organism: Allium sativum (assembly GCA_030737875.1). Classification (NCBI taxonomy): domain Eukaryota; kingdom Viridiplantae; phylum Streptophyta; class Magnoliopsida; order Asparagales; family Amaryllidaceae; genus Allium; species Allium sativum. Next base: position 618,850,844 of record CM060919.1, on the reverse strand, counting down.
CTAGGACTCCTTCTCCATCGAAATCTCCTATCTGAGATTCTCCGGTTGAGAAATCCATATACTTGGGTCAAGCCTAAATTCCCTTACTTGACAAGATTTTCACTTCCAGGGTTTTGACATAGGTTCCTTCTTACAGATATCTGAAGAGGAAATTACTCCTGAGAAAGCCGAGGAGGTAATGCAAACAAGCCTAACTCTGGGCTCTGGTCTGTTAGGGGAACCACATAGGACACAGACTACACCATCTCTACAAGTCACAACAATTATGCATTATGTTAGTTCTGAATCCTGACAGGTATTTGTCTTGTTTTATAGATAAATTGCCTCGACGTCGTCATTCAATCAAAATTGTTCGTGCAAGCGTGCCTAGGTTTGACATTGATACTTAGCATAATTGAGGAGACAACCGCGGGAGGATAGCAGGAAGCATTATGATTCACACCACTTTTACTCTTTGCACTCTCGGTCTTCTTGCAAATCAGATACTGATAAGCATAAGAGCCATCAAGACCATCGTAGTGGGGATAAGCCATCATCTAAAGCTCCAATTCCTATGAAGGAATCACATTCTGAGGGGCATTCATTACTGAAGCGCTCTGATCCGTAAAACAAAGTCAAAGATTTTGGCAAAGAGCAACAAAAAATCAAAGCGGCCCTTGTGCCCACTAAGCGGCGAAATGTCGATATAACTACAACAAGGCCTGTGATACTTGACACCGAGAATGAGGCTAAACTAAAGGTTTTGAGGAAGGAATTTCTAGATCACCATTTCGGGAACATGCATTTTGTTGCAGCTCTTGATTCAGTATCTTCGAGTTGGGAAGATGAAGTCAAAGCTAAGATTGATTTTATAGACAAACAATACAAGGAAATGCGTAGGTATTCACGAAACCTCTCCAAAATAATTCGGGAATTATTAGCTGATGTAAGTCACATGAAGGATATGGTTGAATATGATGCGAAGTCTATAGAAAACACGGAAAAAGAGCTCGAGAATGAGCATGCCAAACTTGCGCTTGCATAGAGATTGATAACTACAAGAAGCATTATGAAGAACTGCAAAAGATATACTATGACGAGCTCAATTCCCACAGCCAGGAGCACACAACCTTAAAGAAGAAGGTGGAGGATGTTATGTCAAAGAGAACCGAGGCGAAGATATCATGTTCTCGCCTCGAATAGGAGAAGGCAGATATAGCAAAAAAAATTGTCGATCTAGAGGGCAAGCTAGCAGAGGTTGAGGCTAGAGCAGTCTTAGCTAAGAGGAATGCCAATATTTCTATCAAATCAGATGCCGATTATTGTGCGTAGCTTGTCGTTGCCAAAAAGTAATTGGATGAATATGGCGAGCTTATGATTGAGTTCATTGCTCAAGTGATCCGAACTCGGGATATTTCTTGGATTAAAGACTATCCGATGACTCTTGTCATTGTGTGGGATCATATTGTTCATGAAGAAAAGCGGTGGCTTAAGGTTGAGACCATCGATAAAGAAGATCTCATGAGCACATATTTGAGAGGCGAGGACCCGGCGCATCTAGCCGAAGGGAGGAGACAAATCCATGTGGTTATGGATGAGGAGAGGCGTCAATCCAAGGAAAGGACATTCTTGAGGGTGGTACTAGTTCATCTACCGCTACTGGAGCTACTAAAACGGGAGGTTACGAATCGATCGTCCAGAGATTCCAAAGGCAACTCACCTGTCTCCAATCATCGAATCGACTCTTGAAACTTCTTCTACTCCTACCGATAAGTCGTCCGAAGGTATATCAAAATTTTCTCCTCAATTTTTTAAAGCCATTATAGCCTATCGTCATATTATAGAGCAAACAATAAAAAAGGCCATGTTCTCTCCCAAGCTAATAGATATTGCTTCTCGTTATTTAGACGTAAAGCCTGCTGAGGAGACTGAAGAGTAGCAATAAGAGGCCACCGTCAAAGCCATTGTGTCGTCCGATGCTGCAGTTCCCAAAGACGGGGATGTGATAGAAGCCTTAAAAGACATTGACGATGATGGAGGCAAGGGAGACGACGATGTTGTTGTGACTGGGGACTCGTGCGAGACTAAGAATATGACTTTAGTTGAAATAAAGGCAAAGAAAGTCGAGGAAGAATCCGAAGAACCCCTCAACATCGATCCAATCCAAGCGGTTGCTCCTAGGTCTAGGCTGATTACCAAGCTTTCCTCTTGGTCAATCACTGGACAGTTAGCCCAGGAATCCTCTGCTAATCCAAATAAACCTCCCTTAGATAAGAAAAGTAAAAAAAACGTATTCTTATTGATGCTGAGAGAGAGGAAAAGAAGAAGACTATAGCCGCCAAGATGTCCAAGTCTTCCCAAAAAGCCGCAATGGAACATGGTCTAGTTCTTTTGTTTTGTTTTCCACTGGTCTTCTATTGTTGTAGGGAGTGCAGCCCTCACGCTTTTGATTGGTTCCTTTATGAAAATTTCTACTTTTTTAAATGAAGCAGTTTTACTACAATGTCAATCATTTGCAAGCTCATCACTTATCTCAGTCAAATGCGTTGTAATCTAGACATTACTAATCTAAGTAATAGATAATAAATCACATCGCAAATCAGACAAAGGTTTCAATCGACCATCCCTGTAAACAATAATCTCTGCAATAAAAATTATTACTAAGCTAAGTAACAAACAATAGGGGGGGTGATGTGTATATGTATGCCCCCAATCAATCTTGAATAAAGTGCCTGGCTAGGGCTTGTTCGGGATTGATTAGGGTCAACATTAGATTACACCTAATTCTTTCGTGGGGAGTGTGGGCTCAGCTTTCATTCTTTCCCCCAATCCTTCAGCGAGGTGGGAACCCATTTTCACCGACACTTGTTCCCAGCAACTTTATACTCTCCTGTCGTATGATCAGGTTAGAGTATGGTCAAGGCAGTCTTTAATCGAGGTGCACCAGTATGACCTGCAGACAACGTCTTCCTGTCCTTTATACTCTTTCTCGTATTATGAGAGTTAGAGATAACCACGTGAACGATCATTCCATTCACTCCAAATTCCCTTCTGCACCCTATTTTAAAGGGTGAGACCTTGCCGGTTCTACTGCCATTTTCACTCTTGGTTTTAATTCAAGTCCTATGTTTCAAACCAAAATTAAAGTAATCACAGGAAACAAAAGCATAAGCACAAGAAAAGAAAATGACATGCAATATTTTCATAGTGGTTCGGCTAAATCATAGCCTACGTCCACTTTATCATCTTTTATTTATATTAATTAGACAGTCCTAGGCAATCATTCCTTTTTACATAGTTTATAAAACAAAAGAATCAGTATAATCTCAAGTTAAGTAATCCCGCAAGTGTTGGGGATTCCTTGCTCTGGGGACTTCGTTGCCGTCTACAGTCATTAGCTTAGAGGCTCCTTTATCAAGTTTCCGCTAGATGGCATATGGTCCTTCCTGTTGAAATCGAAAAATGACCTCAACACCAAAGGTATCTTTAGAACACTACATCGAAAGGTATGATTAGATATTACGGAGCCACAAACTCAAAATAAAAGGAAAATAGTAGAGAACAAAGAACTTTAGAGTGGTTCGGCTTGAAAATAGACCATGTACATTATATCAAGAGATTTCATTATCACTTTTGAATTTACAAAGTACATGAATTCACACATATCACTCATTTCTCTCTTTTATAACGATTTCCTTTATTTTTTGCTCGATTTCTCTAATGCAAGGAGTATTGTTGTAGATCTTCAATCTCTTTAACAATTGAATGGTCTTCATGAGTTCCACGGTGATTTAGTTTTGGATCTAGGCTTTGGAGAATATTAATGGAGATTAGAGAAGTTTAGAGTTATGAAAATGGCAACCCTTCGGGATCAAAAATTTGGTCCCTTGAATGGTTGAGAAGTGGGGTATTTATATGCGTAGTTTGGAGGTAGTGACAGAGCTATAATTATGGTGTGCAGGGTTTGGGTCATTCATGCCATATTTACGGAAATGCCACTAGATAGTTGTACATAGTTGTAGCCAGCTGTACGACCAACCCAAAAAGGAGCGACTGACTAGAAATAAGTGCGACCAGGAATATTGAACGACTAGGAATTTTGCACAAGCGTCCCATTTAAAATTATTTGCTCGACCGACGCCATGTTATTTAATATATATTGACCCCATATTTGGCAATTTGTAATTTTGGGTATTACAACATGCAGCCACCTTATGAAGGGACGTTCACTCCATTATTAATTTGCACAGTTGTTACAATTTTGTATTTATCTTTTGCCTAGCCCATGCTACATTCATGCTCTACATGTTTTCCACTTTATCATGCAACTGCTTCATTAATAATGTGCTTGACTCTTCTCCATGTAAGTTTCTTAAAACCCCAAGCGTGGAAGCTGCTTGACCCATCAAACGTGGAAGCTGCTTGACCAGAGATGCTTGTTCAGGGATGTTCAACCTGCAACTGATGAAGTTGCTCGACTAGCCTATTGCTCGACCAAGGGATGCACGATCGGATTGGTGCTACATAAGCAGATTTCTCTACCCATAACACTTAGGAGAATGACCAGGTCTGCTCGACCCATCGGGGAAGCTTCTGCTCGTCCCCAGTAGTGTGCCTTCGTGGCTTTATGATGGCCATACAGCTTTCATGCAATGTTCGACTCATGCATTCCTTGTGTTTGATGAAAAGACTTTACTATATGTGAATGACGCAATGCATGTATTATGAGATGGAATGATCCATATATGTGCTTGTGTATACCATCATTATACTTGTTAGGTTTACCACACATTCTAATTCAAAATGTAACCAGCATTGCATATGTGAGTGGTCGAATTCACGAGGTACAACTCATTTCTTCGATATGCTATAGACGATTTATGCTGTTGTAATGAACTAACACATGAATGATTCATGAACACTTTGTATATGATTAAATGATGGTGAGAGCATGGTTGTCCCAGTATTTGCATGTATGCTGATCCTATCTATTTGATAATGTGTTAATTATTTCTAGTATGGTTCACCATTGCTCCATGACTGCAAACTCATACTTCTCATATTAGCAGGAAAATCATATTTCATGTTCACTTATCTGTGAAGTTAATATGGCCAGTCCTTTAGCTAATATGTGAGTCCGACTTATTATGGAATCATAATGACCAGTCCATGTACGTGTTTTATGGACAATCCATTATAATGTTGTATGTAACTCACGGTAGTAGCTATGGGTTCAAACTATACTATAATTCGTATGTTGGACCCAGTGTACGCAAATACGTCTGATCCATCAACCAAAAATCGGCTCGACCCATCATATAACGATAAAACCAATCCATGGGACTTTAAATATTAACGATCTATTGAACATGTATTTAACTAATTGTATCTGACCCATGTTTTAAACAGGGTTAATATTTGCCCCTCGAAGTTTGTATTTTTGCTTGCGAAAAATGCAAGCTTTGAATACTATATTTTGTATCAAATACTCGTGAATAGATAGTGAGAAGACGCTGCTTTCATTCATGTATTTTGGTTTTTCCAGGATCAGATTCTAATAAAAGCTTGATGGATTACACCAAAGTTCTGCAGTGGATCGGACACATCTTGCTACAGGTCCACTTGGCCCACACTTCCTATGTATCGGTTTCTATTTTGGTGAGGTGCATTTCCAATTGAATTGATAATTCATGTATGACTTTGAGTTTTGATTGCAAAACTTTATTATTGTAAATGGATAAGCCTCCTTGTTGTTTGTGGCTTTTTTTGACGATACATGAACCTTGCTTGCTTGATTTGCATATAGAGCTCGCATTCTTGACCAAATTTTTTATCAAAATTCTTAAAATCGAGCAAGTAAGAGCTTGTTGATGACACCTCGAACTCAAATCCATTCTTGAAATGCTCCATTGCAAAAATCTTGTTACACTAACAAACACTCCAATTTTTAATTTGAGTGTTTGTCATTGATAACATTGCACTAGTGTGTCAATGCTTCGGTTTTAACTCAGGCTCGAGTGCGTGAAACAAATGAAATTCACGATGGATTGGTCGTGCCCGATTTTCATTGAAATGGACGTGGCCATTCACGCTAAATTACCTATTTTACGAACTCGCTTAGCCATTGAATCTTATCAAAGCAGTACACCTTCTAAAGCGAATAACAGTTGTGCCTTTAAAAAATGTTGCACGTTTCTAGGCTAATTGTAACACCCCGTGAATTCTATAACATTAAGCTTCACGAATTAAAGTATAATTAATTATAAATAATGAAATCAAGGGAAATGGGTTACGCCATTGCGTTCGTCTCGGAAAAATACGCGAAATAGAGTCTGAGTTTTCGAAAATCGGTTACCGTATGAAGAAGATATGGACGAACGAAGTTAGGCAAAAAAACCGAAAACAGTCCAGAATACACTGGCGCACTTGTGAAGTGCGCCGGTACAAAAATACGCTGGCGCACCTGCCAAGTGCGCCCGTACAAATCCAGCACCGAATTCTGGAGTGTTCTGAGGTGACGTGTCTTCTTTTGAGTGGCTAGATGATGTGTATTCGAGCTGTGCGATTCTGATGACTTATGGACTGATCTGAAGGCTCTAAATCACCCTATTCACCTATAAAATAACACCTAGACCTAGCCTAAATCATACTATTTCATTTTAGCCTCAGGACGCCGCCATTAAACCTAGAGCTCTGAATTAAAAATACAAAGAACAAAATTATAGAAGATGAAGGACGATTCTTGAAGGCTACAACTAGAAGCTACAACAACTACGACGCTTTAGACAACGAATTTGGGACTAATTGATTTGGGATTTTTATTTGAATTATTTGCTTCATATTGTAAGTTCTATGTTACTTTTTAGGCAAAAACGCTAAAACAATATGGACATGCCATGAATTGAAACCGGATTTAGGAACTATTGTTAATCCATTGTTTATATTGTTTATCTTTGAATTATAATTTGGGGATATTGCTATGGCAACGTTGCAAGTTGAACTTGTCATGATTTTGATGTTGTTATGAATCACTTGGGCTTAATTGTTTGGCAAGTTGGACTAATACATGTCCATGGAATCACTATGTTTATTGAAATCTTTATGTTGATTAAACCATGCCTATGATGCTAATTAAACCATGGCTATGACTATTGATGGAATTATGCCTGTGATGTTAATATACCCATCATGATTAATGAAAAATTGGGTATTGCTAGGTTATGATGAAAAGTTGGAATTATTATGTTTATAATGTTAGATATGTTAAAAATGCTAAATTGGAATCATTATGTCTATAATGTTAATTGAGAATCATTATGTTAAAAATGCTAAGTTGGAACCATTATGTTTATAATGTTAGATGAGAATCATTATGATAAATTGGAATCATTATGTCTATGAGAATTATTATGTTAAAAACACTAAATTGGAATCATTATGTCTATAATGTTAGTTGAGAATCATTATGTTAAAATGCTAAATTGGAACCATTATGTTTATAATGTTAGTTGAGAATCATTATGTTAAAAACGCTAAATTGGAATCATTATGTCTATAATGTTAATTGAGAATCATTATGTTAAAAATGCTAAATTGGAATCCACTATGCCTATTAGGATTATTATGCCTTTAATGTTTCATGTTTATAATAAAATTATTATTATGCCCGCAATGATTATTATGCCTATGATGTAAAGTTGAAATCATCATGTTAAATTAAGTTGGAATCATTACTATGCCAAGTTATCATCATACTAGTATTGAAACCATGTGATATGTTATAGCCTGTTTATTATGCAAGTAATGTTGGAATTGTCACATATGCCTATCACATGTTTGGTGTTATTCCCCTTTATCTCTTGAATTGTTTATGCTTATGAACGAAGTACGTTTATATACGTTGGGGATACGATTGGGTAGAATAGGCAAAACTTGAATTAATTATAGGAATAAACTGTGAAATTTGGCATAAGTAGAACATGAAATATGGCACGAAAACTTGACTTTAAACATGCCTTAGTTGGGCACGAAGTTGATATATGAACATGATGTGGAAATAGCAAAATCTGATAAGAACATGGGCATGACTTTAGAAAACAAGAAAGTGGCCAACTCGAGGTTGGGTTGAGTTTGTAGTGTAAATCTGCCTGGAACCGCCCGGCAAATCCAGTTGCTACAAACAATAGGATCCAATGTGGGTAGTTGGTCACATCGCGCTTGAAACCCGAGGTTGGGTTGAGTTCGTAGCGTAAACCTGCCCGGAAACGCCCGGCAAATCCAGTGGCTACGAACAATAGGATCCAATGTGAGTGGTTCGGTGCATTAACGAATCAATTAATGCCAATTAGGGTTAAGTCATGAACATGAAAAGACAACTTAACCAACTTGAACACGATTTGTAGGGCTAAGTCATGAACTTGAAAACGACAACACTTAGCCAACTTGACATGACACGTAGGCGGGTTAAGTCGTGAACTAAAATGACATACTTAACCATCTTGACATGACTAGACTGGAAAAGGATTAAGTCACGATTTACATGACTTAATCTGTTAGGCGGGTTAGGTCACGAATTACATGACCTAATCTATTAGCCGAACCCCTAGACACGACCTCTTTCAGCAGTAACCCTCTAGATGTATCAAGGTACCCTGGGGCTAGGCCGGGTGGGGCACGATTACTGGGCTGATTGTAAGAGGTGAACGACGGCAGTGGGGTACGCCAGTGTAGGTTCGGTGGACTACGATCGTGCACGTATCCGGGGCAGACACTGGGTATCCGTAGATTTATCTGTGCATCTTGAATCGTGTTAGGGGTTGACACCCTAGGGCTGATACACCTGAAGGTGGACCCAGCACAGGTGACTACATTCGTGATTAGCCGTATGACACGGACACTTGACGAGCTAGAACTTGTAGGGAGCCGATCGACTAGATAATCGCTCCGTAGGACCCCGTACTTGGGTCAGACCCCGTTTTAGGGTCATTTCATGACATTGGGCCGTGGGATTTATTTCGTGATTAACTTGTGATATGGGCTTAGTATACTAGTACAGTCGATGCAACGAATCTCGAACATATGATGCTTTACTTAACTTGTCTTGACTTATCGTGATCACCTTAGTCTATCTTGTTCACCTTGACACCATTCTTAAGTTTAGTTCCAGTTCATACATGACAGGTTGTTTTAACCGTTTCTACACTGAAAGTCACTAGAACTTACTCAGTCTTTATGACTGACCCTTTTCCTTTCGCCTCTTTTTCTTTCGTTCCCCCCCAGGTTCTCAGGGAGGGAATACCGCAGCTTGATCAGTTTTCACATCCAGCTTGAAGAGAAAGAATGTATTGCTTGGATCTTTTCCGTTTTGGACTATGGCTTTGGACAGCAATTAGGGGACTTTTGCAGTTTATTTATGTTTTCCTCATGCTTCTTTAAATAATGTAACCAAGACAGTTATGATTTTGGGAAGTATTATGGCATGGTTTGTGTAACACGTATTTTGAAGAAATAAAAGTTGTTGTTTTCCGCTGTTCAAAAATATGTGTTATTATATCTGTCTTGTATATCTGTGACTTATACTTATAAACCTCCACCAAAATTAGGGCATTCCCTTTGAGAGTGACCCTAATGGAGGTGGGGTGTTTCACTTGGTATCAGAGCATAGGTTTACCAGATAAGATAAAAGTTTTGAAAATTTATTTTCAAAGGAAAATTTAAAGAAGCAATTTTTAAAAGATAAAATATTATTTTATTTTAAAAAGGAAAAGTCCCCCAAAGCCATAGGTATTATCTCTTATCCTTCGTTTTGAATCTAGCCTTCTTGTTTGAGCATGTCCGAAGAACTTAACTTGCCAGAGGTTGTACCAATACCTGGTTGGTTTAGACGATTCTTAGAAGCAAGGGACACCCAGCCAGGTCCTACTGTTCCCCTCCCCCAGATGCAGGAAATCATCCAGCTGCAGCAGCACCTCTTCCTCCACCTCCTCCGCGGGGAAATACCTTTGCTAAGATATGTAAAGATTTTAAGGCTATGGGAGGAAAGGACTTTCATGGAACTGAGTCCTTCGTGGCAGCTAGGAATTGGTTAAAGGAAACCGAGGACTTATTCGTCATCTTTGAGGTAGAAGATAGGCAGAAGGTACAACTGGCAGTGTGGCTACTAAAAGGTGAGGCTTCCTACTAGTGGGAAGTCACTAATGCAGAAAGACCAATGGAAACATGGGAGGACTTTAGGGCAAGGTTTGAGGCTAAATTTCTCTCAGAAGCTGAAAGGAGTCTTCAGTTGGAAAAATTCTTATTTCTTAAGCAAGGGAATATGACAGTCAAAGAGTATGTTAATCAATTCGATGAGCTGGCTAGGTTCGGACTGGACCTAGTCAACACCCCGCACAAGAAGGCTCTCCGCTTTGTCAAGGGATTGAATGAGCCATTACACAGTTTGACCATGACCCATATACCCATGGGAGCTACGTACGAAAGGTTGGTACAGATGGCATTGCTGAACGAGGAAGATAAGGGCAAGAAGGAGACAGAGGCAGAAAACTCTCAAGGGAAGAAAGAGGTCAAGCCCAACGATTCTAAGAATAAGAAGGTAGACTCCGAGAAAGGAGGCAAGAACAACAACTCACGTGATAAAAGGAAATGCAATTACTGTGGTACGGAAGGGCACATAGCCAAGGATTGTAGAAAGAGGAAGAGAAAGCAAGGTGAATGTTTTCATTGTGGGAAGATTGGACACATCAGCAAAGACTGCCCTGAGAAGCAGACCGGACCTTCTGGCGGTACATCGTTAACCTATTCTAGATGCTTTGTTTTATCTTATTTCTCTCCTCGATCCTATCTTGAGAACCATAGTTAGAATCTTTTTGGATGTAAACATGTAATTGAAACATGTTATGATTAAGAAATGGTTGCAAGTGGTCGCAAGTGGTTGCTCGTGGATGCATGAATACACATTAGGCACTAGATCGGCTCAGACACATTTTCATGTTGCATATGCATGAGTGTTTATTTTGGAAACTTGGTTGTGCTATCATTTGGTTGTTGCATATGATTGAATGTTCGAGCACTCATGTAGAAATTATGAATTATAATAGGAAAAATTTGCATACATATTGGATTCATTTCACTAAACATATTTTGCATTTAGAAGATCAATCAGGCCTGATCATTAGCATTAGCTAAGGAACATATACACACACTTCGCATATGATCATAAAGCATTAGAAGTTTTTTTTTTAAGGACAATGGATGCTCGTGTTTGATGGATGAGTAGATGGATGTTTGGATGTTAGGATGTACATTCTTCCTGAACTTGAAGATTTCGGGGACGAAATCCTTTTAAGTGGGGGAGAATGTAACACCCCGTGAATTCTATAACATTAAGCTTCACGAATTAAAGTATAATTAATTATAAATAATGAAATCAAGGGAAATGGGTTACGCCATTGCGTTCTTTTCGGAAAAATACGCGAAATAGAGTCCGAGTTTTCGAAAATCGGATACCGTATGAAGAAGATATGGACGAACGAAGTTAGACAGAAAAACCGAAAACAGTCCAGAATACACTGGCGCACTTGTGAAGTGCGCCAGTACAAAAATACACTGGCGCACCTGCCAAGTGCGCCCGTACAAATCCAGCACTGAACTATGGAGTGTTCTGAGGTGACGTGTCTTCTTTTGAGTGGCTAGATGATGTGTATTCGAGCTGTGCGATTCTGATGACTTCTGGACTGATCTGAAGGCTCTAAATCACCCTATTCACCTATAAAATAACACCTAGACCTAGCCTAAATCATACTATTTCATTTTAGCCTCAGGCTGCCGCCATTAAACCTAGAGCTCTGAATTAAAAATACAAAGAACAAAATTATAGAAGATGAAGGACGATTCTTGAAGGCTACAACTAGAAGCTACAACAACTACGACGCTTTAGACAACGAATTTGGGACTAATTGATTTGGGATTTTTATTTGGATTATTTGCTTCATATTGTAAGTTCTATGTTACTTTTTAGGCAAAAACGCTAAAACAATATGGACATGCCATAAATTGAAACCGGAATTAGGAACTATTGTTAATCCATTGTTTATATTGTTTATCTTTGAATTATAATTTGGGGATATTGCTATGGCAACGTTGCAAGTTGAACTTGTCATGATTTTGATGTTGTTATGAATCACTTGGGCTTAATTGTTTGGCAAGTTGGACTAATACATGTCCATGGAATCACTATGTTTATTGAAATCTTTATGTTGATTAAACCATGCCTATGATGCTAATTAAACCATGGCTATGACTATTGATGGAATTATGCCTGTGATGTTAATATACCCATCATGATTAATGAAAAATTGGGTATTGCTAGGTTATGATGAAAAGTTGGAATTATTATGTTTATAATGTTAGATATGTTAAAAATGCTAAATTGGAATCATTATGTCTATAATGTTAATTGAGAATCATTATGTTAAAAATGCTAAGTTGGAACCATTATGTTTATAATGTTAGATGAGAATCATTATGATAAATTGGAATCATTATGTCTATGAGAATTATTATGTTAAAAACACTAAATTGGAATCATTATGTCTATAATGTTAGTTGAGAATCATTATGTTAAAATGCTAAATTGGAACCATTATGTTTATAATGTTAGTTGAGAATCATTATGTTAAAAACGCTAAATTGGAATCATTATGTCTATAATGTTAATTGAGAATCATTATGTTAAAAATGCTAAATTGGAATCCACTATGCCTATTAGGATTACGATGCCTTTAATGTTTAATGTTTATAATAAAATTATTATTATGCCCGCAATGATTATTATGCCTATGATGTAAAGTTGAAATCATCATGTTAAATTAAGTTGGAATCATTACTATGCCAAGTTATCATCATACTAGTATTGAAACCATGTGATATGTTATAGCCTGTTTATTATGCAAGTAATGTTGGAATTGTCACATATGCCAATCACATGTTTGGTGTTATTCCCCTTTATCTCTTGAATTGTTTATGCTTATGAACGAAGTACGTTTATATACGTTGGGGATACGATTGGGTAGAATAGGCAAAACTTGAATTAATTATAGGCATAAACTGTGAAATTTGGCATAAGTAGAACATGAAACATGGCACGAAAACTTGACTTTAAACATGCCTTAGTTGGGCACGAAGTTGATATATGAACATGATGTGGAAATAGCAAAATCTGATAAGAACATGGGCATGACTTTAGAAAACAAGAAAGTGGCCAACTCGAGGTTGGGTTGAGTTTGTAGTGTAAATCTGCCCGGAACCGCCCGACAAATCCAGTTGCAACAAACAATAGGATCCAATGTGGGTAGTTGGTCACATCGCGCTTGAAACCCGAGGTTGGGTTGAGTTCGTAGCGTAAACCTGCCCGGAACCGCCCGGCAAATCCAATGGCTACGAACAATAGGATCCAATGTGAGTGGTTCGGTGCATTAACGAATCAATTAATGCCAATTAGGGTTAAGTCATGAACATGAAAAGACAACTTAACCAACTTGAACACAATTTGTAGGGCTAAGTCATGAACTTGAAAACGACAACACTTAGCCAACTTGACATGACACGTAGGCGGGTTAAGTCGTGAACTGAAATGACATACTTAACCATCTTGACATGACTAGACTGGAAAAGGATTAAGTCACGAATTACATGACTTAATCTGTTAGGCGGGTTAGGTCACGAATTACATGACCTAATCTATTAGGCGAAACCCTAGACACGACCCCTTTCAGCAGTAACCCTCTAGATGTATCAAGGTACCCTGGGGCTAGGCCGGGTGGGGCACGATTACTGGGCTGATTGTAAGAGGTGAACGACGGCAGTGGGGTACGGCAGTGTAGGTTCGGTGGACTACGATCGTGCACGTATCTGGGGCAGACACTGGGTATCCGTAGATTTATCTGTGCATCTTGAATCGTGTCAGGGGTTGACACCCTAGGGCTGATACACCCGAAGGTGGACCCAGCACAGGTGACTACATTCGTGATTAGCCGTATGACACGGACACTTGACGAGCTAGAACTTGTAGGGAGCCGATCGACTAGATAATCGCTCCGTAGGACCCCGTACTTGGGTCAGACCCCGTTTTAGGGTCATTTCATGACATTGGGCCGTGGGATTTATTTCGTGATTAACTTGTGATATGGGCTTAGTATACTAGTACAGTCGATGCAACGAATCTCGAACATGTGATGCTTTACTTGACTTGTCTTGACTTATCCTGATCACCTTAGTCTATCTTGTTCACCTTGACACCATTCTTAAGTTTAGTTCCAGTTCATACATGACAGGTTGTTTTAACCGTTTCTACACTGAAAGTCACTAGAACTTACTCAGTCTTTATGACTGACCCTTTTCCTTTCGCCTCTTTTTCTTTCGTTCCCCCCCCTAGGTTCTCAGGGAGGGAATACCGCAGCTTGATCAGTTTTCACATCCAGCTTGAAGAGAAAGAATGTATTGCTTGGATCTTTTCCGTTTTGGACTATGGCTTTGGACAGCAATTAGGGGACTTTTGCAGTTTATTTATGTTTTCCTCATGCTTCTTTAAATAATGTAACCAAGACAGTTATGATTTTGGGAAGTATTATGGCATGGTTTGTGTAACACGTATTTTGAAGAAATAAAAGTTGTTGTTTTCCGCTATTCAAAAATATGTGTTATTATATCTGTCTTGTATATCTGTGACTTATACTTATAAACCTCCACCAAAATTAGGGCATTCCCTTTGAGAGTGACCCTAATGGAGGTGGGGTGTTTCACTAATATTTTGTTATCGACTGCCTACATCGACAACAGATTAGTCAATTAAATTTTAACCAAGGAGAATTTTTATTTCAAATTGAATGATGTGTCCATACAAAATTATTTGACTCAATGGTTTATAACTAGTCGAATATTATCCGTACAAACACGATATTCTAATTCAAATTTGCATTGATGCTTAAGATCAAGTAATCAATACAAGCCAATTGTTGATTTCAAGCGTCATTGTTCTAATGACTTATATCATGGTATATGACATTTCACATTTAGGTAATACTATCTGTGAGTTATTTTCTACTTCTTCTTGGTGAAGCTTTGGATATTCGTGCCCCTGCTAGGAGGTCGCCATTAGTCTTCACTATGGGATAGGCTTTTACCGCTCAATGTTTGTCTGCTTTCTCGATCAGTTCTGACATCAGAGACTTCATTGGATGCCCCTACTATGGAGAGGTCGTTTATAACCCAGTGTTCGTCTTCTCTTGCCGACTGAATTGACATTATCGACTTCACTGAGGATAGTTGATCTCTTCTATGGAGAGGTCACTTTCTCTATGGAAAGGATTTATGGTTGCCGCATCGTTCCACAGAGCGAACACCCGCGAGGTTTAGATGAGGTTGCATCGTTTCGCTGAGTGAACACCCGCGAGGTTTAAATGAGGTTGAATCATTTTGCATAAGGAATTCCTGCGCATCTTTTCGCTTAGTGAACTTTCACGCTTCATTTTGCACAACGAACTCCTGCTTCCTTTGGGTGAGGTTGCATCGCTTTGCATAACAAACTCTCATGCATCGTTTCACATAGTAAACCCCCGTGTATTGTTTCGTACAATGAATTCCCGCAACCTTTAGGTAATGTTGCATCGCTTCGCGTAACGAACTCCCGTGCAACATTTCACATAGTGAACTCCCGTGCTTCGTTTCACGTAACAAATTCCTGCAACCTTTGTGTGAGATTGCATCGCTTCGCATAACGAACTCCCATGCATCGTTGCACATAGTGAACTCCCGCACTTCGTTTTGCACAACGAATTCCCGCGACCTTTGGGTGAGTTTGCATCGCTTCACGTAACAAACTCCCACGCATCGTTTCGCATAGTGAACTTCTGCGCTTCGTTTCCCACAACGAATTCCCGCGACCTTTGGGTGAGGTTGCATCTCTTCACGTAACGAACTCCCACTCATCGTTTCACATAGTGAACTCATACGCTTCGTTTCGCACAACGACTTCCCGCGATCTTTGGTAAGGTTGCATCGCTTCGCATAACGAACTCTCATGCATCGTTTCACATAGTGAACTCTCACGCTTCGTTTTGCACAACGAATTCCCGCAACCTTTGGGTGAGGTTGCATCGCTTTGCATAACGAACTCTCGCTCATAGTTTCACATAGTGAACTCCCGTGCTTCATTTCATACAATGAATTCCTACAACCTTTGGGTGAGGTTGCATCACTTCGCGTAATGAACACCCGCGCATACTTTCACATAGTGAACTCCCGTGCTTCGTTTCGCACAACAAATTCTTGTGACCTTTGGGTGAGGTTGCTTCGCTTTGCATAACGAACTCCCGTAACCTTTGGGGGGTTCTAGATCCATGGCTGCTTGCTACTCTCTTCGCCATTTGACTCATTGGGACTTTTTCAATCTTAACGTTACTTGGTGTTATTGGGGTTGTCTTACTTGGTCGAACTTTAAGGAAGCAAACGCCTTTGGAATAGCCTGCAATAAGAAAACCATCTTTAGCAAATTTTCTATATTTTGCAAGTAAGAGATTCATACAAGCAGATAAGACTTCATTCGTAAAGCTATTGTTCAGTACAGTGCATGTAAAACATTACAAACTTCTTTAAGAAATTCAAATATAGCTAGAATCAAAGTAATGGCGAAGAAAATCGCTTATGCTAAGCCACTGATATTAGAACACCATCAATGGTCATCATTTGATTATTAGCTTTGCATTAGTTTGAACAGAAGCTCAATTTCTTGGACCAAATTGGCCATTTGATGCCCCTTGCCCCTAGGGAGTTGCAGAAGGATTTGCAATTTGGGGATTCTTCACATATTATTGCAGGTAGTTATTTCTAATCAGCTCTTCGATCAATGATTTTAGATGCCTACATTCATTGGTATTGTAACCTGGCTGATTGTTGAACTAGCAGAACATCCCAGATTTAGTTAGAAGATCACTCATCTTAATTGACCAAGGCTCTAGGTAATCTTTTACATCCTTTGTGGTAAGGTAAACATTTTCAGGAGTGTCATTTAAAGGAGTTATCTTTGACGAGTCATGAAGGCGAATCTTCTTATTAGCCTTGTTGCCCTTCCCGTCATTGGCTCACTTCTACCCCTGAGTTATCTGTTGATTAGTTTGAGCACAAACACTCTTTTTATCTTCAACAATGTTTCTTGTGCCAATAGGAAGGGAAGCATCATCCACTCTCATGTACTTTTCTGCTTTCTTACAGAACTTGTCAAGAATATTTGGTTCCTTCATTTTTATCCATTTCCCAAACTCACTTTTCCTGTCTATAGCATCGAGTAAAGCCATGAGGATTATGCAAGGCTCTAGATTCCTCACTTCGGACAAGGCACATTGAATCGACCGAGAAAAGCTTTAACGGATTCTCCTAGAATCTTCTTCATTGCTGAAAGTGTTATAGCATCTTTGGTTTTGGTAGCATACACGCGGAACTGCTCCTTGAACTTTTTGGTTAAGTTAGAGAATCGATCTACGGACTTAGTTGGTAGCTTAATAAATCTTAGTGATGGAGCATCTTCTATGTCAAGAGGAAAGTATATGCATCTCGTCTTGTCTGTTGCCTTTAATGCACTCATATGCCACACGTACTTGAATAGAAAGTAGTTAGGATCAACAAAGCCGTTGTACGGAGGCAAAGCTGGAGGAGTGAACTTCTTCGAACACTCTATTTCTTGGGCTCTCATTGTAAACGAAGTCCCATCGGGAGAGAAATCCTATTCTCTTTCATCGTCATTACGAGCTTGATTCTTCTTCATAATTTGTTCTATCATATCCAAGATGTACTCTCCATTATTATGCCTCTCCGCGGGGTTGATTTCAATCTCTTTACCAAATGTTCGTCTAGGCAAGAGATCATGATTAGAAGACTTAGGTCCTTTGCCTTCCCAACGAGGAGGTGTAACCTTGGTTGGACTAGAACCCTTCAAGTATTTCCATAGGAATGATTTTTAGCTTTTGGCTTCAAGTTTTCGATGTTAGCTTCGTCTTTGTCGTTCAACCAGTCATTTTCATCTTCCGTGTTGTCGTTGCGGCTACGATCAGAAGCGGATGAATCGACATTCTTGTCAAGATCGACATGGACTTTTTGAGGGGCTGGATTTGGTCGAGCGTTGAGAAACGCATCTAACTTCTCCATTAAAGCCTTGGTATAACTATCAAATCGTTGGTTTAAGTTGGCGATAGCGGCATCCAACTCATTCCTAGTCACACCGGCTCCACCTACCGAGTTTTCGCCAACTTCAAAACATTAACCAGTGGAGTAGCCTCATTAGCAACATTGTCCGTTTCTCCAACGGTTTTACTTATAGCCTTCTTTGAGTTTGCCATTATCTTGGAAAAAGCTTTGAATTTCGAAGAGAATTTGGCTATTGGCTCGGATCTTAGATTTGGAGAATCTATAGTGGAAAAGGGCTTCGCACTTTAATGTAATTGCAAAGCAATTAACCTTGAGAGAGTGAACGTGGCCCCACGGTGGGCGCCAAATGAATTCGCCAAAGAATTTGCTTTCTCTAAGTGCAAGGAATATTGGTGTAGATCTTCAATCTCTTTGATAATTAAATGATCTTCATGAGATCCATGGTGATTTAGTGTTGGATCTAGGCTTTGGAGAAGATTAATGTAGATTGGAGAAGTTTAGAGTAATGGAGAAGTGATAATGGCAGCTCTTCAGAGTCCAAAATTCGGTCCCTTGAATGGTTGAGAAGTGGGGTATTTATAGGCGTATTTTGAAGGTAGTAGAAGACCTATAATTAAGGTGTGCAGGGGTTGGGTCCTTTATGCCATATTTACAGAAATTGTGACGATCCCAAAATCCGAGGGGCGGTATTAAGGAAAATCATTGGGAAATAACACATTAATCATCATAGCAGAATACAGATAATAGCAGAAACAATGAATAAAATAATTTTACATGGATATGACAGCGGAATCACAACATGTAGGAATATCAGAATAGCATAACGTGGGATATACTTAGTAAAAAGAAAGGGAAGTGATCAGTCATCATCGCCAGAGGCGGAATACATACATGCAGTGACATAATAAGAGTATCAGTCTACATCGCCGAAGGCGGGATACATATACATATAGTGAGAAATACGGAAAGTAAATCAGTCTGCACCGCCAGTGGCGGAATCATAATATAAACACAGTAATGGCGGAAAATATCTAAGTCATCTCTATGAAGTCAGCCTCGCCATGAGCCAAAAGTGCATGCTATGCAGCAGTGCAGAACCAAAAACCACCTGTCACCTGTGTACTAGGCTGCCCGTGTGAAAATAAGGGCACCCGCGTTTGCAAAGTGAACAAACAGCGAGTCGGTCATGGGGACTGGTATGAGGAATCTATTTAACAGTTAAACAACAGTAAATAGCAAATCATAGGACCACGCCACTTTCGCGGAACGGGTTTACTCCAGTGATTGTTAGTGCATTTAAAACAAGGTAAATTCTTTTAAAACAACGCAATGCTTTTAAAAAGAATGAAGCCATTATAAGACTCAAGTCCCATCATACAATGCAACGCAAGCCGGAGGATAGAGTTTTACCTTATAAGGGCCAAATATGCTTGATACGTATAAAGCAAAGTCATTTGATATTATTACTAGTGCATATATGTTTCAAAACGAATAGCATCATAAATATCAATCATAGGCGGCATAGCTACCATCTACTATGTCTCCATACTAGTTCTACAATCAAATCCGTTATCTCGTATTGGAAATTGGATTTCCGTCATGAGTCGAGGCAAGGGGCAAGCTCCTCTCCGCTTCGAGACACTCTAGCAAATGCCTCAGGACTACGAACACTGGGTAACCCCTGGATCTTCAGGGCCGGTCCTCACTTACGTTAGAGGATTAATTATGCCTGAACACACGTTTCCCGGTCCTTACAGACCTATAATCGAGGCGCCTCGCATTCCAACAACCACAAAGGTGAAAAGTAGATATATATGTCAGGGCTGGTAAGTCACTGACACCACCATAGCTAGAAAGAAACGTCGTGCTCTCCCTGCAGTCCGTATCCCGTTTTTAACTCATACCGAGGTGTGAGGTTCGCGAATCTACGAAATACACAAAGCTAGGCCACGTAAGCCTTGCTTTGATCATCATCCACAAGACTTTGCTTTTCAACAGAAGCCTTGATCACAGCATCTTGGCATGCCACATAGGCAGTCCACTCCATACGATTGATTTCCATCGATATATAACCTCTAAGCTCGTACGTCTCAGAGAAGGGCGTTAAGCAAGAGAATAAATTCTCCGCCGCCAAACAGAGATATATTTAACAGAGATCAATCAGTATAGAACAAAATCCAATGTCAGACACACAGTCCATTTACAAGTCCGTCCTGGGTCTGAACGAAACCGGAGGCGTCAAATTCCTCGTATATCCGTCCAATCAACATATACGTTCAGACGGCTACTACTTCCGTCCCCTTCCGGTAGCTACTCCGGTTAGGAACCTCAGTAGCGCCCATCCAACCGATACGAAGATCGTCGGTCTTGAATCGTCTTTGCATTTTCCAATTCGAATCGCTCGATGACTTATTTGAAATGAGGGTTAGCTCGGCCTTTTCAAATAATTCACGTCATTAGAATTTAAATCGATTCTTTATATGGTTATATTATTCGACATCCATCTTTCAGTTATTTAGTGTTATTTTCATGTCATACACATACAACCATCAAATATCAAACAATTCAAGCCCAATTGGTTTATTTGCAACCTATGTTGCTTATAATATTTTATAACGATTTTTCGCCATTTTTATTTATTTAAAAATGGCCATATTTGATTAAACGACGTTTCAGGTCGTTTCGTGTCACTAGCGCTGTTTTTCCCTTAATTTGTTTTACACATATCGGAAAATCTAACCGTTGGATCTTCACAAATTTTACATCATTAGGAAGGTCTTTTCAAAACGAATCCAACGATTCCAGTTCTGGGAAAATCCGACGGTCGGATCTTCCACACTAACCATTTGAAGTTACGATTTCAATTTACGAACTGCAGCGTCGTTATTCGATTAATTTAATTATATTTATATATATATATAAATATAATCGTTTCTGGCGCTGTTTTTCCTTAATTTTGAATTAAACATTCCAGACAATCCAACCGTCGGATCTTCACAAAGTTGGTGCCGTTGGAAAGATATCTCAAAGGCAAAACCAACGGTTGAGGTTTCGGAAAAATCCAATGGTCGGATCTTCCGCACTAGTCATTTGAAATCACGGTTTCAAAATATGAACTGCACGGCCACGTTTCATTTTAATTCTATTTATATTTATATATTTATATAAATATAGTTCATTCAATGATTTCCATATCGTTTTCACTTCAAATATTTTTCTAACACCCTAAAATTTTGGAAAATTTCGCCATAACCTCCCCTGCACCGGGAGCATCGGGAAATCGCAAATAGCGTTCCCGGTTCTTCTAATCTCAAAAAGAAAAAGAAAAAAGCCAAGCGGCTAGCCAATCAGGCTCATAAAATCATCACCCAAACAAAACAGTAAATGTGTACCTATTTGTCGGGCACAAAATTTTATTCCTCTTCTCTAGCCCCTTTGCTATGACCTGTTCAATGAATATGCATGTACATATATATACAGTTCTTATCAATTATCATTTTCTATCCAACTTCATATTTGATTTCTGTTTGGTTTAAAAACACCATTCATTCTAATGTTACATAAATAGGTGCAAATCATTTCATTGGCTAATTAATGAATATTTCAACTCATATATGTTTATTTTGAACAAGTGGCTATTTTTAACACTTCACATTTCAACGATTTATGCATACAATAAAAATGTGATTTTTATTGTAAAACAATTCATTTCAAAACACTATTTTTCTATATAGTTTAAGTTGGTGATAAAATAGGATTTTTATCATCAAACAATTTCTTTTAAAATACGAATACCATTCAACACATGAATTTCTAATCAACGAATGAATATCAATTCAACACATGAATGTTTCTATAGTTTCTATATATAGATAAAAATGTGATTTTTATTATCGAACAATTTATTTCAAAATATGAATACCATTCAACACATGAATTTCTAATCAACGAATGAATATCAATTCAACACATGAATGTTTTCTATAGTTTCTATATATAGATAAAAATGTGATTTTTATTATCGAACAATTTATTTCAAAATATGAATACCATTCAACACATGAATTTCTAATCAACGAATGAATATCAATTCAACACATGAATGTTTTCTATTCAATGAATAAATATAGTTTAAGCATATGAAAATAATTCAAACACACGAATATTATTCAAAATTTCGGCAGCATAACGGCAGGGTAGTTAAAACCGGCACCGTCCCTAGTACGGCTCCTCGCTCTACCTTAAAACCTCGCGGTTTTTGACAATGGGGATCATGCATCTAATTCGCACGCAGGCGGCATGTTTATATTTATTTCATTTCCACAAACTAATCCTATGTGGTTTCAACCAAATATTTCTCAACCACAAACGGGTATTTTTCAACCACTATCAACCAATGTCAACAACAAACAATCCCAAACAATCATTCGCTATCAATCAATTTTCACAACAATTCCAACCAATAAATATCGTCCATTGTTTGTGGACGAGGGGCGTATATATATATATATAGATATTTATATATAGCAATTCACTTTCATTTTCAACACATATTTATAATTATAAAAAGAAATTGAAGAGTGAGAAATCCTCACTTATAGCTATCCAATAACACGATTCTTCCTTAATAGAAATCTTCGCCTATTTCGCCTTCTTGTCGCTTTCGTTGCCTGTATTCTCTACATAGGTAAAAATCGAATTTTTACTATGTTATTCAATATATAAAGATTGCATTTTCTACAAACAAAGATTATATTTTTAATATTCCTATGATGTAAAAATTATATTTTTATTGCTTTAAAAATATAAGAATCATATCTTACTTCTTCTACTTAACAAAAATTCCGTCTTTTCTATTTTTTAAAATATGATCTTTATTTTTGCAAGTTCAAACCTTTTTCTTTTAAAAGATTAAACCTTTTTCTATTTCAAAGTTTAAACTTTTCTTCTATTTTAAACCTTAAAATAAAACCAGTTTTTATTTCCTTTAAAAAATCAGTTTTTATCTCTTAAACAAATCAGTTTTAAATTCTTTTAAAAAAACCATTTTTTAAATTCTAAAAAAAAATCAGTTTTAAAACTTAAAAAAAAACAGTTTTTAAATCATAAAAAAACAGTTTTTAAACTCTTTTACAAATTCAGAAATTAGTTTTTAAATCATTATATAAATCAGTTTTTATAAAACAAAAATAAAAATAAAAATAAAATAACTAAATGCTCACCGTAGATTTCGAAGTGGAGGGAAGAAGAAGGAGCGTCGGCGTGGTGTTCGGTGGTGTCGGCGGCAGGGTTCGAGGTGAGGGCGCTTCGATTTGCGTCGCGATGATGTTCGTCGGTGAAGGCGGGGTCTTCGGGGTGAGGCGGCGATGTCTGGAGGGGGGCGGCGGCGATAGGTTGGTCGGCGTCAAGGTCTTGAGGGCGGCGGCTCCGATTGATTTAGGTTTTCTTTTTTTTTTCTTTACTGAATAATGAATCGGGGGGGCCAAGCAGAAGAAAAGGAGGGAAGTGATTTTTTTTTTATTTAATTAATTAATTATGCAAAAAGGTTGACTTTTACATACGAACTCGAAACGAGGCCTACCGCCTGTCGTCCATAGCGTTTTACCCCCATTCCGAACACAATGGGATATGTATCGTAAGCTGATTTGATCGTTACAATCAGTTTCCGTTGAATTTACATTTAAATCCTTATATTGAATTTTAAACGTACTTTTCAAATTACCGGGGTCACATACTAACTAGAAAAATTCCAGAAAAATATTTTCTAGTTTCGTATTGACGATACGGTCCTAACAAAACTAGTTTCGTTGAATTCTGAGACCGTTTGAAAAATGGCCAATTTCCAGTCGATTAAATTCAACAGAAACTGGTCAAACGCGTTTTCCTTTGCCACGCTCACATATTGCTTCGAAAAATTATGAAATTCGAAACCTAGTAATAGTTTGACATCCCGGACCCAACAAAAGTGGTTTCGTCGAATTCCGAGGTCGTTTGCAGAATATCTATTTTCCAGGCCCATATATTCTATATACCGACTCTTCTGAAAATTCATTCGGCCATAACTTTTGATTCCCGTTATGAAACTTCGATTTTTCAGATTCGTTAGAAAGGTATTGATAAACAGATTTAAATATTTTTGGTCTCACTAAAATCCGTTATATTTTCCATCCTGCACAGTCAGACTTAGTTTGTATTCAAAATTTCAAACGACCATATTATACACAATTCTATATTTTATGGAAATAGGCTATTTTAATCCTTCAAATTTCTTGTTAATAACCTAATTTAAAAATTTTAAACTGGTTCACATTTTCCGGGTTATTACAATCTCCCCCACTTAAAACTTTTCGTCCTCGAAAAGGAAATAATAGTTAAGCAGGAAATAAAATGTAAATGCAAAGTATTGTAAAGGTACCTTGCACCGGAGTTAGTCAGAGATGTCCACTCTGCATTTGGGATAGGCTTGTTTAATGCTTTCCTCAGTTTCCCAAGTACAGTCTCTAGGATCACTACTCCACTGCACTTTGACTAAATGGATCTTTTTCCTCCTTAGCTCTCTAGTTTCTTTGCCAACTATCTTCAATGGATCTCTTTTGAGTGCTAATTCTGGAGTTATGTCAATATCCTGTTGTGCTGCTTCTTCCACAACAAGATTGGGATCATGAACATGTTTTCTGAGTTGGGATACGTGGAACACATCATGTATACCAGGTAACCAATTAGGTAATGATACCCTATATGCAAGAGTTCCAATCCGTTCAAGTATAGGAAAGGGACCAATAAATCTCGGTGCCAACTTCCCAGTCTTGCCAAATCTGATTACCCCACGCATTGGAGAAACTCTCAAATAAACATAATCGCCAACGGCAAACGATATATCCCTTCTCCTCGCATCAGCATAACTTTTCTGTCGGCTCTGTGCGGTTTTTAATCGCTTCTTAATGGAATCGACTTTATCCGATGCTTCTTGAATCATATCGGGCCCTAACACAAGTCTGTTGCCAGGTTCTACCCAACATGCGGGAGATCTGCACGGTCTACCGTATAGTGCTTCAAATGGGGACATTCCCAAACTTGCTTGATAGCTATTGTTGTAAGAGAATTCTGCTAAATGTAAATGATCTTCCCATGAGCCTCCAAAATCAATAACGCAAGCCCGCAGCAAATCTTCTAAAATTCTATTCACCCGCTCAGTTTGGCCGTCTGTCTGAGGGTGATAAGCGGTGCTTAGATTTAATTTGGTTCCCAATTCTTCTTGGAATGCTTCCCAGAATTTGCTAGTGAACAGGGGATCTCTATCGCTGACTATATTGAGCGGTACTCCATGAAGTTTAACAATTTCTTTGAAGTAAATCTATGCCAGACTTTGAGCCGTTCTGTTGGATCGGACAGGTATAAAATGGGCAGTCTTCGTGAAGCGATCTACGATTACCCATATACTGTCGTTTCCTTTTCTAGTCCGAGGCAGGCCATCGATAAAATCCATCGAGATTTGTTCCCACTTCCAACCTGGAATTTCTAATGGTTGTAATAATCCAGCCAATTTCTGCTGATCACTCTTGACTAGTTGGCAAGTGGAGCATCTGCTAACATATAATGAGATATCTCTTTTCATCGCCTTCCACCAGAAGGTGCGTTTGATATCGTTGTACATTTTGCTCACACCGGGATGGATACTTAATTTGGATTTGTGGCATTCATCTAGTATTTCTCTCCTGAGCTCGGGAAGGTTTGGGATGCAGATTCTACCTTTTAATCTTAGAACTCCCTTGTCATCGAGTCTAAAACTTGTGGATTCACCTCCTTTGACTCTTTGACTGATTCTTTGAATAAATTTATCGTCTTTCTGAAGAGTCGAGATCCTGTCTATTAATGAAGACGTGATGACAAAACTGGCGATGATTTCATTCTTTCTGCTGAGCGCATCTGCTACAACATTGGCTTTTCCTGGAGTGTATATAATTTCAAAATCGTATGCCGCAAGGAATTCTAACCAACGTTGTTGCCTCAGGTTTAGATCTTTCTGGGTGAAAAGGTATTTCAAGGATTGATGATCGGTAAATAGCTCGAATTTCTCCCCAGTAAATAATGCCTCCATATTCTTAAAGCAAACACGATAGCTAATAATTCAAGATCATGAGTAGCATAGTTTCTTTCATGCGACTTTAGTTGACGGCTGGCATATGCGATCACTTGGCCTTTTTGCATTAACACTGCTCCTAGCCCTCTAATAGAAGCATCTGTCCATACTGTCAAGTCTTGGTTACCCTCTATTATAGTCAATACCGGAGCGGTTGTCAACTTCAGTTTCAGCTCCTGGAAAGCTTCTTCACATTCGGGAGTCCATTTGAATTTCTCATGCTTCTTTGTAAGCTTTGTCAGTACTCCTGATATCTTTGAAAAATCCTGAACGAATTTCCGATAGTAACTAGCTAATCCAAGGAAACTTCGAACTTCAGTGGGTGTAGTAGGTTGTTTCCAGTTCTGAATCGCTGTAATTTTGCTTGGGTCTACAGCAATTCCTTCTTTTGATACGACGTGGCCAAGGAATTTAACTTCATTCTGCCAGAAGACACACTTAGAAAATTTAGCTTTCAAGACATTTCTTCTCAGAATTTTCAACACTTGTTCTAAATGTTTTGCATGCTCTTCTTCTGACTTAGAGTAGATTAGAATGTCATCGATGAAGACTAGAACGAATTTATTCAACACACCTCGGAACACTCTGTTCATAAGATCAACGAAGTATGTCGGAGCGTTGCACAAACCGAACGGCATTACTAACCATTCGTAGAATAAATCGGGACCCCTGAAGGCTGTCAAAGGAACACAGTCTTCGGCTATACGCAATTGGTGGAAACCTGTAGCTAGGTCCATTCTGGAGAATACGGTTGCTCCATTTAATTGATCTAACAGATCATCTATTCGGGGCAAAGGATATTTGTTCTTCAGTGTTTGTTTATTGAGATCCCTGTAATCAACGCAAAGTCTCAGAGTACCGTCTGATTTAGGGACAAATACTACTGCGGCGCCCCACGCTGAAAAGCTTGGTCTGATCAGACCTTTCCAAAGTAATTCTCGGGTTTGGCTACTTAGCTCTTCTTTTTCTTTCGGGGCCATTCTTCTTATTGGATGGACTACCGGTCGGGCATTCGGAATTAGATCAATTCTAAATTCAATTTCTCTTTGCGGCGGTAAGTTTTCTACTTCTTCAAACACATCCGCGTAGTTTTTCACGACCGGTATCTTTTCTATTGAAGGGGGAGTAATTTCTAAAGAAGACCAAAATTCTGTTCTATTTATTTCAGCACCGAGGCATGGTATAGTGATATGCCCCGATTTTGTTTCAACTTTCACGATTCTTTCGGCACATCTAATTTCGGCCTTATATTTTGTTAACCATTCCAAACCGAGAATAACATCGAATTCTGATAAATCCATGACAATTAAGTGGATGGGAAACTTGTAACATGAATAAGAGATAGGCACTCTGCAGTATAAACTGAGACTAACAGAACCTCCTATCGGGTTTTGAACTTTAATCGGTTCCTTTAGGATTCTTTGTTTCAATTTTAACTTGTGTACTATTTTACCGGAAATAAAGCTATGTGATGCACCAGTATCAAAAAGTACAGAAACAGGAATATTTTTAATAGTAAGGGTACCTCCCAAGACATCGGGTTTACCTGATCCATCGGTGGTAGCTGGCGGGGTATTCCCGTCATAAACATGGGCCACTTGTGCGCTCTTCTTCAAAGGACAATTCTTGCTATAGTGCCCCTTCTTGTGGCAGTTGTAACATTCAGCTGAGTCACTGGCCCTTGGCTTCTTTGGGGCTTTGCATACATTAGAGAAATGACCGGGCTTCCCGCAATTGTAGCAGTTTCCTTTCGGGATCTTTGCGGGTTTTTGAGTAGCGGCCGCGGTAATGCTAGATTCGGGTTGGTCAGTTGAAGTCTTGCGCTTATTCCCTGCTTGGCTCTTAGCGCGGTCTTGGCTAGCATGCCTCTCATCCATGTCCTCGTAGTTGCAAGCCATCTCTACGATTTCTGTAAAAGAGAGTTTGATGTTGCTCATAGCTCTATCATGGTATTTGCGCTTCAGCCCAAAAATGAATCTCTTATTCTTCGCTTTGTCGGTCAAAACCAACTCTGGAGCATAGCGCGATAGCTGAGTGAACTTATTCAGATAGTCTTGAATAGAGAGGTCTCCCTGTTGGAGATTAGCAAATTGCTCCCGCATCCTCTCAAGAGCTTGTTCTGGCACAAACTTCTCATTGAATAAAGTCTTGAACTGCTCCCAAGTTCGGATAGTACCAGCTGCATCTCCAGAAGTAATGGCATCCCACCACAGCTCTGCCTCTTCCTGAAGGAGCCAAATGCCAAGTCGGGCTTTGTTGTTAGTTCCCATGCCCATACCTTCGAAGATTTTCTCACAGGTTTTCAGCCAAGCGATAGCTTTGGTCACTGTGCCAGTGCCAGTAAAAGGTTTCCCTCCAAGATTTCGGTATCTCTTTGCTACTTTATCTAACTCAAAGTCTTCTAGTGCTGGTGGCTGAATAATAGGGATCTCTACAGCTACGGGGATATTCCCCCGTCTTCCTGCTGCAACTCCTCTGCCTCCACGGCCTCCTCTAGCTGCTGCTGCTCGTGTAGCCATCTAAGAGTACTGTATAAGCAAGAAAAGAGTCAAGCTCACAGATTTGATAATTTCCATAAATGATAAAGCAAGTAAATACAAAGAAAGATAATGATGATGTACTGATCAAATTGTTTTGCTAATCTGCTTAGCTCATTCTAGGACATTGCTAATCCTATCTCTAATGAGCTACTCGCATTAGAACACTACTGATTCTATTCTGACGAGGTGTTTAATGTGTTAGATCCCGGAACTAAGGTTAACCAAAGCTCTGATACCAACTGTGACGATCCCAAAATCCGAGGGGCGGTATTAAGGAAAATCATTGGGAAATAACACATTAATCATCATAGCAGAATACAGATAATAGTAGAAACAATGAATAAAATAATTTTACATGGATATGACAGTGGAATCACAACATGTAGGAATATCAGAATAGCATAACGTGGGATATACTTAGTAAAAAGAAAGGGAAGTGATCAGTCATCATCGCCAGAGGCGGAATACATACATGCAGTGACATAATAAGAGTATCAGTCTACATCGCCGAAGGCGGGATACATATACATATAGTGAGAAATACGGAAAGTAAATCAGTCTGCATCGCCAGTGGCGGAATCATAATATAAACACAGTAATGGCGGAAAATATCTAAGTCATCTCTATGAAGTCAGCCTCGCCATGAGCCAAAAGTGCATGCTATGCAGCAGTGCAGAACCAAAAACCACCTGTCACCTGTGTACTAGGCTGCCCATGTGAAAATAAGGGCACCCGCGTTTGCAAAGTGAAAAAACAACGAGTCAGTCATGGGGACTGGTATGAGGAATCTATTTAACAGTTAAACAACAGTAAATAGCAAATCATAGGACCACGCCACTTTCGCGGAACGGGTTTACTCCAGTGATTGTTAGTGCATTTAAAACAAGGTAAATTCTTTTAAAACAACGCAATGCTTTTAAAAAGAATGAAGCCATTATAAGACTCAAGTCCCATCATACAATGCAACGCAAGCCGGAGGATAGAGTTTTACCTTATAAGGGCCAAATATGCTTGATACGTATAAAGCAAAGTCATTTGATATTATTACTAGTGCATATATGTTTCAAAACGAATAGCATCATAAATATCAATCATAGGCGGCATAGCTACCATCTACTATATCTCCATACTAGTTCTACAATCAAATCCATTATCTCGTATTGGAAATTGGATTTCCGTCATGAGTCGAGGCAAGGGGCAAGCTCCTCTCCGCTTCGAGACACTCTAGCAAATGCCTCAGGACTACGCACACTGGGTAACCCCTGGATCTTCAGGGCCGGTCCTCACTTACGTTAGAGGATTAATTATGCCTGAACACACGTTTCCCGGTCCTTACAGACCTATAATCGAGGCGCCTCGCATTCCAACAACCACAAAGGTGAAAAGTAGATATATATGTCAGGGCTGGTAAGTCACTGACACCACCATAGCTAGAAAGAAACGTCGTGCTCTCCCTGTAGTCCGTATCCCGTTTTTAACTCATACCGGGGTGTGAGGTTCGCAAATCTACGAAATACACAAAGCTAGGCCACGTAAGCCTTGCTTTGATCATCATCCACAAGACTTTGCTTTTCAACAGAAGCCTTGATCACAGCATCTTGGCATGCCACATAGGCAGTCCACTCCATACGATTGATTTCCATCGATATATAACCTCTAAGCTCGTACGTCTCAGAGAAGGGCGTTAAGCAAGAGAATAAATTCTCCGCCGCCAAACAGAGATATATTTAACAGAGATCAATCAGTATAGGACAAAATCCAATGTCAGACACACAGTCCATTTACAAGTCCGTCCTGGGTCTGAACGAAACCGGAGGCGTCAAATTCCTCGTATATCCGTCCAATCAACATATACGTTCAGACGGCTACTACTTCCGTCCCCTTCCGGTAGCTACTCCGGTTAGGAACCTCAGTAGCGCCCATCCAACCGATACGAAGATCGTCGGTCTTGAATCGTCTTTGCATTTTCCAATTCGAATCGCTCGATGACTTATTTGAAATGAGGGTTAGCTCGGCCTTTTCAAATAATTCACGTCATTAGAATTTAAATCGATTCTTTATATGGTTATATTATTCGACATCCATCTTTCAGTTATTTAGTGTTATTTTCATGTCATACACATACAACCATCAAATATCAAACAATTCAAGCCCAATTGGTTTATTTGCAACCTATGTTGCTTATAATATTTTATAACGATTTTTCGCCATTTTTATTTATTTAAAAATTTCCATATTTGATTAAACGACGTTTCAGGTCGTTTCGTGTCACTGGCGCTGTTTTTCCCTTAATTTGTTTTACACATATCGGAAAATCTAACCGTTGGATCTTCACAAATTTTACATCATTAGGAAGGTCTTTTCAAAACGAATCCAACGATTCCAGTTCTGGGAAAATCCGACGGTCGGATCTTCCACACTAACCATTTGAAGTTACGATTTCAATTTACGAACTGCAGCGTCGTTATTCGATTAATTTAATTATATTTATATATATATATAAATATAATCGTTTCTGGCGCTGTTTTTCCTTAATTTTGAATTAAACATTCCAGACAATCCAACCGTCGGATCTTCACAAAGTTGGTGCCGTTGGAAAGATATCTCAAAGGCGAACCCAACGGTTGAGGTTTCGGAAAAATCCAATGGTCGGATCTTCCGCACTAATCATTTGAAATCACGGTTTCAAAATATGAACTGCACGGCCACGTTTCGTTTTAATTCTATTTATATTTATATATTTATATAAATATAGTTCATTCAATGATTTCCATATCGTTTTCACTTCAAATATTTTTCCAACACCCTAAAATTTTGGAAAATTTCGCCATAACCTCCCCTGCACCGGGAGCATCGGGAAATCGCAAATAGCGTTCCCGGTCCTTCTAATCTCAAAAAGAAAAAGAAAAAAGCCAAGCGGCTAGCCAATCAGGCTCATAAAATCATCACCCAAACAAAACAGTAAATGTGTACCTATTTGTCGGGCACAAAATTTTATTCCTCTTCTCTAGCCCCTTTGCTATGACCTGTTCAATGAATATGCATGTACATATATATACAGTTCTTATCAATTATCATTTTCTATCCAACTTCATATTTGATTTCTGTTTGGTTTAAAAACACCATTCATTCTAATGTTACATAAATAGGTGCAAATCATTTCATTGGCTAATTAATGAATATTTCAACTCATATATGTTTATTTTGAACAAGTGGCTATTTTTAACACTTCACATTTCAACGATTTATGCATACAATAAAAATGTGATTTTTATTGTAAAACAATTCATTTCAAAACACTATTTTTCTATATAGTTTAAGTTGGTGATAAAATAGGATTTTTATCATCAAACAATTTCTTTTAAAATACGAATACCATTCAACACATGAATTTCTAATCAACGAATGAATATCAATTCAACACATGAATGTTTCTATAGTTTCTATATATAGATAAAAATGTGATTTTTATTATCGAACAATTTATTTCAAAATATGAATACCATTCAACACATGAATTTCTAATCAACGAATGAATATCAATTCAACACATGAATGTTTTCTATAGTTTCTATATATAGATAAAAATGTGATTTTTATTATCGAACAATTTATTTCAAAATATGAATACCATTCAACACATGAATTTCTAATCAACGAATGAATATCAATTCAACACATGAATGTTTTCTATTCAATGAATAAATATAGTTTAAGCATATGAAAATAATTCAAACACACGAATATTATTCAAAATTTCGGCAGCATAACGGCAGGGTAGTTAAAACCAGCACCGTCCCTAGTACGGCTCCTCGCTCTACCTTAAAACCTCGCGGTTTTTGACAATGGGGATCATGCATCTAATTCGCACGCAGGCGGCATGTTTATATTTATTTCATTTCCACAAACTAATCCTATGTGGTTTCAACCAAATATTTCTCAACCACAAACGGGTATTTTTCAACCACTATCAACCAATGTCAACCACAAACAATCCCAAACAATCATTCGCTATCAATCAATTTTCACAACAATTCCAACCAATAAATATCGTCCATGGTTTGTGGACGGGGGGCGTATATATATATATATATAGATGTTTATATATAGCAATTCACTTTCATTTTCAACACATATTTATAATTATAAAAAGAAATTGAAGAGTGAGAAATCCTCACTTATAGCTATCCAATAACACGATTCTTCCTTAATAGAAATCTTCGCCTATTTCGCCTTCTTGTCGCTTTCGTTGCCTGTATTCTCTACATAGGTAAAAATCGAATTTTTACTATGTTATTCAATATATAAAGATTGCATTTTCTACAAACAAAGATTATATTTTTAATATTCCTATGATGTAAAAATTATATTTTTATTGCTTTAAAAATATAAGAATCATATCTTACTTCTTCTACTTAACAAAAATTCCGTCTTTTCTATTTTTAAAAATATGATCTTTATTTTTGCAAGTTCAAACCTTTTTCTTTTAAAAGATTAAACCTTTTTCTATTTCAAAGTTTAAACTTTTCTTCTATTTTAAACCTTAAAATAAAACCAGTTTTTATTTCCTTTAAAAAATCAGTTTTTATCTCTTAAACAAATCAGTTTTAAATTCTTTTAAAAAAACCATTTTTTAAATTCAAAAAAAAATCAGTTTTAAAACTTAAAAAAAACAGTTTTTAAATCATAAAAAAACAGTTTTTAAACTCTTTTACAAATTCAGAAATTAGTTTTTAAATCATTATATAAATCAGTTTTTATAAAACAAAAATAAAAATAAAAATAAAATAACTAAATGCTCACCGTAGATTTCGAAGTGGAGGGAAGAAGAAGGAGCGTCGGGGTGGTGTTCGGTGGTGTCGGCGGCAGGGTTCGAGGTGAGGGCGCTTCGATTTGCGTCGCGATGATGTTCGTCGGTGAAGGCGGGGTCTTCGGGGTGAGGCGGCGATGTCTGGAGGGGGGCGGCGGCGATAGGTTGGTCGGCGTCGAGGTCTTGAGGGAGGCGGCTCCGATTGATTTAGGTTTTCTTCTTCTTTTTTTTCTTTACTGAATAATGAATCGGGGGGGCCAAGCAGAAGAAAAGGAGGGAAGTGATATAATTTTTTTTTTATTTAATTAATTAATTATGCAAAAAGGTTGACTTTTACATACGAACTTGAAACGAGGCCTACCGCCTGTCGTCCATAGCGTTTTACCCCCATTCCGAACACAATGGGATATGTATCGTAAGCTGATTTGATCGTTACAATCAGTTTCCGTTGAATTTACATTTAAATCCTTATATTGAATTTTAAACGTACTTTTCAAATTACCGGGGTCACATACTAACTAGAAAAATTCCAGAAAAATATTTTCTAGTTTCGTATTGACGATGCGGTCCTAACAAAACTAGTTTCGTTGAATTCTAAGACCGTTTGAAAAATGGCCAATTTCCAGTCGATTAAATTCAACAGAAACTGGTCAAACGCGTTTTCCTTTGCCACGCTCACATATTGCTTCGAAAAATTATGAAATTCGAAACCTAGTAATAGTTTGACATCCCGGACCCAACAAAAGTGGTTTCGTCGAATTCCGAGGTCGTTTGCAGAATATCTATTTTCCAGGCCCATATATTCTATATACCGACTCTTCTGAAAATTCATTCGGCCATAACTTTTGATTCCCGTAATGAAACTTCGATTTTTCAGATTCGTTAGAAAGGTATTGATAAACAGATTTAAATATTTTTGGTCTCACTAAAATCCGTTATATTTTCCATCCTGCACAGTCAGACTTAGTTTGTATTCAAAATTTCAAACGACCATATTATACACAATTCTATATTTTATGGAAATAGGCTATTTTAATCCTTCAAATTTCTTGTTAATAACCTAATTTAAAAAATTTAAAATGGTTCACATTTTCCGGGTTATTACAGAAATGCTACTAGAAAGTTGTACACAGCGGTAGCCAGCTGTACGATCAACCCAAAAAGGAGTAATCGACCAGAAATAAGTGCGACCAGGAATGTTGAACGACCAGGAATTTTGCATGAGCGAACCACATTAAATTATTTTCTCGACCAACCCATTGTTATTTAATATATATTGACCCCGTATTTGGCAATTTCTCATTCGATGTATTACAACATGCAGCCGCCCTATGAAGACACGTTTGCTCCATTATTAATTTGCACAGCTGTCACTAATTTGCGTTTGCCTTTTGCCTAGCCCATGCTACATGAAACACCCCACATTGCTTAATGTCACGGTATGAGGATTTCATTAAGAAAGTATGAAGCATTGTAGGTATAAAGACAAAAAAACATCACAGAAACTAAGAATTCATAGTGTAAATTTACAGCGGAAGAAAACTTTCATTTATTTAATAGTTACAGAATGTCATGTCTCAAAATCATGGTCAAAAAAAATATCAGAGTAAAATAGCGTTATCCCCAAATATAGTCAAAAGATACAACCTTACCTTGGAAAGAGAGCAGGAAGAAATGAAGAAACCCATTACGATAAAGCTAACAAAGAACTATACACTTCCTTCTGTAAGCCTGGGGGAAAAGAAAGAGAAAGGAAGAATGGAAACGGGTTAGAAGTAAAACCTAGTGAGTTGCTGGGATTATCAGCCCGACTTACCAAGTTAAGTGAAAAAGGTAAACAGTTGTTATAGCAACATATATGGGTAGACGTCTATACATTTCTAAGGGTACAATAGTGATATAAACTGATAACAAGAACTATAGATTCTTATACAAATAGACATGGATGATAATACTAGAAATCACATTAGGCAGATTGGCTGTTTTGCACTTCTACTATAACATACTAGTATAACTGAATGAGATGATCCCTTCCACTATAAGGTGGTAGACTTAGGCATATGTCCAATGTACCCTAACCACTACCCTAATCGATCGACTCCCTACCTCGTAGATACCATGTGTTGGCCCCACAATAAGTTGTTTCACTCCCTAAAGTGGCAACCCTTCATTTTCCGGATATTCACAACTATATCTACTGATGTCACGATCGTCTTATCCCCTTCTCTCAGCCAATGCACGCTCAAGGCCCAGTCGGTTTGCGCCACCCATACCGTCCGTCATGTTTGGATCTCTTACAATCAATCAGTAAGCGTGCCCCCTTCTCCGCCTAGTACATAGTACTTTGTTTGATACCTACTCCGGGTTACTGACTGAAATGGGTCCCAGACAATATGATACAAGCTCTCCCTCTTGTCTTGTATCCGCCACTAGGTTTTCCATAGGTTATATTTACCGTAAAGGTGTCTTTAATTTTTTATGATCCCAATCTTTCTACCGGTTATGCTTACCTATAGGTGTCATTAATACATAACCCCCAATGTTCCAATCGATTATGCTTACCTATAGGTGTCTTTAAAACATAACCCTATTATTTCTACAAGTTATGCTTACCCTAAAAGGTGTCTTTGATTACATAACATTATTATTTCTATCGGTTATGTATACCACTAGGTGTCATTAATTACATAACCGCAACAAGTGAAGTTTGTGGGCCTATATATACAAATATTATCCACCAACCCAAGATGTACTTAACCCTCCCACTGATTCAAGCATGCTTATTTAACGGTTAAGTTTGTGGGCCTATATATACTAATATTACCCACCTACCCAAAATTTACTTCACCCTCCCACTTATTCAAGCATGTTTATTTAACGGTTAAGTTTGTGGGCCTATATATACTAATATTACCCACCTACCCAAAATTTACTTAACCCTCCCACTTATTCAAGCATGTTTATTTAACGGTTAAGTTTGTAGGCCTATATATACTAATACTAACCACCTACCCAAGATTTACTTAATCTTCCCACTTAACCATAACCAAGTTAACATGTCCACGTTATCCCTATGGATTCAACTAGGTTAAGTGTTTCATTTCATTACCATGTCTAATTATGGTTATAATGGGCTAGACCTCCCACATTAGGCCTACAACTTGTGGATGTTGGATATGCCGGTTGGGTCCAGGCAGACTTCTTCCACAAGTTGGGCCTAACCTCGTGTCTTTGCCCATTTCATATTTGTGCACTTAGGCCTCTCACATTATAATCAACATTAGTGGTTGCTGGATATGCCGGTAGGGTCTGGGCAGACTTCCGTCACTAATGCAACCTAACCTCGTGCCATAGGTGCAGTTACAATTTCTATTTGTAATCCTAGGCATATCTACTTAATATTAAATTAAGTATAATCCGTACGTCCTCTATTTGAATGTTAATTTCCAATACCATTCATTTCAATTAGCATGTTTTCCCATACTAATTACTTAATGTCATATTAAGTATGACTTATTCTGATTGACACGTTTTCGCAATAAGATTACTTAATGTCATATTATGTGCAATTAATGTCTTTTCCATATTGACGTTAAATTAATGTACTCTCCAAGAAAACGTTGAGTGAACATGTTTCTCACTTTAATGTTAAATGACAAATTACATGTCTCCGATATAGATGCTAAATTTTCATGTTTACAAATCAGTGTCAATTAATATATTATTCCAATATCATGCCATGTTTACCTAATTAAATTAACATTATCAAATGAACATAAACATCCAACTAACATAAATGTTTTAATTAACATTTTCCCCAAACTATGATAAAAAATAACTTGTTCACATATCATGAAATGAACATAACATATAATCACATGTTTTCTCAAATTAACATTAATGCTCACAAATGTTAAACTGATATGTTCCTCAATTAACATATTTTCCCTATTAATGTCAACAGGTGATAAATTTCCATATTCCTCAAATAAACACATCCTCATTAATGTTAATTAACATGAATGACAATTTTACCTATTCCTCAAATGAAAATATTATCTTTTATTGTCAATTAGCATGAATGACTAATTACTATGTTTCTAATATATACATATATATATACACACACACACATACATCCTTGATGCCAAGTTACTACGTCTAACATATCCATTTTAATGTCAACATATTTCTCAAATTAACATGTATAGATTAATGTTAATTGCTTGATTACATGTCATAAATGATAGCAAGTAAGCATATTTACATCAATTTGACGCCAAAAGAACATGTTTTCAAACACCAATACAAATAATCATGTCTACAAATTTAATGTCAATAGGTGGCTACCACATCCCTCAAATTAACCTACCCTTTTTAAATGCTAATGACATATTCTACATATTCCCTTTTATGCCATATTAACATGTGCACGATTAATATTAAATCTGTGTTCACACATCAGAGCCAAAATTCCATCATATTCAATGCCTACATGTTCTTCCTTTTGATAAACCCCAATTTATAGCATAAGTTATAATACGCCCCATTTTTTCCTTTTTATCGTTATTCCATCCTTTTCAATTCTATGCAATTCAAAACGGCACATAATACGGCAAATAAAATGAGCAATGGAAAGGGGATAAGGAAGAGGAACACATACAAGTAGATAACAGAAAAATGAATAGGCAATTGACAATGAAAATGAACTTATAAACACTGGTGCTTTTTAGATCCAATACATATCTATTGTCAAATAAATTCTTTTTGTTTAGATCACTATAACAATTATTGTATCTATTTAACTATAACTTAGAAGAAATTTGAATAATCGCAGTAGACTCACCATATCTGCATATTTAGATAAATCTTCTAAAGCCCACTTTTATCATTTTGTTTTGATCTTCTTTCCATTCTTTATATTTAGCGAGTATCATTTTGTTTTGATCTTCTTTCCATTCTTTTTATTTAGCAATTAATCTTCTAACCATTTATATCAAGGAAAATTTGGAGAAGAAAATAAGATGCGCCATGGAATTTTCAAAAGAGGAAGAAGAAAACTAAAGAAGAGGAAGGAGGTTATGTTAGATTTGACTTGTTTATATGGGAGCTAAAAATTGATTTTGTCCATTTGATTAACCCTTGAAATTCCCAAATTAAATCATAGCCGCTCGCTTATTTACTTTATAATTAAATAAGATATTAAAATACATCTTATATGTCCATTCTTATCTTCATCCAATCCATGACAAAGAGATTTGAATATACCATTTAAAATGGGTAATCAATGAATATGTTTTAAAACTTATTAAGAAATTGCCACCTATAAGAGAATTAATTACTAGTCTTTAGGAAATAAATCCATAAAATTAAATCAATCAACATGTATGTCAATCGATGCCTAATTGATTTTCATATGCACAACTAACCAACATTTACAAACATGCAAAGTCATGACAACTAATCTCTAATAGCTGCAAAATATGCATAAACCTCACAACCATCCATAGTTAAGACATATTTCTCAATTGATGCAAATTGATTGCTGAAATATTTTCAAAAGTCGAAATTAAGTGTATAACTTTAAATCCTACTTTTTTTCTTTTCATTAATTTCCCCATAACGTGCAAAGTCAATGCAAAATCAAATTATGAATACATCTATTTATACACATATAAATCTTTCCCTCCAGAATAAATTGATTGCATTTATCCTCTTTTTCTTTTTTTTAATGCATGCATCCACACATTCATGCTCTACGTGTTTTCCACCTTACCACGCAATTGCTTCATTAAGAATTCACTCGACTCTTCTCCATGCAAGCTGCTCGAACCCCCAAGCGTTGAAGTTACTCGACCCCTCAATCATGGAAGCTACTCAACCAGAGATGCTCGACCTGCAACCGATGAATTTTCTCGACTAACCTATCACTCAACCAAGGGTTGCATGACCGGACTGGTGTTGCGTGACCAGATTGCTCGGCCTATGGCACTGAGGTGAACGACAAGGTATGCTTGACCCCTCCGAGAAGCTTCTAATCACCCCATTTTGACGTGGTAATGCTGCTGATAGTTTGCTTAAATGTTAAAGCCTTCTCGTTTGGTTTATAACAAAGTGTGCCTTCGTGGCTTTATGATGGCTATCCAGCTTTTGTGCAATGTTTGACTCATGCATTCCTTATGTTCGATTAAAAGACTTTACTATATGTAAATGACGCAATGCATGTATTATGTGGTAGAATGACCCATATACATGCTTGTGCATACCAACATTATACTTGTTTGGTTACCACACATTCTAATTCAAAATGGAACCAGCATTGCAAATGTGAGTGGGCGAATTCATGAGGTACAACTCACTTCTTCAATATGCTATAGACAGGTTATGTTGTTGTGATGAACTAACACATGAATGATTCATGAACACATTGTATATGATTAAATGATGTTAGGAGCATGCTTGTCATAATATTTGAATGTATGCTAATCCTATTTATTTGATAATGTGTTAATTATTTCTATTATGGTTCACCATTGCTCTATTAATGCAAAATCATACTTCTAGTATTATTAGGAAAATCATATTTCATGTTCACTTATCTATGAATTTAATATGACCAGTTCTTTAGCTAATACGAGAGTTTGACTTATTGTGGAATCATAAAGACCAGTCCAAGTACATGTTTTACGGCCGATCCATTATAATGTTTGTATGTAACTCAGAGTAGTAGCAACGGGTCCAAACCATAGTGTAAGTCGTATGTTGGACCTAGTGTACGCGAATGCGTCCGATCCATCGACCAAAAATCGGCTCGACCCATCATATAACAATAAATCCAACCAGTGACACTTTAAATATTAAAGATCTATTGCATATATATTTGACTAATTATATCTGACCCATGTTTTAAATAGGTTAACAGTTCCCATTACGGACCTAGGGAAATGGGGGTCGGGAAGAAGCGTTTCTAAACCAGGACTCCATGTTCAAAGGTCTGGGGTCGAACCTTTCTTTTTGTAATACTGAACGACCTGGTGTTTGTGCCCTGAGGTACATAAGTCTTCTTCATCCCTTTTTTCCTCAATCATGTCTAAGAACTCAAGGAGAAGCGCTTTGTTCGTCCTCTGATCAAAATATGTTGTTCTATGAGAGGGGACTTCCAATTCCACTAGAATGGCTGCTTCTGATCCGAATGAAAGTGAGAAGGGGTCATGACTAGTTGCTGATTTATAGGTCGTTCTGTATGCCCAAAATGCTAATGGTAGTTCAATGACCCACATGGCTTTTGCCTGCTTCAATCGCTTCTTTAGAATGGACTTAATGATCTTGTTTACTGCTTCAACTTGTTCATTCGACTGTGGGTGAGCTACTGCAGTGTATCTCTTCTCAATTTTGCATATTTGACAGAAATCTTTGAATTATTTTCTATCAAACTGGGTTCCATTTTCTGTTATGATGGTTTTAGAGATCACAAATCAACAAATTATGTTTTTGAGAACAAAACTAATCACCTGTTTTGTCGTGATCGTAGTTAATGGCTTAGCTTCTGCCCATTTGGTAAAGTAATCTACGGCCAAGATTGCGTACTTTGCTCCGGTTTTGGCGATTGGTATGCTTCCAGTGATGTCCACTCACCATACAGAAATCATCCACAGGATAACAATTGAATTGAGTTGACTGGGAGGTGCTTTGGGAATCTTCCCAATCTTCTAGCGCCTACCGTAACGTCGTGAATAATCAACTTCATCCTGGTTTATGGTAGGCCAGAAATAGTCGTACCGCCGTATCTTCAGAAATGACCCAAACTCAACCTTATAGGAAAGCCCGGATTGAGTTGAGAACATGACAAATCAAAACAAAAATAGAAGAACACTCCATTGCTTATTACAACAATTTGCATCAGAGTAGACGACATAGTGCCCTATCCCACTATGTCTCCATACTAGGCTCTACAATTAAAACCGAAATGTCTCGTATTGGAAGTTGAATTTCCGTCTGTGAACCAAGGCAAGGGATCGTCCTTACTACTTCGAGACTGTCTAGACCAAGCCTCAGGGTCAGAACGCATCGATCCTGGATCATCAAGGCCGGTCCACATGGAGTGGATTAAAATGCCAAAACAATACGTTTCTTCGCCCTGTGGGGCGTAAACTGGCCAGTATATCGGCCAAACAATCCTTCGGCCCCGTAGTGACCAATTTAACCGAGGCGCCTCGCTTCCATCTTCCATAAAAGTAAAATGTTTGGGCCCCATACCATGACACTACTCCTAGCTAGAAAGAAACGCATGTCCTTCCTGAAGTCACCTCCCGTTTTTGGTTCACACCGGGGTGTGAGGCTCACGAATTAACATTATACACAAAGCAATGCTATATTAAAGCCGTTCTTTGATCATCAACCACAAGACTCTACTTTTCAACAGAAGCCTTGATCATTTGCATCTCATCATGCCACACAGGCAATTCACGCTATGCGACTGATGTCTATCGATATATAACCTCTGATCTCGTACGTCTCAGAGAAGGTTGTTAAGCAAGAGAATAAATTCTCTACCACCAAACAGATATATATTTAATAGAGATCAATCAACATATAATAAATTCCAATGTCAGACACACATCCATTTACTAGTTCGTTCGGGGTCTGAATGGAACTGGAGGAACCTTATTCCTCATCGCATATGTCCAATACAGGAGAGAGGTCGTCGCATATCCGGTTGATCTCCAAGTACATCTGGACGATCACCACTTATTACCTCGTCTTTGGTGTACATCCCAATCAGGACATCAGTAATCATCCAAACGATGTAAAGACCTTCGGTCTTCAACCACCGTCTTCATCGTTGACTTATCGTCGAATCAGTATTCAGAACGGGTATAAACCCGGCCTTTCCAAATAACTAGCGTATATAATAAACAAGTGCTATAAAAACAACCATATGCCTCATTCCAATTCTGAATATTCTTATATTTAAATATTCATATCCTTTGTGAAAGGTTCCCATTAATTTTATCAAAGAAAAATTCTTTAAATTTATTCTATAATCTTCCATTGGATATCAATTCGAACCAAATTAAGGTTTATCTAAACTAGTCGGGATTAGCGATCCTTACTGAAGTAATCATTTATTATATTTCCCAATCCCAACATATTCATCCCATGGAGCAAAACTAGTAATACTACATATCTAACACCACGGTGTTATCGGTAAATTTAATTTCCATTTCACATTCAAATCTAATTAAAGATTTAACTATCGCTTGGAGTAAAACTGATGATACTCCATTCTCGATCATTTACCGAATTTTATAATTTCAATTATCACTTTCCCATTTCAATCTAATTAAAGATTCATTAAAACTCTAACTCAGTTTTAATCCCAAAAATAATTACTTAATGATTATTCAAAGTCAAGAAATTAATCTTATCTTTAACTGGGTTAAAGAACTAATGTCATTTAAAATACAGTTCACGGTAAACCCAAAATCTCATTCCATTATTTATGGAATCTTCAAGGAAAACAAATCAATATATAATCGATATCAATTTCCGTGTCCGATTAATAATATAAATGGAATAACGACAAAGCCCTTTAAATTCTATATATATTAATCGCCTTCCTCCCCAGAAGTTCACTTCGATTATTTCCAAATCGAATTCAATTCCATTTTAATTTATTTTATTAAATTGGAAAACATTTCTTTTGGAAAATTCCCCTAAATCTTAATTAAAAGATTTATAAATTCCAAATCATATTTCACTGTTAATCGGGTTAAAGAACGAATGTCGTTAAAAACACAGTTCACAATAAACCTGATTCACATTCCATTTTATTCCAATTACCAAATGTAACTGGAAATTCTAGTAATCTTAACTAAAAGATTTATTCTTTTCAACAGGGTTTAAGAACAGTGTTACTGAAAACACCATTCACGACAAACCCAAAATTTAATTCTTTTATTCAATTCCAATTAAATATTAATTAATTGGAAAACTTCACTAAATCTTAATTAAAAGATTTATTCTTTTCTCTACTGGGTTTAAAAACAGTGTTAATGAAGACACCATTCACGACAAACCCAAAATCCAATTTGATATTAAATACAAGGCTCTGAATAGAAATTATTTCGGCTTGTATCCAATATCAAATTTTGAAACCAACAAATATCGTATTGGAAATAAAGAAATAAAATATATCTTCAAAATTTCCATAACAATATCCATATGATCACAGATTCCAATATCGGAATATCCCAAAGATGATTTCCATTCAAATCCATTCCAATTGTTATATTGGAAATTTCTGGTTATATTAAAACCGTTCACAAATCCAATTTATTTAATTAGAAATAATTGGATTTTAATTCTAGTTAATAACTAGTTCATTTTGATAAAATATATTTTTATCTTTACAAATGGGAAATTTTTCATCCCAATTCTTAACAAATCATTTATTATGATTTTACACAAGTTATCGATATTTTTAATAATTTTATCAAGGCCCTTTCAGTCGATTTCAATAAACGGTCATCGAACTGCACTTACAACGACCTTTTCCAAATTTGATTTCGACATAATTCCAAATCCAACCGTTAGATTTCAAATTTTTTATATTTGTTAGAAATCTCTTTTTGATATGAACCCAACGGTTCGTGTTTTAGGAGAACCCGACGGTCGGATCTCCCGTAATAACAATTCGAAGTCAATGGTCGAAATTCGCGAAC
The DNA here is from genome assembly GCA_030737875.1 of Allium sativum. Lineage (NCBI taxonomy): Eukaryota > Viridiplantae > Streptophyta > Magnoliopsida > Asparagales > Amaryllidaceae > Allium > Allium sativum. Next base: position 618,806,456 of record CM060919.1, on the reverse strand, counting down.
GGTCGCAGCGTGGCGCGTTCCATTTATGCCACTAAATATATATAATACATATTATATATATTTCATCAATTTTCATTTAAAACGTATTTTTTAAATTCATTTTAAATTCATTTTAAAAATGATTTCAACTTCATATTCAATTTTAAATCAAAATTGAATATTCCATATCATTAATATATAAATGATAATATTTTCAAAACATTAGATTTTAAAATCACTCCTTTTCGATATTCATTATAAAAATGAATAAAATCGATATAAATACTGTTCGCATCAAAATGGCGCATCTCTAATCAACACGGCTTCATATATTTCAATATTTTCGTGTCCATCCCGAATCGGACATCAATTATATTTTGATCCATTACTGAATATTATTTTAAAATATATGTTATTTTAAAATATTCATTATTCATCAACTTAAAGTATTCGTTAATTTAAAATATTCTTTCTGTCCGAATTGGAATCAGACACAGTCAATTGCCATATAATTTTATTTATATGGATTTCATACACACATGTACACAACAATAATCAAACACAATCAACCATCATCCAGAGTACATTACCCAACTGCATAAGCGTTAAATATAAATAATTAACGCTTACAACATCCTGTCAACCAATCAATTGACATACAACTAAACAATTAGGATTAGTGTATATCAAATGTCATCCCAATACTCGTGTGGGGTTTCAATCTACACACACCGATTTTCTTTGTGCAGTAGGGCGATATGAAAAATTGATCATCCCAATCCATATCAGTTAAATGTGTGTACATAAACAAATCGTCCAATTTGTAAATGAATATTTATTTTATTCATATACACATGAAAAATTATATTTTTCACTATAAAATATTTATTTCGACTCATGAATATTTTATATAGTTCATTTACACAATAAAAATGACATTTTTATTGTTCTAACATTTTTAGAAAATTTCGGCAGCGTAATAGCGCGATACTAGAATCGAAATAAGGTCTAGCCTTATCCCTTGCCTAATAATGGCTCGCACCATTCACATACCAATTCTAATCAATTTATTTTACATCCTAAACCAAATTCAACCAATTTATCAATCCAAACAAACAACCAAACATCCCTGGTTTCAAACAAAGGTGTCGGGTGCTACTAAGCACCGTCTGCATCCTAGTATATATATTTAACTAGACAATAAAATTAGAGTGGGAAGTTCTCACCTTTGTGATCCACTCCATCATTCTTTATTGGATGGTCTGGATTCCGTTTTGCTTCTAGTCAGTTCCATCGCACTCTGTTTCACACGATTTTCGTATTAAAAATCACATTTTTATACAACGATATTTATAAATTAAAATCACATTTTTATTGTATGGTTATATTTATAAAAATCACATTTTTACTATGTGGTTATATTTATAAAAATCACATTTTTATATAGCTGCCATGTATATAAAAATCATATTTTTATATCGCTACATATATAGATTTCATATTTTTATTTCGCTACATATATAGAAATCATATTTTTATATCGCTACTTCTTATATAAAAATCTAATTTCTATTTCGCTTCATATATAATAAAAATTAAATTTTTATTTCTCTTCATATATAATAAAAATCGAATTTTTATTATCTCTACTACATATGTAAAAATCATATTTTTATAGTATAGAAAATCATATCTTTGTATAATTAAAAATCAAATCTTTTTGTAAATAAAAAATAAATCTTTTTTAAATAAAAAATCAAATCTTTTTGTTGCTATTTATATATAAAAATCCTAACTTTATAGGAATAAAAATCTCAATTTTATTTTGCTACAATATAAATAAAAATCAAATTTTTATTACAATGAAAACATTATAAAAATCCCATTTTTATACAAATAAATTCATATATTCTTCTACCAAAAATTATATTTTCTTCCAACTAAAAATCATACTTTTTTCTACTAAAAATCATATCTTTTTCTACTAAAAATCTTATCCTTATCCAACATAAAAATAATATATTTATCTCTAACGACCCAGAAAATCTGAACCAATTTAAAAATTTTAAATTGGCTAAAATAGTTGATTTTAAATATTTAAAATAAATATTTTAAATTATAGCAATGAAAAGTGAGTTTGAATCGACGTTTGAAAACGAATATAATTAATTATAATTATAAACAAGGCCTGAAATGGCGCTGCAGTTTCAAAATTTGAATTCAAACTTTGTCGGACTGTACCGGGTGCAAAACAAAACGGATTTGAGTGAAACCAAAAATATTTAAATCTGTTAGTGAATACCTTTCTAACGAATCTGAAAAATCTAAGTTTCATAGCGGAAAGCAAAAGTTATGGCCAAATGAATTTTCAGAAAGGTCGCTATGGAATTTATATAGCCCGTGAAATTGGCCATTTTGCATACGACCTCGGAATGCAACGAAACAACTTTTGTTGGATCCGGGATGTGAAGATATTGCTAGGTTTCAAATTTCATAATTTTTGAAGCTAGTATGTGAGCGTGGCAAAGGAAATCGTGTTTTGGTCAATTAAAGTTAAATTGGATCGATCAGAAATGGGCCTTTTTGCAAACGTTCTCAGAATTCAACGAAACTAGTTTTGTTGGGACCGTATCGTCAAAACATAGCCAGATTTATTTTTCTGGAATTTTTCGAATCAGTTTGTGGCCCTGGCAAATTGAAATGTACGCTCAAATCAAATATTAAATGTTTCAGATTTTAATTTGAAGGAAAACTGACTGAAACAATCGAATGGGCCTACGAAACATATTCCATTGTGTTCGGAATGGGGGTTAAACGCTAGGGACGACAGTCGTTGGGTTTGGATTGGAGTTCGTGTGTGAAAGGAGGTATTTTTGAAACTATAAAACTAACAGACCAATCAGATTTTTTTTTTTAAAAAAACCCTCGTATTCTCTCTCCCCGACCGATCTGAAGGCGGAAAAGCCTTCACCCCTTTCCGACCAGATTCCGGCCAATCCCCTTCGAATCAGCCATCGCCGCCGGTCTGCTTTTAAAGCTCTCCTCCCCCTCATCACATCCATACCCGGTTCGATCCTCCTCGTCGCCCCTTTCGCCAGATCAAGACCCACGAAGTCGCCTCCTTCCGACCTCCGCCGCGAGTTCCTCCTACCACCGAACTGGATGCGGGGCCCATCAATCTGAGCGCCTCTCCTAGCCTTTCAAGGTCGTGCAGGCCGATCGTCATATAGTGGCACGGATTTCGAGAAAAGGGCAAAACTAGTTTTGAACGAACGTGAGAGGTATACGGCTAATTATTATTTCAACTATTCTATAGCACTTCTAAGCGCTACGGTTTTTGATTTCACTGTAAAAATCATGTCTTTTTCGTTTCTTGACGAAATTCGATGAAACAGGAAACATCGTGACCGTGTGGACGTCTTCTACATTTTAGAAGAGACCGCATATTTTTCTGAGCCTTCTGCTATTTTTGGTGGAGTGGAACCCAATGTGAGAATTCTAATTTATAAACGATATGGAAAACGATGATGTATAAATATATAGTCGATGTATGAGTTATATAAGCGTTGTACACCTCTTGTATAAGAGTTGTATAAGTTGTACGTTCGATGTATAAGTTGTATATGCGTTGTAAAAATTATATATGTGTTGAAATAGAAGTGAATTGCTATATATATATATATATATATATATATATATATATATATATATATATATACGCCCCTCGTCCACAAACCATGGACGATATTTATTGGTTGTGATTGGTTTGAAAATTGATTGATAGCGAATGGTTGATTGGAATTGTTTGTGGTTGATATTGATTGATTGTGGTTGAAAAATACCCGTTCGTGGTTGAGAAATATTTGGTTGAATCCACATAGGATTAGTTTGTAGAAATGAAAAAAAAATATACATGCCGCCTGCGTGCGAACTAGGTGCATGATTCCCCATTGTCAAAAACCACGTGGTTTTAAGGTAGAGTGAGGAGCCGTACTAGGGACGGTCCCGGTTTTAACTACCCTGCCGTTATGCTGCCGAAATTTTGAATAATATTCATGTGTTTGAATTATTTTCATTCGTTGAATTGAAATTCATGTGTTGAATGGTGTTCGTGTTTTAAAGATAAAAATCACATTTTTATCATCTATATGAAATGTATAAAATAATCTCGTTTTGAAATAAATTGTTTTAAATATAAAAATCACATCTTTATCATTTATATGAAATGTATAAAATAATCTCGTTTTGAAATAAATTGTTTTAAAGATAAAAATCACATTTTTATCATCTATATGAAATGTATAAAATAATCTCGTTTTGAAATGAATTGTTTTACAATAAAAATCACAATTTTATTATATAAATGACTTGTTAAAAATAGTGAAGTGTTGAAATAGAAGACAGTTAGATAGAAATATCATTTTTTATCAAATGTATGAAAAGAATATAGTTTTGAAAGCGAAGAATCGATATATATATATATTTAAATAGAATTGAAATATATCGAATAACGACGCTGCAGTTCGTATTTTGAAATCGTGATTTCAAACGATTAGTACGGGAGATCCGACCATCGAATTTTCCTGAAATCGCAACTGTTGGGTTTGCTTTGGAAAAGTTTTTCCAACGGCACCAACTTTGTAAAAATCCAACGGTTGGATTTTCTGGAATGTTTAATTCAAATCTGAAGAAAAACAACACCAGAATCGATTATATATATATATATATATCAATATAATTATATTTAATCGAATAACGACGCTGCAGTTCGTATTTTGAAATCGAAAATTCAAACGATTATACCGGGAGATCCGACCGTCGAATTTTCCCGAAACTGGAACCGTTGGATTCGTTTTGAAAAGATCTTTCTAATGATGTAAATTTTGTGAAGATCCAACGGTCATATTTTCAGATAAGTGTAAATCAAATCTGAAGAAAAACAGCGCCACGGCCGCGTTATGGCCCGAAGCGTCGTTTCGAATAAATTGGCTATTTTAAAATAAATAAAAATAGCGATAAATCGTTATAAAATATCATAAACGATATGGAATGGAAATAAACTGAATTTGCTCGATTTATGTGGTATTTGATGGTCGAATGTGTTTGGTGTGAAAATTACATTAAAGAACAAAATTGGTGTTGTCGAATGATTTAACCATTGAAATAAATTGATTTGAAATTCTAAATATACGTGAATTATTTGAAAAGGCCGAGTTAATTCTCATTTCAAATAATTAATCGACGATAAGAAATCGAAAATGAAGACGGTGGTCGAAGACCGGAGAACTTCACCTCGTTTGGATGGTAACCGAGGTCCTGATTGGGAGGCATCCCGAAATATGGATAATGAGTGGTGATCGTCCAGACGTACGTGGAGATCGATGGGTTTGCGAGGTATATAGTGCCTCCGGTTTCGTTTAGACCGAGAACGGACTTGTAAATGGATTGTGTGTCTGACATTGGATTTTATTCTGTGTAGATTGATCTCTGTTAAATATACATCTGTTTGGCGGGGGAGAATTTATTCTTTTGCTTAACGCCCTTCTCTGAAACGCACGAGCTCAGAGGTTGTATATCGATGGACATCAGTCGCATGGCATGAATTGCTAGTGTGGCATGCCTAAGTGGCAAATGATCAGGGCTTCTGTTGAAAAGCAAAGTCTTGTGGTGATGATCAAAGCACCGCCTGTGTGGCCTAGCTTTGTATATAACGTGAATTCGCGAGCCTCACATCCTGGTATGAACCAGAAACGGGAGAAGGACCTCAGGGAGGGCATGCGTTTCTTCCTAACTAGGATTTGTGTCGGTGTTTTTACACGGCCTGACATTTTACTTATGTGGATGATGGATAGCGAGGCGCCTCGGATATATCGGTCGATCCGGGACCGATGGAGCCATTCGTTGGCTCGTTTACGCCCCATCGGGCGGGGAAACACATTGTTCAGGAATTTTAATCCACATCGGTGGACCGGCCCTGTCGCTCCAAGAGGCAGTTGCGGCTGTTCCTGAGGCTAGGCAGTCTCGAATTCGGTAAGGACTATCTTTTGCCTTGGTTCATGACGGAAATCCAATTTCCAAATACGTGACTGTGCGGTTTTGATTGTATACCTATATATGGCGACATAGTGGTATGGGCATTAATGCCGTCTATGGTTGATAGTTATGATTGAAATTGTTTTCGAAACATATAAACACTAGTAATGATATCAAATGCTTTTGTTTTATTTGTATCAATCATATTTTGGCCATTATAAGGTAAAAACTCTATCCTCCGGTTTGCGTTGCATTGTGTGATGGGAACTGAGTCTTATAATTGCTTCATTTTTATAAAAAGCATTGCGATGTTTAAAAGAAAGATTTGTTTTAAAGCACTGGCAATCCAATGGAGTAAACTCGTTCCACGAAAGTGGCGTGGTCCTATGATAAGCCATATTTGAAATGTGTTGAGTAGAATTCTCATACCAGTCCCATGACAGACTCGTTGTTTGTTTCACTTTCAAACTCGGGTGCCCCTTTTTCTACACGGGCAGCCTTGTATTCATGTTTAGCTGGCTCTTTCTATGGATAGCTGGAGCTGAAGATGGATTCTATCATTTATCTCTTTTTATGCTGTTCAGCTCCTAGTGTACATTATGTTTGTTTTTCCGCTGTAGACATATATGTATAGTTGAACTGTATTTGTACTAAGTAAGATCCTGTATACTGTGTAACTCTGATGATTACTTTTATCCAGTATATTCTATTGTTCATTATCTGGTGTATTTATTTAATTCTGTTCTACTATTATCTATTTCTGTGTTATATTCCAAAGATTGCCCTTGCCACCGTTAGTATGGGTTTGGGGTCGTCTCATTTGGTATCAGAGCTTTGGTTAAGCTTAGTTCTGGAATATAACATATTAACGAACTCGTCAGAAATAAAAACCAGTAGTGTTCTAGGACGGGTAACTCTATACAGATAGGATCAGTAATATCCTAGTATAAACAAAGCAGAATGAAATACACCCCAGTAGACATATTTACATTCAAGTATTTGTCTCTATGTTTTGAAATATCTTTTCTATTGACCTGACACTTTGTCTGCTAATTGCAGACGTACTAGAAAATGAGTGGCAGGAACAGAAGAAATAATCGTATGGCTCGACCAGCTAATGAGCCAGTTGTTCTCCCACAGCCAAAATCAGATATAGAAATTCTATTCAAGAGATTTCAAAATCTGGGTGGATCGCCATTCTTAGGCAAAGAGTCCATTATGGAAACACAAGCTTGGATCCATTCTGCAGAGAAAATCTTTGAGGGTTTAAAGCTGAGAGACGATCAGAAAAGATTACTGGCGTCTTGGGCACTCAAAGAAGAAGCTTTGTTTTGGTGGGATTCAGTTATTAAAGATAATCCAGAAGGTGATATCACCTGGGACAGATTCAAAGTGATTTTCTTAGAAAGATTTACTCCTCCCGAAGCAACCGAGCGATTATGTGATGAATTTTCTTATCTGATACAAGGTGATATGACCATCCCAGAATATCATAAGAAATTCAACGAACTTTCTCACTTTGCTCCTCATCTGATTCAAGATCCAAAGAGGAAGAATTTGAGATTTATACATTGCCTGCAACGAAAATATCAGAACAGTGTAATGAGGAGTGTAAAGCTCCCCTTTTCTGAAATGATATACATGGCTTACCAGTACGAAGATCTCGACAAGAAAGGTATGTTACCTTACGAAGAAGGGGTCAGTTCTGGTAATGAAGATGAGCCTAAAACTGATAATCTCGAGGCCAATGTGATATCTGAGATCAGTAAGAAGCCCAAGGTAAATCGGAAAAGGGCCAGACCTGAGAAAGAATCAGTAATGACCGCTATATGCCTAAACTGCAATCAAAAAGGTCATCTGTCTAGGAAATGTAAGTCCTTGAAAATGCAAAGGAAGGAGGGATCTAAATCAAAGAATAAGGTTAAAGAAAATAGGAAATGCAATCTTTGCCATCAGGTGGGTCACGTAAAGCAAGACAGCCCGCTGTTCATAAAACCTGAAGCAGTACAAGTAAATGAAGTAGCAGAAGTGCCTACATCTTCGTCTGCTCAGGAAAGGTCTGATGTTTTAGAAGGCACGCTCAATGTCAAGAACATTCCAGTTAAAGTACTATTTGATAAAGGCGCGTCACGAAGCTTTATTGCAAAGAATGCGGTCAAGAAGTTGGATTTGAAATTGAAGAAGCTCAAAGAACCAATGACTGTCCAAAATCCAGTTGGGGTTCCATCAATCTCAGTTGGGTTTGTGCAGTACCTGTCTCTTTTTCCTGCTATAAATTCCCTACTATTTCTATTGTCATGAATTTTAATGAATTCGATCTTATTCTAGGATTGGATTGGCTAACCAAATATGAAGCAGAGGTTAGATGCGCCGAGAGAGTTGTTAAGGCAAAGGCCCAATCTGGGAATTATATAACCATACCATGTGAAGGCCCGAATCCAAATAGAAAGGACTTCTGGGAAGCTTTGGATGTTTCTCCAGCTCAAATTGAAAATATCCCTGAAGTCACAGAGAATATTCCTGACCTCATCAAAGACATTCCTATCGTCAAAAATTATGCGGATGTGTTTGAAGAAGTTGTTCGCTTACCTCCGCAGAGGGAAATTGATTTCAAAATTGCTTTAATTCCGAATGCAAGGCCGGTAGTTCACGCTATTCGAAGAATGTCCTTGAAAGAGAAAGAGGAATTAGACAATCAAACAAGACAGCTAGTATGGAAGGGTCTGATCAGGCCTAGTTTCTCTGATTGGGGAGCAGAGGTGGTATTTGTCCCAAAATCTGACGGTACTCTACGGCTATGTGTGGATTATCGTGATTTGAACAAGCAGACGATAAAGAACAAATATCCATTGCCGAGAATCGATGATTTATTGGATCGTCTGAATGGAGCACAAGTATTCTCAAGGATGGACCTAGCTACAGGCTTCCATCAACTTCGAATTGCCGAAGAGTGTGTTCCTATGACAGCATTCAGAGGTCCCGACATATTCTATGAGTGGTTAGTAATGCCGTTCGGCTTATGTAACGCTCCAGCTTACTTTGTCGATCTGATGAATAGAGTGTTCAGAGGGGTTTTGAATAAATTTGTTCAGGTTTTTATTGACGATATTCTAATCTTCTCTAAATCAAATGTCGAACGTGAAAAGCATTTGGAACAGGTTCTGGAAATCCTCAAAAGGAATGTATTAAAAGCCAACCTATCCAAATGTATATTCTGGTAAGATGAAGTGAAATTTCTGGGCCACGTCGTATCGAAAGAAGGAATTGCAGTGGATCCAAGTAAAATCACAGCTATTCAGAATTGGAAACAGCCCAGTACCCCCACTAAAGTCCGCAGTTTTCTCGGATTGGCTAGTTATTACCAGAAGTTCGTTAAAAACTTTTCGAAGATATCTGGTCACTTAACGAAGCTTACAAAGAAGCACTCTAAATTCAAATGGACTCCAGAGAGTGAAGAGGCTTTTGAAGAGCTAAAGTTAAGATTAACAACTGCTCCAGTGTTAACCATCATCGATGGTAATCAGGATTTGAATGTCTAGACAGATGCTTCTAGAGAAGGCCTTGGCGCAGTGTTAATGCAAAGGGGACAAGTGATTGCTTATGCTAGACGTCAGCTGAAGTCGCACGAGAAAAACTACGTCACTCATGATCTTGAGTTGTTGGCTATAGTATTCGCCTTGAAAATCTGGAGACACTATCTCCTGGGTGAGAGATTTGAACTGTTTACAGATCACCAGTCGTTAAAGTATCTATTCACCCAGAAGGACTTGAATCTGAGGCAGCAACATTGGCTAGAGTTCCTTGCAGCATATGATTTTGAGATTATATACACTCCAGGGAAAGCCAATGTCGTGGCCGATGCATTAAGCCGAAAGAATGAAATGATCGCCAGCTTTGTTATTACGACTTCCTTGATTGACAAAATATCCATTTTTCAAAAGGATGATAACTTTATTAAGGATATGATCAAAAGGATTCAGAAAGGCGAACCCTCGTGTTTTCAAATAGATAACGATGGAATCCTGAGATTGAAAGAAAGGATTTGTGTTCCTGGCATCCCCGAGCTCAAAAGGGAAGTGTTAGACGATTGTCACAAGTCCAAGCTGAGTATCCATCCTGGTGTGGCCAAAATGTATAACGATCTCAAGCGAACATTCTGGTGGAAGGCTATGAAAAGAGACGTTTCAATATATGTTAGTCGATGCCCTACTTGCCAGCTAGTCAAGAGCGACCAACAGAAACTGGCTGGCTTGTTACAACCGCTAGACGTTCCTGGTTGGAAGTGGGAACATATTTCCATTGACTTCATTGAGGGTTTGCCCAGAACCAAAAAAGGAAATGACAGTATTTGGGTGATCGTAGATTGCTTCACGAAGACCGCCCATTTCATACCTGTCGGATCAAACAGAACTGGTCAGAGTCTGGCGCAGATTTACTTCAAGGAAATAGTTAGACTACATGGAGTACCGCTCAGTATAGTCAGTGATAGTGATACAATATTTACTAGTAAATTTTGGGAGGCATTTCAAGTAGAGTTGGGAACAAAGCTGAATCTAAGCACCGCTTATCATCCTCAGACAAACGGTCAGACTGAGAGGGTGAATTGTATTTTAGAAGATCTATTGCGGGCTTGTGTTCTAGATTTTGGTGGATCGTGGGAAGACCATCTGCATTTGGCTGAGTTCTCATATAATAACAGCTACCAGGCGAGCCTGACAATGTCGCCATTCGTAGATTGTATGGTAGACCGTGCCGATCTCCTGCTTGTTGGGTCGAACCCGGTAATAGACTTGTATTGGGGCTAGATATGATTCGAGAAGCTGCCGACAAAGTCGACTTTATTAAGAAGCGATTACTGGCCGCTCAAAGCCGACAAAAGAGCTATGCCGATACAAGAAGAAGAGATATATCGTTTGCCGTTGGTGACTATGTATATTTGAAAGTATCGCCGATGAGGGGAGTTATCCGGTTCGGTAAAACTGGGAAGTTGGCGCCCAAATTCATTGGCCCGTTTCCTATTCTGGAACGGATCGGAACTCTCGCTTATAGGGTTAAATTTCCTGATTGGTTGCTTGGATTGCATGATGTATTTCACATATCTCAGCTTCGAAAGCACGTTCATGATCCAGACTTGATCATGGAAGAAGAAGCTCAACAGGATATTGAAATTACCTCAGAATTGGTTGTGAGAAGAGAGCCGCTAAAGATCATCGGCAAAGAAACCAAAGAGCTGAGGAACAAGAAGGTTCACTAAGTCAAAGTGCAATGGAGTGGAGATCCGCGAGATTGTACTTGGGAAACTGAGGAGAGCATTCAGAAAGCCTATCCTAGATGCCGAGTGGATATCTCTGATTGACTCCAGTGCAAGGTACATTTACCATACTTTGCATTACCAATTAGTTCTCTACTCTGTTGTTATTTTCTTTCCATGGATGTGTACTTTTAATTCTATAGTCTGAATGATTTTTAAAAGAGTATAGAAGTTGATAGTATATTTTTGAAAAGTTAAAAACAATTTGATTGTTGTTTGTGTTGTGTGATAGTAGATTTGATTAATTAAAATTATTAGAACGATAGTTAATTTAATCAATAATAGAATGAATGGTAGAATTTATTCATTTAAATCACACATTGAACTGATTTGAAAATAGATGGAAATATATATACTTGTGCATTATATATGTTTGAACAGGTAAATGGATTAGCTGTTTAGTAAAGATTTTATTTGCGTGCTCGACAAATAGGTAAACCTTAATGAGTTGGATGCGAAATATTATTATATCAACTCCTGTGAATGCCATTGGATGTGGAGTGCTGGTTATTCTGTGTGTAAAAATAAATGTCGCCATAGGATAGTAACAATTAATTTTGAACTACATTACATGGCATACTTCTGGAAGATAGGCATACTTCATCATATACCACATAAGCATTTGGAGCTTGTGTGACGAGGTGGAAGATTTACCATACGAGCGAGAGGCTTGTAAGGCGATGACTATATTTTACAGGTTGAACTGATGACTGATATGGACTGTTTAAATTGTAACGATAAAATTGCCAGATTAATAAAAACCCCACACGGGTCTGGAGTTGACAATAATCACGTCTCTCGAGTTATTAGATACGGCACATGGACTATTTATTTCCCACACGGGACGAGGTGACGAGGATTTATCATCTGGAGCATTTAAAATACACACTCCCTCAGGCTTTGGCAGGGTGACGAGAAATTATTCTCTGGAGTTTTTATCAATACACACTCCCCTGTACACACCAGAATATATCACTATAAATATGTGTATGCTTATTAGGATTTATTGGGTACCTAATACGGCCCAATAAATATCCAAACCTCTCCCCGTACAAAGGAGGTTATGGCGAAATTTTTTGAAAATTCCGGGTGTTAGCCAATTTTTTTTAAGAATTTGAAAATTCTCAAAAAGTGAAAAGTTGGAGAATTGAAGCCAGATTGAACGTAGAATTGATTAATCAAACCACTTTCGACTTTGTTCCTTTTCGGGGACGAAAAGTTTTAAGTGGGGGAGATTGTAACGACCCAGAAAATCTGAACCAATTTAAAATTTTTAAATTGGCTAAAATAGTGGATTTTAAATATTTAAAATAAATATTTTAAATTATAGCAATGAAAAGTGAGTTTGAATCGACGTTTGAAAACGAATATAATTAATTATAATTATAAACAAGGCCTGAAATGGCGCTGCAGTTTCAAAAATTGAATTCAAACTTTGTCGGACTGTACCGGGTGCAAAACAAAACGGATTTGAGTGAAACCAAAAATATTTAAATCTGTTAGTGAATACCTTTCTAACAAATCTGAAAAATCGAAGTTTCATAGCGGAAAGCAAAAGTTATGGCCAAATGAATTTTTAGAAAGGTCGCTATGGAATTTATATAGCCCGTGAAATTTGCCATTTTGCGTACGACCTCGGAATTCGACGAAACCACTTTTGTTGGATCCGGGATGTGAAGTTATTTCTAGGTTTCAAATTTCATAATTTTTGAAGCTAGTATGTGAGCGTGGCAAAGGAAATCGTGTTTTGGTCAATTAAAGTTAAATTGGATCGACTAGAAATGGGCCTTTTTGCAAACGGTCTCAGAATTCGACGAAACTAGTTTTGTTGGGACCGTATCGTCAAAACATAGCCAGATTTATTTTTCTGGAATTTTTCGAATCAATTTGTGGCCCTGGCAAATTGAAATGTACGTTCAAATCAAATATTAAATGTTTCATATTTTAATTTGAAGGAAAACTGACTGAAACAATCGAATGGGCCTACGAAACATATCCCATTGTGTTCGGAATGGGGGTTAAACGCTAGGGACGACAGTCGTTGGATTTGGATTGGAGTTCGTGTGTGAAAGGAGGTATTTTTGAAATTATAAAACCAACGGACCAATCAGATTTTTATAAAAAAAAACACTCGTATTCTCTCTCCCCGACCGATCTGAAGGCGGAAAAGCCTTCCTCCCTTTCCGACCAGATTCTAGCCGATCCCCTTCGAATCAGCCATCGCCGCCGGTCTGCTTTTAAAGCTCTCCTGCCCCTCGTCACATCCATACCCCGTTCGATCCTCCTCGTCACCCCTTTCGCCAAATCGAGACCCACAAAGTCGTCGCCTTCCGACCTCCGCCGCGAGTTCCTCCTACCACCGAACCGGACGCGGGGCCCATCATTCTGAGCGCCTCTCCTAGCCCTTCAAGGTGGCGCAGGCCGATCGTCATATAGTGGCACGGATTTCGAGAAAAAGGCAAACCTAGTTTTGAACGAACGTGAGAGGTATACGGCTAATTATTATTTCAACTATTCTATAACACTTCTAAGCGCTACGGTTTTTGATTTCACTGTAAAAATCATATCTTTTTCGTTTCTTGATGAAATTCGATGAAACAGGAAACATCGTGACCGTGTGGACGTCTTCTACATTTTAGAAGAGACCGCATATTTTTCTGAGCCTTCTGCTATTTTTAGTGGAGTGGAACCCAATGTGAGATTTCTTGTAATAACCCGCATTCTACACATCGGAGGATCGTAGGATATTTATTTCTTTCCCATGTGAAGTCATATGGTCATGTAACTTTGGGAAACATCCATTAGAGTCATTTCCCATGTTCATGATTTTTGTCGATTTTTAAATGACCATTTTGCCCCTAGCTGATCTTGTTTTGGCCGTAACTTTTGACTGGAAATGAATTTTGACTTGAAACCACTTCCATTAGATTTGTTTGATGGTTTACCTTTCCGTAGAGTGGTCATAATAGCCAAACGGACTTACCGTTTGGGAGATATGGCTAAAATAAGGTTTGGAGGGTGAAAAACTGCTTAACCGGGCCAAATCGAGTGATTAGTGAGTAGGCCCATAACCCATTTCGGGATTGGGGTTATGGGAAGGTTGAAATGAGATGGAGAATCATTCCATTTCAGTTTTCTAAGCCTCCACTTATCACCAAGGAACCCTAAAAATGGCCTCCAACCTCTAAATCACCTCCAAATCATCTTTTGATCAAGGATTAAGCTTAGCAACATCTAATCAAGGGAGATCTACACCAAATCAATATTGGAGCGGCTGTTTAGCATTGGGATTTGCATCAAATCAGAGATTTATTTCAGATCTTAGTTTTGTTTGTGGCTAAGGTGAGTGATTTGCATGGTTTTGCACTAATTATGGCTAATTAGGGGTGATTAATGTTAATTAGCGAATTTAAACATGATAAAATTCTGGAAAAATATTTATAAAATCCGAAATGATGTTTTAGACCTCTGATATGAATTTGGGTTAATTTGGTTAAGTTTTGCTAATCCTATCATTAGTTTCACCTAAACATGCTTAAGGGGAAATATGGGGTTTTGGGTATGTTTGATCCATTTTAATCTATCATATTGATGTTTTGATGTTTGTGATTGATTATGCATGTTGCTATGACTGTATGATAAGCTTTGTGATTGATTTCAATAGTTAGAATGGTCGAAAACGTCGTCGATTGGCGTAAACACTTGCTGGAAAAGCTTCAGGAAACAGTGCAGGTTTCAGATCGGATTGGATATAGTGGCTCGGATCGGATAAGTTGAACTGGGCAAGGAATCTGATCGGATCGGGACTTGACACTTGAGAAACTGGCAAAAAGGAAGGCCATGCTAATTGAACTGGGATCAGATCGGCTAAAAGAGGGGGATCGGATCGGATCAGAGCATATGAAGAACGAAGGAGCGGATCGGAGCGGAAGCACGAACGGGATGGGAGATGGCACCCGACCCGACCCGAAGTGAGACACCCGACCTGACCCGAAGTGAAGCACCCGACCCGAACCGTACCAGAAGAAGACCCGAACCAACGCGATGTAGTGGAACCGACCCGAACCGAAGGCTTTAAGAGACACCCGACCTGTAACAACCCGAAAATCCGAGCTAGTTTAAAATTTTTATTTTGGCAATTTTAGCGAATTTTGAACATTTAAAATGAATTATTTTAAATAATATCGTCGAGGAAATTTAATTTGAATAGAATTCGAACGTATATATTATATACGTCGTCGTTAGAATATATATAATTATATATAATTATAAAAGGAATTGAAAATGGCGCGGTAGTTCGATAATTCGATTTCAAACTTCAATCAAATGTACCGGGTGCAAATCAATCCGGATTTTAGTGAAACCAAAAATAATATGATCTATTTGATAATATCTTTCCAACGCATCCGAAGAATCGAAATTTCATAGCGGGAATCAAAAGATATGTCCAGTTGAAAATTCTGAATAGTCGCTATGGAATTCAGGCCCTTAAAAATGGGGATTTTGCAAATGACCTCGGATTTCGACGAAACCACTTTTGTTGGGTCCGTGATGTCAATTTATTGCTAGATTCCAAATTTCATAATTTTTCGAATCAATATGTGACCGTGGCAAAGGAAAACGCGTTTGACCAGTTTCAGTTGATTTTAATCGACTGGAAATTGGCCATTTTTCCAACGGTCTCAGAATTCGACGAAACTAGTTTTGTTAGGACCGTATCGTCAATTCGAAGCTAGAAAATATTTTTCTGCAATTTTTAGAGTTCGTATGTGATCCCAGTAAATTGAAATGCGCGTTCAAATTCAATATATAGAGTTATATGTTGATTTTGACGAAAACTGTTTGTAACGATCGAATCAGCCTACGATACATATCCCATTGTGTTCGGAATGGGGGTAATTAGCTATGGACGATAGGCGGTGGGCCTCGTTTAGAGGTCGTATGAAAAAGTCAACTTTTTGTAAGTTAAATAATTAAAAATTAAAAATCCTCTCTCCTCCCCATATCTTCTCTCTGCCCCCCCCCCCCCCCCCCCCCGTTAAAATCGATTTCAGAATCGAATTAAAAAAAAGAGAAAGAAAGGGGAGGACCAGTCGCTCCTCCACCGGGGGGACCACCGCACCCCGACGCCCACGCCGCCGCCCCCTCTCCTTCTTCCCCCACCTCCTCCTTCGCGATCAACGCGAACCCCCAGGCCTCGCGAGACCCGTAGCCACCCCGATCCCAACCCAAACCCTCGAGCACTCCAAGATCCGATGCAACACCCCCTCCCTCCGTTAGTCGCGTCCTGACCTCGCCAGAGCAGCCCCGGCTCCACTCTGACCCTCCACCAAGCGCCGGCGCCGAGCACAGCACCGCTCTCCTCAGTTCAGCGTGCAAAAACTCCCTCCTCTTCGCTAAAAACCATCGCTGTGAGTCTCCCTTGATTTATCTTGAATTATCTATGTAAGTATAGGGTTTAAAGAGGTAAATTAATCATATTATTAATATTATAAATGATTTTTACTTGTGTAGAGTATTAAAAATATAGTTTTTATATTTTTAAAATAATAAAAATATGATTTTTACAAAGGAGGAATATAAAAATATAATTTTTATATAGGTAAGATAGTAAAAATATCATCTTTATATGTGTAGCAAAATAAAATTGTGATTTTTATAATAATGAAATTGAAAAGGCGAAATCTTTATATTTGAAAGGGCGAAATCTTTGTATAGATAGTAGCGAAGTAAAAATTTGATTTTTATATACTGAATAGCAAAGTAAAATTTTGATTTTTATATACTGAATAGCAAAGTAAAAATTCAATTTTTATATATTGAATAGCGAAGTAAAAATTCAATTTTTATATATGTATTGGCTATGGGCAAGGAAAGTGACAAAAGGCGAGAACGACAAGATTTTCTACATAAGAAGAGTCGTGGTATTGGATTAGCTAATTGGTGAGAACTTCTCACTCTTCAACTTCTTTTTCTAGTTATATATACTAGGATGCAGACGGTGTTTAGTAGCACCCGACACAATCGTCCACAGACCATGGACTTGTTTGTTTGGCTGTGTAGTTGGTTAGATTATTTGATTTGAATTTGGTTGTTTGGTGAATTGAAATTGGATTGATTGATATGTGTATGGCGTGGGCCATCACTAGACCGGGGATAAGGCTAGGCCTTGTCCCATTTCTAGTATCGTGCCGTTATGCCGCCGAAATTTTCTAAAATAAGTTAGAAAAATAAAAATATCATTTTATTTAATAAATGAACTGAATAGAATATTCATAGGTTGAATAAAATAATTTTGTCGTTAAAAATATAATTTTTAACGTCAACGTGAATAAATAAATATTCATTTACAAACCGGACGGTTCGTTTATGTACACCTATTTGAAGGACATTGATTGGGACGATAAATTTTACACATCGCCCAACTGCACAAATAAAAATCTATGTTTGTTGATTTGAAACCCCACATGGGTATTGGGATAAAATACGGCATACACTAATCCCAATAATTAGTTGTATGTCGATCGATGGATCGACAGGCTGTTATAAGCGTTAGATATCTATATTTGATGCTTATACAGTGTAGGGCACTTTGGATGATGGTTGATTATTTATCGTTTCTATTATACACATATGTTGTATGGAATCCATATAATCAACTTTATATGGTAATTGATTGGACCTCATTCCAATTTAGAAAATAAAGAACATTATAAAGTAAAGGTTCATGTGTTGACCGTACTCATCCGTTGAGATTAGTCATGTGTTGAACGAAATATTTTAACCATAAAATTTACATCTTTATCATATTTAAAATTAGAAACTAACTGAAAAATAGATAAGATGAGTGGTCTCCTGGATATTAATCTGATGTTGGTTTCGTCCTTCGGGGTTAATATTTAGGGAATCGTTCTCTTACTAGTTTACGGTTGGAGTCTGATTTGAAATCAAACGATAGATATCACAATTTTATAAAATATATTGGATAACAAAAATAGTCACACGTGGACAGTACTCATTCGTTGAGATTAGTCATGTGTTGACAAAAATATAGAGTCATGTATTGAAAGAAATATAGACTCATTTGTTGAATAGAATAACGAAGTTATTGAAATATATAAAGCCGTGTTGATTAGAGATGCGCTATTTTGACGTGAACGATATTTATATCGATTATATTCGCTTTTATAAATTGAATTTGAATTGAATAGAAAACGAATTGAATTTGATTTGAATAGAAAACGAATTTGAATTGAATTGAATAGAAAACGAAGTGAATTTGATATGAATAGAAAACAAATTTGAATTGCATTGAATAGAAAACGAATTGAATTTGATTTGAATAGAAAACGAATTTGATTTGAGTTGAATAGAAAACGAATTTGATTTGAATTGAATAGAAAACGAATTTGATTTGAATTGAATAGAAAATGAATTGAATTTGATTTGAATAGAAAACGAATTGAATTTGATTTGAATAGAAAACGAATTTGAATTGAATTGAATAGAAAACGAATTGAAATTGATTTGAATAGAAAATGAATTTGAATTGAATTGAATAGAAAACGAATTTGAATTGAATTGAATAGAAAACGAATTTGAATTGAATTGAATAGAAAACGAATTTGAAATAGAATTGAAATCGATTTGAATTTGAAATTGTTTTTTTGAAACAAATTTGAAACGATTTATAAATTTCGTTTTAAATAGAAATCGACGAAATATATATTATATATATAATATAATGGCTTGAATAGAACGCGCCGCGCCGCGGCAGTTCGTGAATTTCGACCATTTATTTCAAACGGACATTACGGGAGATCCAACCGTCGGATTCTCCTAAAATCGGAACCGTTGGGTTCGTATCAAAAAGAGCTTTCTAACGAATATTAGAAATTTGAAATCTAACGGTTGGATTTGGAGATACGTCCAAATCAAATTTGGAAAAGGTCGTTGAAAGTGCAGTTCGATGGCCGTTGTTGGAAATCGGCTGTACAGATCTTGATAAAATTATTAAAAATATCAATAATTTGTATAAAATCATAAGAAATGATTTGGGAAAAATTGGGATGAAAAACTCCATGTTTGAAAAGATAAAAATAGATTTTTATCGAAATGAACTAGTTTTGAACTAAAATTAAACCCGTTTATTTTGAAATAAATAAATTGGATTTGAAACGGGTTTTAAATAGAATTGATTTGTGGGTTTAATGTGAACGGTGTTTTAAATAACACTAGTTCTTTAACCCGGTAATAAATATAATGTGATTTGGGTTTATCGTGAACTGTGTTTTAAATGACATTAGTTCTTTAACCCATTAAAAGGAGTTTTAATGAATCTGCAATTAGATTGAAATGTGAATTGATAATTTAAATGATCAAATTTGGCAAATGAGCGAGAATGGAGTATTACCAGTTTTTCTCCAAAGTGATAGTTAAATCTTTAATTAGATTTGAACGTGAAATGGTAATTAATTTTACAGATAACACCACGGTGTTAGAAATGGAGTATTACCAGTTTTTCTTCATGGGATGAATATGTGGGGATTGGGAAATAAAATAAATAATTACTTCGGTGTGGTTCGCTAATCTCGACTAGTTTGGAAAACCATAATTTGGTTTGAAATGACATCCAAAGGAAGATTAAAGAATAAATTCAAAGAATTTATCTTGGATAAAATTAATGGGAACTTTTCCCTAAGAATGTGAAATTTGGAAACTAGCTGTAGGTTAGTTAAGAAGAATGGTTTCCTGGGTATTGATCTGATGTTGGTTTCGGCCTTCGGGGTTAATATTAGGGGAATTGCTCTCTTACTGGTTTACGGTTAGTGACTAATGAATTGGAATGAGACGTATGTTGTGTTTGTGTAACATTTGTTTTTAATATACGCGGGTTGTCCGGAAAGGCCGGGTTTATACCCATTCTGAATAACCGATTCGTCGATAAGTCGAAGATGATGACGGTGGTCGAAGACCGGAAGTCTTCACATCGTTTGGATAATTACTGACGATCCTGATTGGGCTGTACACCCAAGAGGATGGAAATAGTTGGTGGTCGTCCAGACGTACTTGGAGATCGATGGATATGCGAGGAAAGTGCCTCCGGTTTCGTTCAGACCCAGAACGAACTTGTAAATGGATTGTGTGTCTGACATTGGATTTTATTCTGTGTTGATTGATTTGTGTTAAATATATATCTGTTTGGCGGCGGAGAATTTATTCTCTTGCTTAACTCCCTTCTCTGAGACGTACGAGCTTAGAGGTTATATATCGATAGATATCAATCGCATGGCATGAATTGCCTGTGTGGCACGCTGAGTTGCATGGATCAAGGCTTCTGTTGAAAAGCAAAGTCTTGTGGTTGGCGATCAAAGCACGGCCCTTGTGGCGCAGCTTTGTGTATAGCGTGGATTCGCCTGCCTCACACCTCGGTATGAGTTAAAAACGGGATAAGGACTGCAGGGAGAGCACGACGTTTCTTTCTAGCTTTGGTGGTGTCAGTGACTTACCAGCCCTGACATATACATACTTTTCACCTATGTGGTTGTTCGATGAGGCGCCTCGATTTTAGGTCTGTAAGGACCGGGAAACGTGTGTTCAGGAATACTAATCCTCAAACGTAAGAGAGGACCGGCCCTGAAGCATCTAGGGGTTACCCAGAGTGTGTAGTCCCGAGGCATTTGCTAGAGTGTCTCGAAGCGGAGAGGAGCTTGCCCCTTGCCTCGACTCATGACTGAAAACCAATTTCCAATACGTGTATTTCGGTTTTATTTGTAGAGCCTAGTATGGCGACATGATAGATGGTACCCATGCCGCCTAGGATTGATATTTATGATTGAAATTGTTTTGACACTATACACTTATTATAGTATAATATGATTTGTTTTAAACGTACCAAGCATGTTTGGATACTATAAGGGAAAACCCTATCCTCCGGCTTGCGTTGCATTGTGTGATGGGACCTGGGTCTTATAATAGCTTCATTTTTCGAAAAAGCATTGCGTTGTTTTCTCTATGCACTAGTATTCTTGGGAGGAAACCCGTTCCGTTTTATACGGCGTGGTCCCTTGAATTACTCTCTTTTAAAGTCAAGTTTTAAATAACTGTTTTAGTTCTCACACCAGTCACATGACTGACCTGGAGTTTATTGTTTTAACCTAAACTCTGGGTGCCCCTATTTTCCGCACGGGCAGCTAGTAGTTTTGGTTTTGCAGATTTATATTCACAGGATCCTGGTTTACAGCTAGAATGATATCCGGAAAGCTCTGTATCCGTATATCACCTTCAGTTGTGCTTTGTATTATTTTCCGCTGCTATGTAATTTATTGTAATCTCTGATATTTATCGAATGTAATTTATTCAATTATACTCTGTATATTCTTGTATCTGATGGAATTGTTTTAATAGCAATGAAATGTTCTTCCGTCTGCGTTTTTTTGTGTGTTGTTCTCAAAGTATTCGCTCTTTCCTTAACGGGGAAGTAACGGGTCACTACACGACCCGACCCAGTATTGACCAATAACCCGAGATGAAGAGGTAGTCCAATATGGGAAGTTAGAGCTCAGGATCCAGTTGGGAACCGATGAGTTCACTTCATGGTTGGGCTTTGCTGCGGGACGTGTGCTAAGGAGTTGTCGACGTTCATAACTTCGATTCACCACTGAAAATGATTGATGGGCTACTTATCAGTGCAGTAGAGTCATTGCGACTCGAGGGGCAAGGTGATGGTAGCAAGACTACGTTATCAGTGCAGTAGAGTCATTATGACTTGAGGGGCAAGGTGATGCGTAGTAAGACTATGAGCCAGCGCAGATGGGGTGAATAACTCCATGGGGCAAGTGGACATAGTAAGGATTGGTAAGGCTATGAGCCAGCGCAGATGGGGTGAATAACCCCATGGGGCAAGTGGACATAGCGAAGGATTAGTGGCTACGTTATCAGTGTAGTGAAGCCATTTATGACTTCATGGGGCAAAGTGATCGTAGCAAGGGTGGGTGATCGAAGTGGTGAATATTGTATGCTTTACGCACTGAGTGAGAGATGTGAGGATGGATGCTATGTTTGATTATTTGCCATCACTATGACATGCACACCTCCCCCACCTCCGTATCTTTACACCGTTTGATATGGCACCTTAGAGTGTTGTACAGTATGTAGTGCTAACTCTTTGGTTGCAGGTTCAGGTATGTTTTAGTCTACCTGTTATTGATCACTTTAGATGCTTATCGCTCATACCAGGTTTTATGTCTGACCCAGAGTTTTATGTCTCCTCTTATTACTCTGGGTGCTCACACGAGCAGACTAGAGACAGGTTAGCTGGTGATGCGCGAGTAGCTGATTCGGAGGCGGGCAGGAGGCTTCCACGTATGATATATATATGTATATATATTCCCTGTGTCGCTGGTGGTTGCTACTTAGGCATTAGTAGTGTACCTCCTTTATCTTACTTTTGCTTTGAGGCAGTTTGAAAAGTTGTAATAGGCTGTATTTTGGATTTCCGCTGCTATGATGCTTAGTTTTGGGTTTCAGCTTATGCACTGTCTCTCCTGTTTTATGTCAAGTATGTTATTATTATATTTTGTTCTATGCGCTGTGAGACATTCTACAGGTTCTTTGTATGTTCATTTCCTTCTTCCTTTTCCTTCTGACGACCCGTTCCGTGCTAACTGGACATGTGTACAGCGCACTTTTGGAGAAAATGTCGGTTGGTGCGGGGCGGACCGTCACACTTGGTATCAAAGCTCTAGGTTGCGTGGTTAGCCTAGGGAAAGGCACTAGGGAGAGATAGTACGTATATGAGAGCGCGCATTTGTGATTACTTTGGTTTTCAAAAGCATATATATATATATATACTATTAGTAGTATAAGAATGAAGTCGCACTGCACTAGCACCACTATGGGGTCGTTAATCGTTTTCTCTTTACAGATTGAACGATGAGTAGAGATACCAGAGGTGCTGGTAGAGGGACCAACCAAGGGAATGATGCTGACATGAGGGCGATGTTTAATGATCTCATGAGAGACATGCTTAGAGAAGTGCAAGGGGCAGCTCCCAATCCCGGAAATGGTGGTGGTCAAGTAGTGCAGGCACCGAGGGTTGATTTCGCCAAGTTGTGTAAGGATTACACCAACCTTGGTGGGAAGCCGTTCCACGGGACGGAGTCGGCCACAGATGTTCAAGATTGGATGGATAGCTGTGATCGTATCTTCGATGACTTGGGTCTTGAGGATGCGATGAAGAGAAGGCTAGCGTCTCGTCAGCTGCAAGGGCGAGCGATGAATTGGTGGAATGCCATTAGAACAGCTACTGCAGAGGACCAGGTTACTTGGATTCAGTTCAAGGCTCGCTTTAGCGAGAAGTTTATTCCAGCTACCCAGAAGTCAGTGTTGTTCAAGAGGTTCTTGGAACTCAAGCAGAACGGAAGGGCAGTTTCTGACTACATTGCTGAGTTCGACACCTTGTCGAAGTATGGGCTATCTCTTATCGATACTCCTGAGAAGAAGAATGAGAAGTTTATTACTAGTTTGGATGGATACTTGGGGGAAAGGCTTATCAACCACATCGATGAGACTTTTGAATCGATTGTGGGGAAAGCTTTGAGATCAGAGAGTCTTTACCCTAAGTCAAAGACTGAGGTTGCATCTGCAGAAGGGCCAAAGCCGCAAGCAGGCGGTGGAGGCAAGAATAATTCTCAGAATAAGAGGAAGCAGGACCAATCTAAGGGTGGCCAGAAAAAGAGCAAGAAAGATGTTGAGTGCTTCAGCTGTGGTAAGAAGGGCCATTATGCTAAAGATTGTCGGGCCAAGCCAGCGGATAAGAAGTGCTTCAACTGTGGTCAAGTGGGACATTTCAAGGATAAGTGTCCGCAACCTCTTAAGGAGAAACAGATTGTGAAAGCATATGCTATTGATGCTGTTCCTTCTTCGTCGAATGCCCCAACTGCGGTGGAGAAAGGAAAGAATGTTGTTATTCAAGGTATGCTTTCTATTTATGATGTAGCAGTTCGGGTTTTGTTTGATACTGGGGCTTCCCGTTCCTTCATATCTAGTGACCTGGTAGATAGGTTGGGACTGGAACCCGAGATAGTCGATAGACCGTTGGTTGTGACGAACCCGATTGGTGGTTCGACTAGTCTTAGTATGATTTGTAGGAATTTGGTCTTATCGAGTCATGGATGTATGTTTGTTTGTGATTGCTTTGTTTTGGGCTTTACTGGGTAAGGCATTATATTGGGAGTCGATTGGCTCCAAAGATACGGGGTGGTGGTAGACTGTGAGGGCTTTTTGGTGACAGT
Source organism: Allium sativum (assembly GCA_030737875.1). Lineage (NCBI taxonomy): Eukaryota > Viridiplantae > Streptophyta > Magnoliopsida > Asparagales > Amaryllidaceae > Allium > Allium sativum. The sequence continues at coordinate 618,781,838 of CM060919.1, read as the reverse complement.
GAGGGCGGATGATGGGCCGAGGGTAGTGTTTGGTAGTCTACCTAGTGATGGGGTTATGGCTAGTTTTGTAAATTCCCTCGACATCCCGCAGGATGAGTTGTCAGATGTGCCCGTGGTTGGCCAGTATCCGGACGTTTTCGAGGAGGTGACCGGGCTTCCACCACACCGAGAGATTGAGTTCCGTATTGATTTAGTGAAAGATGCCAGACCTATAGTGATGCCACTTCGTCGTATGGCACCAAGGGAGCAGCGAGAGCTCGGGGTGCAAGTCAGCAATCTTTTGAAGAAGGGATTTATTAGAAGGAGTGTCTCCGAGTGGGGAGCACCAGTTGTGTTTGCCACTAAGGCAGATGGTCCCCTTCGTTTGTGTGTGGACTATCGCGAGTTGAATAAGGTAACGAGGAAGAATAAGTATCCTCTACCGCGGATAGATGATTTGTTTGATCAACTGGAAGGAGCAAGAGTGTTCTCCCAGTTGGACCTCGCGACAGGATTTCATCAACTTCGAGTAGCAGATGAGAGTGTTCCGAAAACGGTATTTAGGACGCCGTCTGGATTTTATGAGTGGTTGGTCATGCCATTTGGGTTGACCAATGCACCAGCCTACTTTGTGGATCTTATGAATCGAGTATTCAGAGATCAGTTGAATAAGTTTGTTCTTGTGTTCATGGATGATATCCTTGTTTACTAAAGGACAGAGGAGGAACACAAGGGACACTTGAGGATAGTGATCGAGGTGTTGATGAAACACCAATTGAAAGAGAAATTCTCTAAGTGTCATTTTTGGAGAAGGGAAGTGAGATTCTTGGGTCATGTTGTTTCAGAGAGTGGTATTGCCGTGGACCCTGCGAAGGTGGCTACGGTACAGGATTGGCCTATGCACAAGAATGCAACAGATGTAAGAAGTTTCTTGGGGTTAGCTGGATATTATCGTAAGTTTATCCAGGACTTCTCCAAGATAGCAGCACCGTTGACTCAGTTGACTAAGAAGAATCAGTCCTTCGTCTGGGACGGAGTGTGTGAGAATGCCTTCAAGAGTCTGAAAGAGAGGTTGACGCGTGCGCCAGTGTTAGTCATTCCTAAGGGGAATGAAGAGATGACGGTATACACGGATGCTTGTGGTACCGGACTAGGTGCTGTATTGATGCAAGGAGGTAGGGTTGTAGCTTATGCTAGTCGACAGCTAAAGTTGCATGAGAAGAAGTATCCTACCCATGATTTGGAATTAGCAGCGATCGTGTTTGCGCTGAAGATGTGGAGACACTATCTCTTGGGAGAAAGATTTGAGTTGTTTACCGGTCATAAATCGTTAAAGTATCTTTTCTCTCAAAAAGATTTGAATCTCCGTCAGCAGAGATGGTTAGAGTTCTTGGCTTCGTATGATTTTGATATCGCATATACACCTGGGAAAGGTAATGCGGTAGCCGATGCCTTGAGTAGGAAACATGCCAGCTTAGGGGAAATGTTTCTTGAATGGAAGCAACTGGAGTATATCGCGGGGTTTGATTTCAGACCAAAGTGCGAATTGGATCCAGTCATGCTAGCTAGTTTGACGATCAGACCCACTTTGATAGAGCGGATTGGTTCCAGCCAGAGGGACGATCCTAATCTATTGGAAATCATCTCCAAGTTAGAGATGAACATCGACAGTGAGGAGATGAAGGTGTATGGGCTTGATCGAGATGGATGGCTTTGGAAGAATGGAAGACTAGTTGTGCCCAACGTGAATGGTTTGAGGGATGAAGTGCTTAGAGAATGTCATCACTCAAAACTGACTATACATCCCGGTGGTAATAAGATGTATCGAGACATGAAGCGGACTTACTACTGGGAAGGGATGAAAAGAGACTTTGGGAAGTTTATATCCAAATGCATGAATTGCCAGCTAGTTAAAGCCGAGCACAAGAAGCCTAGTGGGTTGTTGCAACCATTAGAAATTCCCGAATGGAAATGGGAGCAAGTCTCGATGGATTTCATCGATGGTTTACCAAGGACTAGATCGGGATATGATAGCATTTGGGTAATTGTGGATCGATTGACTAAGAGCGCAAGATTTATACCAGTCAAATCGACCAGAACGGCAGCCAAGTTGGCAGAATTGTATATGAAGTGGGTAGTGAGATTTCATGGAGTACCCAAAAGCATTGTGAGTGACCGAGACCCGTTGTTCACTAGTGGGTTTTGGAAGAGCTTACAAGAGGCTCTAGGGTCAGGATTACATCTCAGTACCGCATATCATCCTCAGACCGACGGTCAGACGGAGAGGGTGAATCATATATTGGAAGATCTCTTGAGAGCTTGTATATTGGATTTTGGTGGATCAAGGGATGACCATTTGCATCTAGTAGAGTTTGCATATAATAATAACTACCAATCCAGTATCGGTATGGCTCCATATGAAGCTTTGTACGGAAGACTGTGCAACTCACCATCGTGTTGGATAGAGACTGGCGAGAAGTTTATGCTTGGACCAGATGTGGTGAGAGAAACTTTAGATAAGATTAAGATCATTCAACAACGAATGAAAGCTGCCAAAGATAGGCAGAAGAGTTATGCTGATAAGAGGAGAAGAGACTTAAAATTCTCCGTTGGTGACTTGGTGTTTGTCAAAATTTCTCCGTTGAAGAGCGTGATACGATTTGGCAGGAGAGGCAAGTTGGCACCAAGATTTGTTGGCCCATTCCCTGTTCTTGAATTAATCGGGAATTTGGCATATAGGTTGGCTTACCAGAGAAAATGGCGGGAGTTCACAATGTGTTTCATGTTTCCCAACTGAGGAAGTTAGTTCACGACTCATATATGACTATTTCACCTGATCGGTTAGAGGACTTCGAAGTAGAACCCGAGGCGGTTGGGAACCGCAAGCCAATTCGTATTATGGGGCACGATACGAAGCAACTTCGAAGGAAGGCGGTGAAGTTAGTCAAGGTTCAGTGGGGCGAGAGCGAGAATGATTGTACTTGGGAAACAAAGGAGAGCATTAGGAAGGCATATCCAGAACTCTTTGCCTGGTAAGATTTACTTTACGATTCAGTTATTCCGCATGCTAGGATAGACTTATTTTACTTGTTTTGCATGTTTGATGGTTGTTTTATGGTTGATAGGCATGTAGGAACCTTTGTGTGTGTTTTGGTTAGGGAATTTCGGGGGCGAAATTTCTTAAGGGGGGAGAATGTAATAACCCGCATTCTACGCATCGGAGGATCGTAGGATATTTATTTCTTTCCCATGTGAAGTCATATGGTCATGTAACTTTGGGAAACATCCATTAGAGTCATTTCCCATGTTCATGATTTTTGTCGATTTTTAAATGACCATTTTGCCCCTATCTGATCTTGTTTTGGCCATAACTTTTGACTGGAAAGGAATTTTGACCTGAAACCACTTCCATTAGATTCGTTTAATGGTTTACCTTTCCGTAGAGTGGTCATAATAGCCAAACGGACTTACCGTTTGGGAGATATGGCTGAAATAAGGTTTGGAGGGTGAAAAACTGCTTAACCGGGCCAAATCGGGTGATTAGTGAGTAGGCCCATAACCCATTTCGGGATTGAGGTTATGGGAAGGCTGAAATGAGATGGAGAATCATTACATTTCAGTTTTCTTAGCCTCCACTTATCACCAAGGAACCCTAAAAATGGCCTCCAACCTCTAAATCACCTCCAAATCATCTTTTGATCAAGGATTAAGCTTAGCAACATCTAATCAAGGGAGATCTACACCAAATAAATATTGGAGCGGCTGTTTAGCATTGGGATTTGCATCAAATCAGAGATTTATTTAAGATCTTAGTTTTGTTTGTGGCTAAGGTGAGTGATTTGCATAGTTTTGCACTAATTATGGCTAATTAGGGGTGATTAGTGTTAATTAGCGAATTTAAACATGATAAAATTCTGGAAAAATATTTATAAAATCCGAAATGATGTTTTAGACCTCTGATATGAATTTGGGTTAATTTGGTTAAGTTTTGCTAATCCTATCATTAGTTTCACCTAAACATGCTTAAGGGGAAATATGGGGTTTTGGGTATGTTTGATCCATTTTAACCTATCATATTGATGTTTTGATGTTTGTGATTGATTATGCACGTTGCTATGACTGTATGATATGCTTTGTGATTGATTTCAATAGTTAGAATGGTCGAAAACGTCGTCGAATGGCGTAAACACTTGCTGGAAAAGCTTCAGGAAACAGTGCAGTTTTCGGATCGGATCGGATATAGTGGCTCGGATCGGATAAGTTGAACTGGGCAAGGAATCTGATCGGATCGGGACTTGACACTTGAGAAACTGGCAAAAAGGAAGGCCATGCTAATTGAACTGGGATCAGATCGGCTAAAAGAGGGGGATCGGATCGGATCGGAGCATATGAAGAACGAAGGAGCGGATCGAAGCGGAAGCACGAACGGGATGGGAGATGGCACCCGACCCGACCCGAAGTGAGACACCCGACCCGACCCGAAGTGAAGCACCCGACCTGAACCGTACCAGAAGAAGACCCGAACCGACCCTATGCAGTGGACCCGACCCGAACCGATGGCTTGAAGAGACACCCGACCCGACCCAGTATTGACCAATATCCCGAGATGCAAAGGTAGTCCAATATGGAAAGTTAGAGCTCAGGATCCAGTTGGGAACCGATGAGTTCACTTCATGGTTGGGCTTTGCTGCGGGACGTGTGCTAAGGAGTTGTCGACGTTCATAACTTCGATTCACCACTGAAAATGAATGATGGGCTACTTATCACTGCAGTAGAGTCATTGCGACTCGAGGGGCAAGGTGATGGTAGCAAGACTACGTTATCAGTGCAGTAGAGTCATTATGACTTGAGGGGCAAGGTGATGCGTAGTAAGACTATGAGCCAGCGCAGATGGGGTGAATAACTCCATGGGGCAAGTGGGCATAGTAAGGATTGGTAAGGCAATGAGCCAGCGCAGATGGGGTGAATAACCCCATGGGGCAAGTGGACATAGCGAAGGATTAGTGGCTACGTTATCAGTGCAGTGAAGCCATTTATGACTTCATGGGGCAAAGTGATCGTAGCAAGGGTGGGTGATCGAAGTGGTGAATATCGTATGCTTTACGCACTGAGTGAGAGATGTGAGGATGGATGCTATGTTTGATTGTTTGCCATCACTATGACATGCACACCTCCCCCACCTCCGTATCTTTACACCGTTTGATATGGCACCTTAGAGTGTTGTACAGTATGTAGTGATAACTCTTTGGTTGCAGGTTCAGGTTCAGGTATGTTTTAGTCTACTTGTTATCGTTCACTTTAGATGCTTATCGCTCATACCAGGCTTTATGTCTGACCCAGAGTTTTATGTCTCCTCTTATTACTCTGGGTGCTCACACGAGCAGACTAGAGACAGGTTAGCTGGTGATGCGCAAGTAGCTGATTCGGAGGCGGGCAGGAGGCTTTCACGTATGATATATATATATTCTCCCTGTGTCGCTAGTGGTCGCTACTTGGGCATTAGTAGTGTACCTCCTTTATCTTACTTTTGCTTTGAGACAGTTTGAAAAGTTGTAATAAGCTGTATTTTTGATTTCCGCTGCTATGATGCTTAGTTTTGGGTTTCAGCTTATGCACTGTCTCTCCTGTTTTATGTCAAGTATGTTATTATTATATTTTATTCTATGCGCTGTGAGACATTCTACAGGTTCTTTCTATTTTCATTTCCTTCTTCCTTTTCCTCCTAACGACCCGTTCCATGCTAACTGGACATGTGTACAGCGCACTTTTGGAGAAAATGTCGGTTGGTGCGGGGCGGGCTGTCACATTTCTAATTTATAAATGATATGGAAAACGACGATGTATAAATTATATAGTCGATGTATGAGTTATATAAGCGTTGTACACCTCTTGTATAAGCGTTGTATAAGTTGTACGTTCGATGTATAAGTTGTATATGCATTGTAAAAATTATATATGTGTTGAAATAGAAGTGAATTGCTTTATATATATATATATACGCCCCTCGTCCACAAACCATGGACGATATTTATTGGTTGTGATTCGTGTGAAAATTGATTGATAGCGAATGGTTGATTGGAATTGTTTGTGGTTGATATTGATTGATTGTGGTTGAAAAATACCCGTTCGTGGTTGAGAAATATTTGGTTGAATCCACATAGGATTAGTTTGTGGAAATGGAAAAAAATATATACATGCCGCCTGCATGCGAACTAGATGCATGATTCCCCATTGTCAAAAACCGCGAGGTTTTAAGGTAGAGCGAGGAGTCGTACTAGGGACGGTCCCGGTTTTAACAACCCTGCCGTTATGCTGCCGAAATTTTGAATAATATTCATGTGTTTGAATTATTTTCATTCGTTGAATTGAAATTCATGTGTTGAATGGTGTTCGTGTTTTAAAGATAAAAATCTCATTTTTATCATCTATATGAAATGTATAAAATAATCTCGTTTTGAAATAAATTGTTTTAAATATAAAAATCACATTTTTATCATCTATATGAAATGTATAAAATAATCTCGTTTTGAAATAAATTGTTTTAAAGATAAAAATCACATTTTTATCATCTATATGAAATGTATAAAATAATCTCGTTTTGAAATGAATTGTTTTACAAAAAATCACATTTTTATTATATAAATGAATTCTTAAAAATAGTGAAGTGTTGAAATAGAAGACAGTTAGATAGAAATATCATTTTTTATCAAATGTATGAAAAGAAAATAGTTTTGATATCGAAGAATCGATATATATATATATATATATGTATATATATATATATATAAATAGAATTGAAATATATCGAATAACGAAGCTGCAGTTCGTATTTTGAAATCGTGATTTCAAACAATTAGTACTGGAGATCCGACCATCGGATTTTCCTGAAATCGCAACCGTTGGGTTCGCTTTGGAAAAATCTTTCCAACAGCAACAACTTTGTAAAAATCCAACGGTTGGATTGTTTAATTCAAATCTGAAGAAAAATAGCACCATAATCGATTATATATATATATATAATTATATTTAATCGAATAACGACGCTGCAGTTCGTATTTTGAAATCGAAACTTCAAATGATTATACCGGGAGATCCTACCGTCGGATTTTCCCGAAACTAGAACCGTTGGATTTGTTTTGAAAAGATCTTTCTAATGATGTAAATTTTGTGAAGATCCAATGGTTAGATTTTCAGATATGTGTAAATCAAATCTGAAGAAAAACAGCGCCACGGCCGCGTTATGGCCCGAAGCGTCGTTTTGAATAAATTGGCTATTTTAAAATAAATAAAAATAGCGATAAATCGTTATAAAATATCATAAATGATATGGAATGGAAATAAACTGAATTTGCTCGATTTATGTGGTATTTGATGGTTGAATGTGTTTGGTGTGAAAATTACATTAAAGAACAAAATTTGTGTTGTCGAATGATTTAACCATTGAAATAAATTGATTTGAAATTCTAAATATACGTGAATTATTTGAAAAGGCCGAGTTAATTCTCATTTCAAATAATTAATCGACGATAAGAAATCGAAGATGAAGACGGTGGTCGAAGACTGGAGATATTCACCTCGTTTGGATGGTAACCGAGGTCCTGATTGGGAGGCATCCCGAAATATGGATAATGAGTGGTGATCGTCCAGACGTACGTGGTGATCGATGGGTTTGCGAGGTATATAGTGCCTCCGGTTTCGTTCAGACCCAGAACGGACTTGTAAATGGACTGTGTGTCTGACATTGGATTTTGTTCTGTGTAGATTGATCTCTGTTAAATATACATCTGTTTGGCAGCGGAGAATTTATTCTTTTGCTTAACGCCCTTCTCTAAAACGCACGAGCTCAGAGGTTGTATATCGATGGACATCAGTCGCATGGCATGAATTGCTAGTGTGGCATGCCTAAGTGGCAAATGATCAGGGCTTCTGTTGAAAAGAGTATTGTGGTGATGATCAAAGCACCGCCTGTGTGGCGTAGCTTTGTATATAACGTGAATTCGCGAGCCTCACATCCCGGTATGAACCAGAAACGGGAGAAGGACCTCAGGGAGGGCATGCGTTTCTTCCTAGCTAGGAGTTGTGTCGGTGTTTTTACACGGCCTAACAATTTACTTATGTGGATGATGGATAGCGAGGCGCCTCGGATATATCGGTCGATCCGGGACCGATGGAGCCATTCGTTGGCTCGTTTACGCCCCATAGGGCGGGGAAACGCATTGTTCAGGAATTTTAATCCACATCGGTGGACCGGCCCTGTCGCTCCATGGGGCAGTTGCGGCTATTCCTAAGGCTCGGGCTAGGCAGTATCGAATTCGGTAAGGACTATCTTTTGCCTTGGTTCATGACTGAAATCCAATTTCCAAATACGTGATTGTGCGGTTTTGATTGTATACCTATATATGGCGACATAGTGGTATGGGGCATTAATGTCGTCTATGATTGATAGTTATGATTGAAATTGTTTTCGAAACATATAAACACTAGTAATAATATCAAATGCTTTTGTTTTATTCGTATCAATCATATTTTGGCCATTATAAGGTAAAAACTCTATCCTCCGGTTTGCGTTGCATTGTGTGATGGGAACTGAGTCTTATAATGGCTTCATTTTTATAAAAAGCATTGCGATGTTCAAAAGAAAGATTTGTTTTAAAGCACTAGCAATCCAATGGAGTAAACCCGTTCCACGAAAGTGGCGTGGTCCTGTGATAAGCCATATTTGAAATGTGTTGAGTAGATTTCTCATACCAGTCCTATGATTGACTCGTAGTTTGTTTCACTTTCAAACTCAGGTGCCCCTTTTTCTACATGGGCAGCCTTGTATTCAGGTTTAGCTGGCTCTTTCTCTGGATAGATGGAGCTGAAGATGGATTCTATCATTTATCTCTTTTTATGCTGTTCAGCTCCTAGTGTACATTATGTTTGTTTTTCCGCTGTAGACATATATGTATAGTTGAACTATATTTGTACTAAGTAAGATCCTGTATACTGTCTAACTCTGATGATTACTTTTATCCAGTATATTCTATTGTTCATTATCTGGTGTATTTATTTAATTCTGTTCTGCTATTATCTGTTTCTTTGTTATATTCCAAAGATTGCTCTTGCCACCGTCAGTACGGGGTTTGGGGTCGTCTCATTATCAATAAATTAAAATTAGAATACTTACAAATTTTCTTGGATTTTGTTGTTCGAATTGGAAGGGGGAGTCATGGTGTTGTTCGTAGTGTCCGAAGGGGGGTGGCTCGCCCGATCGGCAGCGGCAGCCCAGAGGCGGCGGTGGGCACATGGGGCGACATGATTTAGGGTTTGCCTGGGGGGGGGGGGGAGGGTTGCGGTTCTTAGAAGAGGGAGGGGGAGAGAGGATCAGATGTGAGGAGGGGGGTGGCGCGACCATGGGGGAGGCGACCCTCTGGTGGCGGGGCGGTGGACGGAGAGAGGGCACGATCATCGATTTACGATTCGTAATTTTTTTTAAACAATGACGGGGAGAGAGAATAGAAAGGGGAGGGTGTGTTTTATAATAAAAAATACATATTTATTTTAATTTATCTCCAAAAAATTAACTTTCCTTTTGAACCCCAAACGAGACCCAACGAATGTCGCCCCTAACTAATTACCCCCATTCCGAACACAATGGCATATGTTTCATAACCCAATTCGGCTGTTACAGTCGGTTTACACTAAATTTAAAATATAAATCATTATATTTTAAATTCAAATGCACATTTTAATTTACAGGGGCCACATACTAACTCCAAAAATTTCCGAAAAATAAATCAAACTATGTTTTGATGATATGGTTCCAACAAAACTAATTTCGTCGAATTTGTAGACCGTTTGAAAAACAGTCATTTTCCAGTCGATTAAATTCAAATTGAAATTGCCAAACTCGTATGAATTCACCATGCTCATATATTGATTCAAAAAATTATGAAAATTGGAATGTAGCAATTATTTGACATTCCGGATCCAACAAAAGTGGTCTTGTCAAAAACGAAGGTTATTTGCAAAATCGCTATTTTTAAGGGCTATATATATATATATATTCCATAGCGACTATTCTGAATTTTCAACTGGACATAACTTTTTATTCCTGTTATGAAATCTGGATTTTTCACATTCGTTGGAAAGATATTTTCAAACAGATTAAAATATTTTCGGTTTTACCAAAATCTGATTTATTTTGAATCCTGTACATTCATTTGAAATTTGAAATTGAATTTATTAAGACTACCGCGCCATTTCAGGCTCGTTATATAATTAAAATAAATATTTATATTCTAACTTCTATTTAAATAAATTTATACATTCTAATTCTATTCAAAATAAATTTCTAGTCGTTATTATTTAAAATAAATCATTTTAAATATTCAAAATTCAATAAAATTGCCAAAATAAAAAATTTAAATTGGTTCTGATTTTCCAGGTTGTTACAATTTCTTAGCCATTGTTTGACCTCCATTGTGATCTCCACACTCACCTTCATGTACTTTCCTCGGCACTCATTTGACGTCATCGTGTGTTGTGCAGCGGAGGAAGGGAATTGAGAATCATTGTCGATAAAGAACTTCGCCTTACACAATTTATCTTGAAGCTTTACGAATGACGGTTCATCTCTTACTCTTTTTTGTCGGGAGTGTTCCATTCTGCACCAGATAAAACTCCATCTGATCAATGCTTGGAGGCTCTAATACCTCGATTGGGACCATCTCGGTTTCTTTTGGATTATCAGAACTTGCTGACTTAGCTAACTTATCCGCTTTCTGATTCTCTATTCGTAGGATGTGGGATATGTTATAATTCTCCAGACTGTCTCGTAAATCCTCTACCTTTTCTGGGTAGGCAATGAGTCGGGGTACCTTCTTCTAAAACTCCTTCTGAACCTGACCAACAACAATTTTATAGTCACAAAAAATGTTCAGCATCGCTACTCCTAACTTCTTAGCGAGTCTTAACCCAGTAATCAGGGCCTCGTATTCGGAATCGTTGTTAGTAGCGGAAAAATCTAATCATTGTTAGTCGGCGTACTTTTAAAACAATAGTTATGAACCACACAGGCTTTTCAATTCAAATCTCCTTCCAAACAGTTATAAGTTCATTCACAATTCAAGGTCGAAATTATTCTAAATTTTGTAAATCCCATTATCATCAATCAAATATTCATCTCACCAACTTTATATTTCAAAACATAATTCTTCAATCTTTATACTTAAAACATACTACTTCGTTCCCTTTCCTTAAGTCTTCAAATTTAATAATCTTTATTTTGATTGAAATTCCATTTACGATAATCCTAAACACTTGATATTCAAACATAAGTGTAATATAGTTTAATTGATTTATATTTGACGTCAATTCACAAACTCGGCGAACTCTATCAGAATCTTGATGTAAATATTTTCTAATACTTCTGATAGCATTCGTTCAAACATAGAATTACATATCGAATATCTGAAAAATAACTCAACCCAACTTACTTCCTTTTAAATTCCAACATCCAATATCTTAAAATGGTAAATAATTCCATATATGAACATTTTAATCACTTTAAATCCTTCTAAACTATTTCATAAACCCTTTTTACAATTTTAAATAATATATTCACTATTTATCTACTTCAAAACAAATTTATCTTTGAAAATGTGATAATAACGTTTGAAAATGTTACTAAAAGTACTGCTTTAAAATAGCCATTTAAATCAAATAGGTTCCAAATCATTCGAAATTCAAATATTTCAGTTCTAATCACTTTAAAATAATAAAATAAGATTTATCAAAAAATTCTCAATTTTAAAATAATTTTATAAGTCTATTTTATTCGATTTTTCGTTATGGTCACCGAACTGCACGTATAGCGACCTTTTCCAAATTTGTTTTAAATATAAGTTGAGAATCATACGTTGGAATTTGAAAATTCCTTTGCTATTTAAAAGCCATTATCATTTGAAATCCAACATTTCATATTTCAAGTCAAACTAATTTAAAAAAATCAAGTTATAGCCATTTGAAAATTAAATCAATGTTCACGAACTTTCGCACCGTAGCACGTTCTATTCACGCCATATAACGATTTAAAATATAAATCATCCAAATCCTTTCCAAAATAAAATTAAATTTCCAAAACTTTAGTCAAAAACCATATTCCTATTTCGAAATCACCATTTCAGTTTGAACTGAAGATAATATTTATTTCCCCCAAACTTGTTCAATCATTTATGCATAATTGTTATAAAATAAAAGAATCAACTGCTTATATAAAATTCAATGTTTGAATATGTAACTCAAATCAATTTCCAACTAAATTTCAATTCAAAAGTTCATAACTTATAAATAGTTGAAAATATTTCCAAAGCCGTCTCAATTTTTGTGAATATCATTTGTATTTATCTAAATTTCCAAACAGTTTGATATCTAAATTCAAAACAAAATTTATAAAGAATGTTTAACAATTAAATAAAATCATTCATAGGAAGGAGATTTAAATTGATCACCCGTATATTTTGACAACCACAATATGTGTCCTAATATCATGTAATCACAATTATCCAAATAAATCAATCATATGATCCGATGGACATGAATTCATTCATCATAATCACAACCAATAAACAAACATTTCAACTATGTACAAGCGTTACGGTCAATAAGGCTTATCAATGTTCGGTGTACTATCTGATTACATGAACATCCATTCAAACATTGCCCATTAACATCCATACCAAACCAATTAACTAATTATAATTAATCTCATCTAATTATAATTATCCAATTACTAATAATTTAAATAAATAATTAAATTAGAAGTTCTCACCGTTATAGCTCCAAAATCTTCATTGTCAGGGTTTCCTTACGAACAAGCCAACGAACAATGCTATCGATACTCGTACTACTTTCAATCCATTTTCTTTTAATAGTTGGTGATTTCTCTGCTAATTTTTATATTGAAATTAAATTAATAACGACCTTCATTATATATAGTTATATATGGACTTTTAATTTTATTATAATTTATACTGAAACAAAATAATCAATATCATATATCAATGTGTTCTACTCCTCATTACAATTCTAATGCCATCAATGACGAGTCAATCGGGTTAAAATCGAGTGAGATATTAGGTTAAAAATGAACAATCCTCATTCAACTACACCTCATCACCACAACTCCGGCTCCCTACATCAGAATCTGCACCCTCGACTAGAACCGAAAATCGTGCATGAACCAGTATGTCGTGACCCTCATTCCTTCATGAAACTCTACCAATTTTCATGACAACGAAGCTCTCTCCATCCTCATCCCAACTCCTCTCTCTGATTCGTCCAACGTTGCTTCCACCTTCGACAAACCCAAAACCTAGTTTTCGACCATCAAAAGTGTTGACACGGAATTGTCCCAAATTTACATGAAAAATACTACATTCTTTGCTACTTTCAACAATGCAGACGACGTCGATCAACTCCTTCTCGATTGTGAGATATAATTTTTCAATGTTTTGAACCCATTTCTTCCATTCACTATAAATCTGAAATATCTCTCTCGATATATAAGGAAATCTTAATCCGTCATTTTCTAAAAAACAGAAACCACGATCCAAACAACATTCACATTGATCATTCAAGCCAAGAATGAATGGATCAAGAGATATGGATCTTAATTGAGTGGAAATATTGATTTCCATATACTGTAAGTTGAAAAGAAAAATAAAAAGAAGAAAAAGGAGTACGTGAAGAAGTCTGCGCAACTGACGTGGTGAAGTGTGCAATAAAATGGAGCTTTGGTCCTCTTTATATAGGAAACTACAGGGGTATTTTATTCAATTAATTAAAGGACACTTGGTTCATTTCATGAAGCCCTTACCATGAATTTAAACACATAAGAGGACGCCTCATCTTTGATCCTTATCTTAAGGAAATTTAAAATTAATTTATCTTAGCAACACCTTTGTAATACTTATAAATGTGTCAAATTTAGCCGTACTTATTAATGTAGCATTTATAGGTCTTAACTATATAAATATCAAAAATATAGGATATCATAATTTTAATTAATTATTCCAAAATACTTATCAAATATATATGTGTAGTTCTGTACATAAATTTACCAAAATTTATACTAACAAAAAAATGGTCTAAATGCTTAATAATCCTTATAAAATTTTATAAACACCATTATAATTTATCCAAATAATCTTACTTATTGATATGAAAATAAAAATCATTGTTATATATATAAAATCTTAAAATTAACATATTCTTTACAAAAATCATCTTCTTATATACAGTATCAAAATCAGATAATATCATTACTTATTAATATTGAAATACTCATAAAATCTTATAGATTAAATATAACTTTTTTAAATAAGACTTTTTATACAAAATCATATTTATAAAATAATACAAGGTTTGTTCAAAATCAATTCTATATTTAAGCCTTATTAAAATCCATTTATATTCAGAAAATCTAAACTATACAATAAAAACCCAAATTTAAACTTAGTTAAAAATTATGGGATATTAAAATTAGGTCCCAAGACACGAGCTGCATCTTCGTGGGATCCCAATGATCAAAACGTCATTTGTTCGAGGTTCTCAATTATTTCGTATGACCTTCTTGGAGGTCATACATTCTTTTCTGAGGAGGATGAGTTGTCTGCAGCAAGGTGGTGAGTCGGGGAAGGTGTTCATCGCCTACGAAGCTCATCTATCGGCATATTCATCACATTCATGTTCTCTCGTATCGTGGCACTATCATGTCTTTGGGCATATAAGGCGTCGTTAGCTCTATCCAACATATTGAAAAAGCATGAAAAATCTATCTGCGAGACGGACGTAGAAGCAGTATGTTGATTACCGATTGTCGCAGCCGGAGTCGGAGTATTTGCATTGGCTCGAGTAGAAACACCCATTTCAACTGTATTCAGGCAGGGTCGGATTGTAGTAGCACCACTGGTTCGGGTCGGAGAAGCATTACCGGTGCGGGTCAGAGGAGTGTCACGGGCCACATTTAAGCCTTCGGATCGGGTCACGTTATCTCCCCTGGGTCGGGTCAAATTTCCCATTCCGAATCGGTTTGGGTCTGAATCCCCCCCTCGATGACCTGGTAGCTACGATTACCTGCGAATTATTATGTTGATCTTCATTTGAGTTATTCACAAGGGAAGTTTGTTGTTCCTTTCCTTCTATAGGAGTCATGAAATCTAAGTCTTTTGAAATCAATGAAAACTTCAAAGATAGTGGAAATGCAGACCGTCTTCGTTGGATTTGAAAATCCAAAAAGTAGAATGATACCCAGAAAGGTTGAGAATTCGAGACTTTCAATGAAAGCACTAAAATGTTAGATCAAAAAGTGGTTCTAACACCCAACTGACTACAAATTATATATAATTATGATCTGAAAAGGAATAAAAGTCAATCAACACACAAGATTTATAATGGTTTGGCGTTAACAGCTTATGTCCACTTTCTAGTCCTTTCATTGATGATTTGATCACAAGTACAATGTATATAACCACCCAACCTCACAAGTACATCAACGATTTCTCAAACGTTTTAGAATTACACTCGAGGATATGGAGTATAATATGAATAAAACAAAGAAGTTATGTTATTGGTGAACTTTGGGTAGATAGAGAGCAAAAAGATCCCTCCAAATGGTGTGTTCTGGTGTATTTATAGGTCCAGAGCACGTGCGGGTCGGGTGCAACGTGGGTCCCATCCCGTGAATCTCGGAATTGGAAGCATCAGGAGGAAGACAACACATCAACTACATGGGTTATGAGTGGTAACCTCCCAAATTTGTAGGGACGTGGTGCAACCGATTTAATGCAGTAGGAGTGGATCAGATTGCAGGTAAGGGGTTTGGGTTGGCATTCGTACGATCTGATCTGTTTCATTAGCAGTGGAAAGCCATGCTCATCTACACACTAAAGGGATCATATGTGGGATGGCTGAACCAAACCGTTGCTCGTTTGCTAGAACCGAGTCTCCAGTGCATAGGAGGGGACCAGATCATTATTTCTCTGATCCGACCAAATCTTGCTCAATACCCATTGATATTTGACTTCCCTCTTTAACTTAAGATTCTTTCTACGATACTCGTAAGTGATCATTTGGACTTTGTGTAGCCTACCTACAAAGTAGTCTAATATAACTCTCTAGAATCCATACCGAAACCCTAGCCTCTCTCTATTTGTGCTTTCAATCTTCTACCATTGATTCTAGAGAAACTTAAAAATAAGTTTTCATCTTCTACAAACCAATTCTTCTTTCTCTAATATTTTCTTATAGAATTTAGATTTGAATAGATCTGGAATCACATGAAATATATATATATATATATATAAGAATTTTATTCATTTGATTCTTATGTATACAGTTTTTTAAAGATTAGAGTCCACATCAAATAGGCACAACAAGCATACACATCTATATTAGGGAGCATTATTGTTCTCTTCCCTTTTCAACTTAAATACCATCTCACGAGGATCCACTGAAGGATTCTTCCCTTTCTTTTTAGACAGTAGAATAGCTGATAATCCTTCTGAACAGGGAAACCAGGCAAAGCCTCGGTATTTCCCAGAATAGTTCCAACAGTATCTTTGTACTATGGAACAGGTCCCTATTGCTACCTCGCACCAGTGGTGCCGGCAGCTCCTGCCGCTGAGGTAGCTTTTGATTTTTCTTGATTTTATAAGAACTTCGCGAACTTTTATGGGAAATCATTCTAGGAACGGAGGGTTGTACAAGCGCCAAAACTTGGATAACGGACTACGATTTTTTTTTTTTTGAAGCTACTAGGTAGACAGACAAAGTAAAAAGGAGAATTATGGCCTGGCACTTGAAAGAGGAGGCCCTTGAATGGTGGAAATTAGTAACTGGAGAGAACGAGGGCCGAATATTTACATGGGTCGAATTCAAAACCTGCTTCGAAGCAAAGTTTTTGCCAAAAGCCGAGATAACGATCCAGTTAGAAAAGTTTATCCATCTCAAGCAAGGAAATTTGTAACACCCTGAAACTTTAATGAAACTAAAGATGGTAAATTAAAGAATAATTAATTTTAAATACACTATTAACAATGAATTAAGGAAAACTTAATTAAATATTCATAATTAAGTAAAACGAACTGTCCATCTCGAAATTTTGGTCGGGTTAGACACCAAGTTTGTGTAAAACGGACTTCGTATGAAGAAGTTATTAAGGTTTGAAGTTTGTATTCATATAAGGAGAATATATATGTATATATATATATATATATTAAATCAGAATTCAAAATTCAAAAATCAGCAAAATACAAAATCGACGCGCCGAACAGGGAAAGGGTCGACTGTTTGGGGTCGACCCGAGACCATTCTTGGTCGACCCCGGGGGTCGACCCCAGGGTCGTTCCTGGGGTCAACACCCATGCAGGGGTGTCGACCCCCCTGTAGATTTGGGCAGTATACGTTTTTATGAAATTGAACTGATTTTGAAGCTAGATTCGTGAACCCTAGGCTATATATAGGAACTTAAACCTAGTTTTATTCATCCAAAAAATAATGGTGACGGTGAGGCTTTGCTGCAACCTCAATTAAATTGCCTATTCTTCTCCAAAATCAAGTTTTAAAAGATTCAAGCGTTTCAACTTTAGATCTGAGATTCAAAACCAACAATTTCTTTTCTATCTTCTAAAATCCAAACATGGTGAGTTATTTACTTTTAGTTTTAAATAATTAAAAGTAATTTGTGATATGACTGTGATTTGGATATATGCATGCCTATGACTGAATCATATTAGATCTATCATTATTTGTGAATCTATAATATTCTTGGAGCCTAGACCTTATCATGTCATGCTAGATCTACCTTTATAGATCTAATTCACTAATGGTTAATTTATCGCATCATGCTAGATCTACCTTTATAGATCTAATTCATTTGTGGTTAATTTATCATGTCATACTAGATCTACCTTTATAGATCTAATTCACTTGTGGCTAATTTATAATGTCATGCTAGATCTTTTTAGATCTAATTCGCTTGTGGTTAATTTATCATGTCATGGTAAATCTACCTTTATAGATCTAATTTGTTTGTGGTTAATTTATCATGTCATGCTAGATCTACCTTTATAGATCTAATTCGCTCGTGGTTAATTTCTCATGTAACATTTGTGGATCTTAAACTTTGCCTATCATGTGGTGATTAATTTAGATTTATCATTAATTGGAAATATGAATCCTTATTTATTCATGCCAACTATGACATCCTTGTTATGTTAGATCTAGTTTTATTATCACATGCTCACTAGATCTATTTTTTATATGTCCACCTTATCACTATGCCAATTACATGTTTATGTCATTTTTGTTAAAATAATCACTATTGTCATCTTTCCCTTTTGTTGTTTATGGCTAGGATACTTTCTAGCCTAGACATGACGCCAAATATATGTGAATGCATTAGTTAGGGAACAGGGGAAAACATAAGAATTGACATAACTTGAATGAAAAGTATGAATTTGGACATATAATCCATTATGAATATAATTGGGTAAATGGGCATAAACACCTATAAAGACATAGGTATAATTAATTGGTCAATAATTAAAATGCCTAGGATTACAGTAATTAGAAAACTGTAATGGCACTTACGACACGAGGTTAGATTGCATTTGTGGTGGAAGTCTGCCCAGACCCGACCGGCATATAAAGCAAACACAAATGTTGAATCTAATGTGAGGGGTCTAAGTGCACAAATATGAGATGGGCTAAGACATGAGGTTTGGCCCAACTTGTGGAGGAAGTCTGCCTGGATCCGACCGGCGTATCCAGCATCCACAAGTTGTAGGCCTAATGTGGGAGGTTTAGCCCATTATAACCAAAAATGGAGTTGGTAACGAATTGGAATACTTTAACTAGATGAATCCGTAGGGAATGTGTGAACATGTTAACTTGAATAGGGGTTAAGTAAACTCGGTTGAAATAGTGGGTGGTTTAAGAAATTCTTGTGGCGGTGTGTAATATTTAAATATATAGGCCCACAAACTTAACCTATTTTATACCTTGGGGTTATGCAACTTTGTTAACTATGCTTGGATCAGTGAGGGTTAAGTAAATCTTGTGGCGGTGTGGGGTAATATTTACATATATCGGCCCAACAACTTAACCTGTTTTACATGTTGAACTGTTAGGAAAAACCAGTTGAAATCCTAGTAGTGGGGTTGCAAGCCTAGTGGGAGCTTGTATCATCTTGTGTATGGGACCCTTTTCAGTCAGTAACCCATCTAGGTATCAAACGAGTGCTCTGAGCTAGGTCGAAGTAGGGGCACGCTTAATGGGCTGATTATAAGAGATCCAAAACGAAGGGGCAGTGTCAACAGCACAGGAAACCAATGGAGTAATGTGCGTGCATGGGTTCGACTTGCCATGGGAATTAAGACGCTCTGAAATCAATAGATATGGTTGTGCACATCTTGAAAATGAAGGGTTGCCACTTTAGGAAGTGATACATCCTACTACGGGGCCAGCACAGGGTAGCTACGGAGTAGGGAGCCGATCGATTAGGGTAGTAGTTAGGGTACATCTAGACTCTGGTAAGTTTATGAGTTCGTTATTGGGGCTGCCTGTGGATTGTATGGGGTTAAAACCTCTCACCAGAAGTACGCCTAAGTCTATCATTTCATACTTGTTGGGGATCATCTCATTCTGGATATACTAGTAATAGTGCAGTGTAATCATTAGAAGCGTATACACCCTACCCTGTTCACCTTGTCAAACTTGCCTTTTATGTAGTTATCTCTCTCTTATCCACTTTGTATGTCTTTCATGTTACTTTTATTTATTTACTTGCTAAAAGTAACTAGACTCGCATGACTTTATGTCTGACCCTTTTTGTTTCCTTTTCTTTCTTCCGATCCCCCCTCCCCCAGGTTCTCAGGGAAGGAATACTTAGGCTTGACTGTGATTCTGCTTACTTTTGTTGGAGCTGCTTTGACATTTTTCTCAAGCTTTTATCCTTGCTTCTATGGCTATGCTTTATTTGGAAAATTATGCTTTTTATGTACTTTGATGTTTTAAAGTACAAGACATATTTTTTATGATGTAATGATTTATGTGTATTTCAGACATGTGCTGTTTTTGAACCATGATGCTTTATTATAAATAAAAAATTTAAATTCCGCTGTTGCTTTTATATCTGTCTTGTAATATTTATGTTTCCGTTTACCTATAACGCTTCACGAAACTTAATGCATTCCATTAGTGAGTGACATTAACGGGCGTGGGGTGTCACACTTGGTATCAGATCTGAAGGTTACCAGATTAGATAAAAGTTTTTGAAAACTATTTTCAAAACAATTTTAAAATAAAGCATTTTAAAAAGAAAAGACTGTTCTGAAAAACATATTCCCTAAAGCCATACGGAATATCACTCAATTCTCCGCTTGATTGCTTTTCCTTTTGACTGGGGAATTAATTCTTCTCAAAAGGTGTCCCCATTGTAGCATGGTTTTGTAGGCAAAATAAGGCTACGTCACATGTCAAAGGGCAATGAAGTGCCTAACCACCGTCTGTAGCCACAGTGGTTTCACCTACGGCTAATTTTCTCTCAAACTTAGTAAGGATTTCCATGCAATGGAGGCATCTTTTGAGTGGCATGTTAGCATGTTGCACATGGATGGTAAAAAGGAGAATAAGTAAGCTAAGGTTAGGGATCATAGCCCAAGAATGGAAAAGAATTGGTGGCCTTAGAAGGGAACATAGATAAAAAAAGGAGAGCCTGGTAAAGTTCAAATAAAGGCAAGAAGAAGTGTTATGAGCACTTGGGTCATTTGGTTAAGCAATAAAAGGAATAAGGCTTGCAAAGTCGTACACTACACTAGGTAGTACCTAAAGAAGTAAGGAAAGGACCAAAGGGTAGGATCTTTTGGAGGGAAAGTGTATGCTCTCATATCCGTTGTACCGGATAGAGATAAGAAAGTTTATTTTCTCTTTCCAATCATCCCGTTAAGACTCTTTTTGATTTGGGCACTTCGCACTCATTTACATCGGATTCTGTACAGTAGTGGATCCTGCTGTAGTATCAAACCCCATTGGTGGTTTGGCTCATTCGTCCATGATTTGTCGGGGTTTGAGAATATCTATGTTAAGCATCGAGTTTGAGTGCGACGCATATGTGCTTGGTTTTATGGGCTATGGTTTGATTCTAGGGTTGGATTAGCTAGCCATGAATGATGCCATTCGGGATTGTGAGAAGTGGGTCGTTAGACTTTTGACTTTCCATAGGAGGACCCTCGAGATTTCTTGTGACCCTAAGGGGTCTGTCATGCTTAGTTTCCTAGAGTCACTTAATGCATCTTGATCCGTGATCTATATTAGTAGTCTATGAGTATCCTGATGTTTTGAGGAGGTTCGGGACATAACTCCGAGGCGCGAGATTGAATTTCGTGTATACTTGGCGAACAATGCAAAGCCAGTTGCATTACAAGTGTGTCATATGGCTCCAAGGGAAAGAAGGGAGCGGAGAAAGCAAGTAGGGGAGCTACTTGAAAAAGGATTTATTGGGCGAAGCATATCTGAATGGGGTGCAACTAAGGTGGATGGTTCGCTTCTCTTATGAGTGGGTTGTGGGGAGTTGAATAAACTTACAAAGAAGACTCTGACATTTTCTTGGGGTACAAAATGAGAGGATTCTTTTTCAATGATTGAAGAGGGCTCTGACAACAACCCCAGTCTTGACCTTTCCCGATGGAAACAAAGTGTTCATAGTATACACTGACGCATGTGGTATAGGGCTTGGTGCGGTTCTGATGCAAGAGGGAAGGGTAGTATGTTATGGGAGTAGACAGTTGAAAGTTCATAAGAAGAACTACTCTACCCATGTCTCAGAATTAGTTACTATATTATTCACGCTTATGACTTGGCGCCAGTATCTTCTTAGAGAGAGGTTCGAGTTATACTTGGACCATAAGTCACCCAAGTACCTGTTCTCACAGAAGGATCTCAAATTGAGATTGTAGAGTTAGGCTTCTACTTGGACCTGAGACGATTATAGAAACATCAGAAAAGATTGATCTTATCCACAGGCACATGAAGACAGCTCAGGACAGGCAGAAGTCATAAGCAGTAAGGGAAGGACCGATATTGAGTTTAAGATGGGAGGCATGGTTTTCATCAAAGTATCTTCTTTGAGGAATGTGGTTCGTTTTGGATCTATAGGGAAATTGGCGCCATGATTGGTAGGACCATTTCCCATAATGGAATGTATAAGTCAAACGGCTTATACGGTAAAACTACCAGATAGGTCAGCGGATGTTCATTTGTGAAAACATAGGAGAAGTACTTGAGCCGAGTATGCTTGAGGAAGTAAGGGTAGAATGAGAAGCGACAGTTAGACGAGTTCCTACCCGTATTCATGGATCAGAGGTTAAGAAGCTATGCAATCGAGAGGTCAAGCTGAAGGAAGTTCAGTGGGGAGATGACCATGCTTGGGGGACTGAAGATAAGATTTGCGCTTCGTACCCTTTTTTTTAAGGATGTGTTCTTAACTTCTTTTCCATAGCTTTTTATTCGTACTTGTTTCTATCTTTCGTCTGTATCCTATCGATCGAATCTACGACCTTTAATTAGTAAACTATGGATGTAAACATGTGTTTAAGACATGTTATGTTTGATGGATGCAAGTGGATGCAAGTGTTTGATAGTTGTTGCCTTTGGATGCATATACAAACACATTAGGCAGTAGATCGGCTCAATCACTCTCATACTACATATGGATGTGTGTGCATTTTTCTTTTTCTTTATGGACGAAATTTATTGTTTCATCAAATGGATGTTGCATTTGGACGAATGATTGTGCACACATATAGAATTTACATGTTATAACAGGATTATTTGCATACATGTTGGATTCTTGACACTAACATACGTTGCATTAAGGAGGTCAACTGAATCCGTGGACCGCCTAAACTTTCACATTAATGTTGGGACATATACACACACCTTTGCATATGTTCATATAAGCATTAGAAAATTTTAAGGACAATGGATGCCTATGATTGGTGGATGAGTAGATGGATGATGGATGGTAGGATACATTCTTCTTAACTTGGAGATTTTAGGGACGAAATCCTTTGAGTAGGGAAGAATGTAACACCCCGAAATTTTAACGACACTAAAGATGATAAATTAAAGAATAATTAATTTTAAATAAACTATTAACAATGAATTAAGGAAAATTTGATTAAATATTCAGAATTAAGAAAAAGGACCTAGCCGTTGCATCCGTCTCGGTATTTTGGTCCAGACAGACACCGAGTTTGCATAAATCGGACTTTGTATGAAGAAGTTATTAAGGTTTGAAGTTTGTATGCATATAAGAATATATATATATTAAATCAGAATTCAAAATTCAAAAATCAGCAAAATTTGGGTCAACCGTGGCTCTTTGGGGTCGACCCCGGGGTCGACCCTAGGGTCGACACCCATGTAGGGGGGTCGACCCCCCTGCAGTTCTAGGCAGTATACTTTTTCTGAGCTTGGTCCGGTTTTGGAGCAAGATTCGTGAAAACTAGGCTATATAAAGGACACTAAACCTAATTTTATTTCATTTGAAAAATATTGGTGATGGCGAGGCTCTGCTGCAACTTCAATTAAATTGCCTATTATTCTCCAAAATCAAGTTTTAAAAGATTCAAGCGTTTCAACTATATATCTGAGATTCAACAATAACAATTTCTTTTCTATCTTCTAAAATCCAAACACGGTGAGTTTGTTACTTTTAGACTTAAATAATTAAAAGCAATTTGCGATATGACTTTGATTTGGATATATACATGCCTGTGACTGAATCATATTGGATCTATCATAATTTGTGAATCTATAATATTCTTGGAGTTTAAACCTTATCATGTCATGCTAGATCTACCATTTTAGAATTAATTCGCTTGTAGTTAATTTATCATGTCATGCTACATCTACCTTTATAGATCTAATTCGTTTGTGGTTAATTTATCATGTCATTCTAGATTTACCTTTATAGATCTAATTTGCTTGTGGTTAATTTATCATGCCATGCAAGATCTTTTTAGATCCAATTCGCTTGTGGTTAATTTATCATGTCATGGTACATCTACCTTTGTAGATATATTTCGTTTGTGGTTAATTTATCATGTCATGCTAGATCTACCTTTATTGATCTAATTCGCTTGTGGTTAATTTATCATGTAACATTTGTGGATCTTAAACTTTTCCTATCATGTGGTGATTAATTTAGATCTATCATTGATTGGAAATATGAATCCTTATTTATTCATGCCTACTATGACATCCTTGTTATGTTAGGTGTAGTTTTATTATCACATGCTCACTACATATATTTTTATATGTCCACCTTATCACTATGACAATTACATGTTTATGTTACTTTTGTTAAAATGATCACTATTGTCATCTTTCCCTTTTATTGTTTATGGCTAGGCAACTTTCTGTCCTAGACATGACGCCAAATATATGCGAATGCATTAGTTAGGAAACGGGGGAAAACATTATAATTGACATAACTTGAATGAAAATATGAATTTGGACATATAATCCATTATGAATATAATTGGGTAAATGGGCATAAACACCAATAAAGACATAGGTATAATTAATTGGTCAATAATTAAAATGCATAGGATTACAGTAATTAAAAAACTGTAATGGCACTTACGACACGAGGTTAGATTGCATTTGTGGTGGAAGTTTGCCCGGATTCGGCCGGCATATACAACAACCACAAATGTTGAATCTAATGTGAGGGGTCTAAGTGAACAAATACGAGACGGGCTAAGACACGAGGTTAGGCCCAACTTGTGGAGGAAGTCTGCCCGGACCCGACCGGCACATCTAGCATCCACAAGTTGTAGGCCTAATGTGGGAGGTCTAGCCCATTATAACCATAAATGGACATGGTAACAATTGGAATGCATAACCTAGATGAACACATAGGGATTGTATGAACATGTTAACTTGAATAGGGGTCACGTAAACTTGGTTGAAACAATGGGTGGGTTAAGTAAACCTTGTGGCAGTGGGTAATATTTATATATATAGGCCCACAAACTTAACCTATTTTATACCTTGGGGTTATGCAACTTTGTTAAGTAAACTTTCTTAGATCAGTGAGGGTTAAGTAAATCTTATGGCGGTCGGGTAATATTTACACACATAGGCCCGACAACTTAACTTATTTTACATGTTGGACTGTTAGGCATAACCAATTGAGATCCTAGTAGTGGGGAAACAAGCCTGGGGGATGCTTGTATCATCTTGTGTATGGGACCCGTTTCAATCAGTAACCCATCTAGGTATCAAACGAGCACTCTGAACTAGGTCGGAGTAGGGGCAAGCTTACTGGGCTGATTGTAGGAGATCCAAAACGAAGGGGGCGTGTCAATAGCGTAGGAAACCAACGAAGTCATGTGCGTGCATGGGTCCGGCTTGCCATGGGAATTAAGACGCTGTGACATCAGTAGATACGGTTGTACACATCTTGAAAATGAAGCGTTTCCACTTCAGGAAGTGATACATCCTACTATGGGGTCAGGACACGGTATCTACGAAGTAGGGAGCCGATCGATTAGGGTAGTAGTTAGGGTACATCTAGACTCTGGTAAGTTTAGGAGTCCATTATTGGGGCTGCCTGTAGATTGTATGGGGTTAAAACCTCTCACCAGAAGCACGCCTGAGTCTATCTTTTCAAACATGTTGGGGATCATCTCATTCTGGATATACTAGTAGTAGTGCAGAGTAATCATTAGAAGCGTATACACCCTATCCTGTTCACCTTGTCATACTTGCCTTTTGTGTAGTTATCTCTCCCTTATCCACTTTACATGCCTGTCATGCTACTTTTATTTATTTACTTGCTAAAAGTAACTGGACTCGCTAGATTTTATGTCCAACTCTTTTTGTTTCCTCTTCTTTCTTCCGTCCCCCCTCCCGGTTCTTAAGGCGGGAATACTTAGGCTTGACCGTGATTCTGCTTACTTTTGTTGGAGCTGCTTTGACGTATGTCTCAAGCTTTTATCCTTGCTACTATGGCTATGCTTTATTTTGGGAATTATGCTTTTTTATGTACTCTTCTGTTTTAAAGTACAAGTCAGTAGTTTTTACGATGTAATGGTTTATGTGAATTTCAGACATGTGCTGTTTTTGAACCACGATGCTTTATTATAAATAATGTTTTTAAATTCCGTTGTTGCTTTTATTTCTGTCTTGTAATATTTCTGTTTCTGTTTACCTATAATTCTTCACGATACTTAATGCATTCCCTTAGTGAGCGACATTAACCGATGTGGGGTGTCACACAATTAAAGTCTGCAAGAGTTTGTCGCCAAGCTCATCTAATTGAGTAAGTTTGGTAGGGGTTTGGTGGATACACCCATGAATAAATCCTTAAGATTTCTTAAGGGGTTGAACTCCCCATTGAATGACACTTTTTTAGCATAAGTAACGTTCGTAGAGACCTTCGAAACCTTAGTGGAGACGGCTATTATATGCCCTGCTGAAGGATCCAAGGAGAATAAGTAAGGAGAGAAGAGAGAAGGAAGTTCTAATAGGAGTAAGAAAAAGGAATGGTGGAAGAACAAGAAGAAGGGGGGAAATTCAAGAAGGAAGCTAAGACTTGTACGAAGTGCAACTGCAAGGGCGATGAGGCTAAGGATTGTAGGACTTCTTTAGCAAATAATAATTTAAAGGAAAGTGTTTCAATTATCACGAGGAAGGACACATCTATGAGGATTTCCCAATGCCTAAACTTATTTGAAATGTCCAGAATTATGCATTAGAAGCAGCACCGATACAAAGTCGACCCCCAAGGGACCAAGGTCAACCCGCACGTAAAGGTATAACTTCTATTTTAGAAATTTTTGTATACACCTTGTTCGACTCGGGAGCTACGCATTCTTTTATCGCTAAGAGGTTAGTTATTCTGTTGAACCTTCCTTTATTTATCTCTAGTAAACCGATAGAGGTGGCCAATCATATCCGAGGAGCTAAGTATCTTGAGTTGTTTTTCAAGGACCTAGTATTGGAGATCGACGATGTCGAATTCCTATACGAAGTGTATACATTGGATTTTATGAGGTATGACCTTATCCTAGGTACGGATTGGCTATCATTTTATGGGGTCGTCCTAAATTCCGACGAAAGAATCGTTTGTCTAATGACATAGTCTGAGTATTCCTCATAATGTTAGGAACAAGGATAAAGCCTTATTATATTCCTTATCCCCTAGTTCAGAAGGACCATCTTCGGCCTTATAGTATGTGAGTTCTTGGATGACTTTGACGAAGTCACTGGAATTCGACCCTATAGTGAAATCTCTTTTCATATTTACATAAGGAAGGATGCTAGACTAGTAGCTTTAACCTTGAGGCATATGGAGCTTAAACAAAGAAGGGAATTGGATAAGTAGATTTTAGTGTTACTATAGAAAGGCTTCAACGTGTGAAATAACTCTGAATGAGGTGCACCAATTGTGTTTGCTACCAAAGCAGACGGATCTCTAAGACTTTTTGTGGATTATTTGACGACCGCCCTGTACCTCCCGCACAAACCAAGGATGGAGTGCGCTGTATGATATGCCAAGCCAATACGGGACGAACATCGGAGAAGAAGACACAAGTAGAAACCTGTCGTATAACTCACAGCGCAAACATAAAACATAATAGAACATATACAACAGGCAGTAATAGTGAAACATCATCGGACAAAATCTCACCTTTCATATCATCATGAAAGGAATATCCATACATCAAACTGGATTACATCATCAGAATTTATACAAGAAGCCTCAATTCAAGTCCACTTAGAGTAGCATACATCAAAAAATAAAAGCGGAAATAGCAAGTATGCATAGTAGGAAAATAATACGTCAGCCTCATGCTCGTCGTTTCTCTGAAGCATCGTCCTCATCATGATTTACTACTTGTTACCTGCTACTCAGTCTGCTTATCCACAACCGGATGAACAGCCTAATGTGATAAGAGGTAAACATAAAATCTTGAGTCAGGCAATTGTGTTAATGAACGATAAACAACTATCCAACATCATTAATAAGGTATATGACAAGTAGGCAGATCAATCATCTAATCTGCCAAGACATCAACAGAGAAGAACCTAAACCCATCTCCTCCACATTCGACAGTGATAGCCTTTCTCAGAAAATTAGAGTAGAAACAAATAGTATATCATAGCAACCAGTTATCAAGCGTATACCATCCTAATTGAGTTCGACATCCCCCAAGCATAAGCCCCGAAGGCCTAAAACAACATCAGACACATTTCCTAAGATTAATTATTCAATTTTCTGAATATATTTGAGGAGGAGGAAGAATGGCAGAGTCTAGATAGACTCTTAGAGAAAATGAGATTTAGGCTAAGCTCTACTAGCCTATTTATTGTTGTTCAAGACAGTGGATATGAATTTGTACATGCATCGTTGAGTCAGCAATGAATGTGGCTTGAAAAATAGTGTAGATTCGCCGAATGAACCTGCTCAGATCATGGGTGGGTTAACCCACCTAACCCTTGGGTCGACCCAGCCCCCTTGGATCGACCCATGGGTCGACCTAGGCATAGTATGGATCGACCCATATGGGTCTAGGTGTTGTTTTTAACGTTTTTGCTTTAAACGTTAGATTAGTACGCCCATTATACTTTCTTTGATTTATTTAAATATTGTATTTACATATAAGCTCCTTTTATGTATACAAAACCTCTCATGCCCATTTTACATGTATATATAAGCGTAACTTTTATTTCATTTTCAAAATTCAACTAGCTTTATGCTGTTATTTAATTCTTACCTATTTTCATTAATTGTATGTTTATTTTGAACTTCTCTTTTGTGTATATATATATATATATATATTTGTACATACATATGCATATATTTACATATGCATGTATATATGTATTTCTGTACTTCATTATTTGTATAATTTTCCTTATATGTGCATTTACACATATCTTCCTCTTAGAACATGTATTATTTTAGTCGTTCCTCTAAAATAAAAATATGGTGCCCGCTAGAATCGAACTTGCGCCACTCTCTTGAAAGTCACATGCTCTTACCAATTGGACTATATAGGCTTTTGTTAACAAGACTAAAAACAATGGTAGTCATTATTCTTTTCTTATACTTTCCTTTCATGTATGTTGCAATATTTCATTTAAAGGTATCGCTTTTATCTTAAATTTATTTTCTACAATCCATAGGTCTAAATTGACTAGAAAATCACCATGAACGCAATGACGCTAATCTCGTGACCGAATTCCGGAAGCTCTTCAAAATTTATTTTATTTAATTAAATGGGTGGGGTGTTACAACAACTCTTTGACCTCTTCAAAGACATCATCAAACTCACCAGCGATCGGCATAGATGACAAGTCTTCTCGTGGAATCACAAGCGAATATAAAAAGCTCATGAAGGCCCCGTCTTCTGGCTTATGTCGAATCAAAACCATTTGCCTTTCTACATTCCCGACTGCCACCTCGAGCTTCTCAGGATCCACTTTAGTCGTATATCTCTTGAGCTAGTCCAATCTCAAAATGATCCAAAATCCAGCGAAGTTCAAAACAAAGTAATCACACAAAAAGGAGCAACCATGACTGGACAACACTAGACATGACAAACCATACACAGACTAAACGAACCCCCTACAGGACTAGTCACGATCAATGGTCTATCAACAATCTCAGGTTCCTAACCCAAATGACAAATAAGCTCAATGCAAATGAAAGAATGTGATGCTGTAGTATCAAACAACACTCGAACTAAATCACCTCAAATAGAAAGCATACCTTAAAAAACAACACTCTTCCATTTCTCCTCCACCGCAGGCGCTCTCGCAAAAGACGGCATGGCCTCTAAAGCATTCGCCTTCACTATCTGCTTACCCTTAGCTAATTCTGGACAATCCTTCTTGTTATTCCCAGGCTTACCACAGTCATAGCACTTCCTTTCAGCTTTCAAATTCTTACAATCAGTGAAAAAAATGGCCCTTCTATTGGAAGTTGAAACATATCACCGCGCTTTTCTGCTTCTTCTAACCATCTTTTCCATTTTGTTGTTCTTGCTTCCTCTTCTTGTTATTAACACCCTGTTGTGGTTTCAGTTCCTCTTTGGCTGCAATAACACTCCCTTCCTTAGGAAACAAACTCTCGTGCCTCAAAGCATTCTCCACGATATTCTCATAAGTGTCATCCAAATGATCAACCAGATGATTCCCAAGATATTTATCCAAGCCCATAAAGAACTTCTCGTTCTTCTGGTAAGGAATCTCTACATACAAACAAGCATACTTGGACAAGGCTTCCAAGTCAGAGACATACTCCAATACTGTTAGACCATTCTGCTTTAGCTCAACAAACTTGTTGACCAGAATATACTTCTAGACGGTGGAGATGAACATCGTTTCGAACTTGACTTGGAACTGATCATATGTGATCTCATCTTAGGAGTCCCTAGAGTGATAGAGTTCCACCAATCCATAGCTCTTCCATATAGCTATCTCGATGCAAGCTTCCTCTTAGTCGCATCATCAATGCCTACGTCTCCGAATATGTGAATGCAAGTATCAACCCACCCTCGGCTCCCTACAGTCATCTTTGTCCCCTTAAACGGCTTCCCTCCTAGGGTAGTGAAGTCCTTACACAGCTTTGCGAAATCCATAACCCTAGGCACTTGCACTTGAGCACCCACATCTACTCCGGCTGCCTCTGGAGCGGGTACCCTCTTCATGATCATTGCCTCCATGGCCTCTAAATAGCTGGATAATCTGGTATACCGCCATCTCCCCCTCCAGGAGCAGGCCCTAACCTAGCAGTATGTCTCGACGTACTATGGCTCATTCTATCTAAAAAATAGAATGATAAGTCCACACATAAAAATAGCTGCGATTGAGTTCAAGCGCTACTATAAGATACACTATAATATAGTATCATCCATTAGCAAAGTACAATTACGTCTCTCATACATCTTTACATCCACGAATGTTGGATAAAACCGCTAAACTATGGCTCTGATATCTAATGTGATGACCGCCATGTACCTTCCGCACAAACCAACAATGAAGTGCGCTTTATGATGTTCCAGGCCGATACGTGACGATCATCGGAGAAGAAAGCACAAGCGAAAACCTGTCGTTTAACTCACAACGCAGGGGTAAAATATAATAGAACATATACAACCGACAGTAATAGTGAAGCATCATTAAACAAAATCTAAACTTTCATATCATAATGGAAAGAACATCCATACATCAAACTAGATGACATCATCATAATCTATACAAGAAGCCTCACTACATGGCCACTCAAAGTAGCATACATCAAAACATAAAAACGGAAACAACAAGTATGTATAGTAGGAAAATAATACGTCATCCTCCTGCTTGTTGTCGCTCTACAGCATTATCCTCATCAAGATCTACTACCTATTACCTACTACTCAATCTTCCCATCAAAAACAGGATGAACTTCTAAAGGTAGTAAGATGGAAACATAAAGCCTGGAGTCAGATAATAGTCTTAATGAGCGATAAATAGATATCTAACATCATCAATAAAGTATATGAGAAGTAGGTAGATCAATCATCTAATCAACCAACACATCAATAAAAAAGAACCCAAACCCGTCTCCTCCACATCTGATAGTCATCGCCTTTCCCATAGAATTAGAGAAGAAACAAATAGTACATCCATAGCAACCAGTTATCAAGCGTAGACCATTTTAATTGAGTTTGACATCCCCCAAGCACAAGCCTTAACTAAACTAACATCTGACAAGCACCCAAGAGTTATCTCCTTCAACGTCGGACAATTCACACAAGACGATACAAACAAACAATCAACATCCATGACTCTGGTTATCACCGCCAACCTTCCCTTGAAACCATCGTTAATCGTATGAATGGACCAACATGGCATTTGTCAAGGGCATATGGTAAGCATAACTCCGTACACCATCTACGTATCTAGGCCTTTAATCGATACCCAGGGTACTCGACTCATCTAGTCTTTTTGGCATCCTCATTATACCCATGCTTTGAGTCCGCTAGAACCTCTGACTAACGATAACCCCTCGACCTTCAATAACTCTAGCCATCCACTTTTATGACCATCCATAAGCTCACGAGCCTTCTCGAGCAACCATTATCCACGAGCTCAACATATTTGAGTCATCTCACATCTTCGTTGCATTTCATCGATCATTGAACACTTCCTGACGCTTCGAACATTCCACCTTGAGTTCACGTTGAAGCTACATCCAACGTCGAACCAAAAATAAACATCACTTGGTCTATATTCGACAGATCATTCATGATCCATCACTGGATCAGCCACTGATCCATCACCATGTGTGAACTGCGTTTCTACCAACACATCAACGCATCGTTCGGCTGACCCATCATAGCAATGATCCATCCATTGCCATGCACTCCTCACCCATCCTCACTTTGGTCGATCTACTAGTCGCAACACGAGCTGATCCATCAAATACCCGTGTGCACTTTAGTATTTCTCACCGACCCACTAATGCCCGAACCATGCATTAAAAACTAGCCCGATCCATGCATCACGCACTAGCCTAATCTGTGAATCACAAGGTAGCCCGATCCATTGATCACACACTAGCCTGATCCATGCATCACACACTAGCTCGATCCATCATCACCCGCTAGCCCGATCCATCATGAGTGCATCAGCCGATCAATAACTTTTCCCTTGCTCGATCCATCATCCATGCCCTCGGACCGATCCATCTCCTCACGTGCGATTTATCTACTTCCTATGCCACGATCCATCGATCTGTGCTCGGTCTGATCCAAAGTTTTACCGTGAGCTCCTGAGTACTTTGATCCATCAAATGCGAAGCGATCCATCCCTTTTCCACATGTTGCCACCGCCCCATGTTCAAATAACCCGATCCATGCCATTTCTTGGACCATAAGCAATCTATCCATACTTTCCATGTCACCATCAACTGATCCATGCCCTTGTCCAACCGATCCATCATATTTTTGGTCGATCCATCATTTTTTGCGCAATAATTCATACATCCAATTCACCCAAATCATCCAATTTCAACAATTCAATCATCAACACTTCATAAATAACCAAAGAACACTTGCACAACAAAAAATCACCATACAATCATATAAAATTCACCAAATTTTGATAAGACAACGAATGAATCAAGAAATAGATCAAAACTTGCACAAACAAATGAATTAACATATAACAAAATTTACATCATTAGAAAGGTTTTTTCAAAACGAATCCAACGGTTCCAGTTTCGGGAAAATCCGACGGTCGGATCTCCCGGTACAATCGTTTGAAGTTTCGATTTCAAAATACGAACTGCAGCGTCGTTATTCGATTAAATATAATTCTGTTTATATTTATATATATAAATATAATCGATTCTGGCGCTGTTTTTCTCCAAATTTGAATTAAACATTCCAGACAATCCAACCGTTGGATTTTTACAAGGTTGGTGCCATTGGAAAGATTATTCCAAGGCGAACCCGACGGTTGAGGTTTCGGGAAAATCGAATGGTCGGATTTCCCGTACTAGTCGTTTGAAATCACGGTTTCAAAATACGAACTGCACGGCTTCGTTTCGTTTTAATTTTATTTATATTTATATATTTATATAAATATAGTTCATTCAACAATTTCAATATCGTTTTCACTTCAAAAAATTTTCTAACTCCTTAAATTTTGGAAAAATTTCGCCATAACCTCCCCTGCACCGGGAGCGTCGGGAAATCGGAAATAGCGTCCCGGTCCTTCTAATCTCAAAAAGAAAAAGAAAAAGCCAAGCGGCTAGCCAACAGGCTCAAAATCATCACCCAAACAAATCAGTAAATGTGTACCTATTTGTCGGGCACAAAATTTTATTCCTCCTCTCTAGCCCCTTTGCTATAACCTGTTCAATGAATATACATGTACATATATATACAGTTCTTATCATTTATCATTTTCTATTCAACTTCATATTTGATTTCTATTTGGTTTAAAAACACCATTCATTCTAATGCTACATAAATAGGTGCAAATCATTTCATTAGCTAATTAATGAATATTTCAACTCATATATGTTTATTTTGAACAAGTGGCTATTTTTAACACTTCACATTTCAACGATTTATGCATACAATAAAAATGTGATTTTTATTGTAAAACAATTCATTTCAAAACACTATTTTTCTATATAGTTCATATAGTCGATAAAGGGTGATTTTTATTATCAAATAATTTATTTCAAAATATGAATACCATTCAACACATGAATTTCTAATCAACGAATGAATATCAATTCAACACATGAATGTTTTCAATAGTTTTTATATATAGATAAAAATGTGATTTTTATTATCGAACAATTTATTTCAAAATATGAATACCATTCAACAC
Organism: Allium sativum; assembly: GCA_030737875.1. Taxonomy (NCBI): domain Eukaryota; kingdom Viridiplantae; phylum Streptophyta; class Magnoliopsida; order Asparagales; family Amaryllidaceae; genus Allium; species Allium sativum. The sequence continues at coordinate 618,747,407 of CM060919.1, read as the reverse complement.
ATGAATTTCTAAACAACGAATGAATATCAATTCAACACATGAATGTTTTCAGTAGTTTCTATATATAGATAAAAATGTGATTTTTATTATCGAACTATTTATTTCAAAATATGAATACCATTCAACACATGAATTTCTAAACAACGAATGAATATCAATTCAACACATGAATGTTTCTATAGTTTTTATATATCGATAAAAATGTGATTTTTATTATCGAACTATTTATTTCAAAATATGAATACCATTCAACACATGAATTTCTAAACAACGAATGAATATCAATTCAACACATGAATGTTTCTATAGTTTTTATATATCGATAAAAATGTGATTTTTATTATCGAACTATTTATTTCAAAATATGAATACCATTCAACACATGAATTTCTAAACAACGAATGAATATCAATTCAACACATGAATGTTTCTATAGTTTTTATATATCGATAAAAATGTGATTTTTATTATCGAACTATTTATTTCAAAATATGAATACCATTCAACACATGAATTTCTAAACAACGAATGAATATCAATTCAACACATGAATGTTTCTATAGTTTTTATATATCGATAAAAATGTGATTTTTATTATCGAACTATTTATTTCAAAATATGAATACCATTCAACACATGAATTTCTAAACAATGAATGAATATCAATTCAACACATGAATGTTTCAATAGTTTAAGCAAATGAAAATAATTCAATCACACAAATATTATTCAAAATTTCGGCAGCATAACGGCAGGGTAGTTACACCGGCACCGTCCCTAGTACGGCTCCTCGCTCTACCTTAAAACCTCGCGGTTTTTGACAATGGGAATCATGCATCTAGTTCGCACGCAGGCGGCATGTTTATATTTATTTCATTTCCACAAACTAATCCTATGTGGTTTCAACCAAATATTTCACAACCACCAATGGGTATTTTTCAACCACAATCAACCAATATCAATCACAAACAATCCCAAACAATCATTCGCTACCAAACAATTTTCACAACAATTTCAACCAATAAATATCGTCCATGGTTTGTGGACGAGGGGCGTATATATATATATATATATATATATATATAGATATTTATATATAGCAATTCACTTTTCATTTCCGACACATATATATAAATTTTAAATCAGAAATCTCACCAATAGCTATCCAACTTCACGACACTTCCTTTATAGAAATCTTCGCCTTTTGTCGCTTTCACCCGTATTCTCTGCATATGTAAAAATCGAATTTTCCCTACGTTATTCAATATATAAAAATATGATTTTTACTTCGACTTTCAATATATAAAAATCTGATTTTTACTTCGACTTTCAATATATAAAAATCTGATTTTTACTTTTTCTTTCAACATATAAAAATATGATTTTTACTTCGACTTTCTATATATAAAAATATGATTTTTACTTCGACTTTCAATATATAAAAATATGATTTTTACTTTGTAAATTTCTAACCTCCTTCTATTTTTAGTTTAAAACTTTTTCCTTTTAAATTTCAAACCTCTTTCTATTTTTAGTTTAAAACTTTTTCTCTTAAACAAAATCAGTTTTTATATTTTTTTTATAAATCAGTTTTTAATTTCTAAATTAAAATCAGTTTTAAATTTCTTAATTAAAATCAGTTTTAATTTCTTTTATAAAATTCAGTTTTTAAAATTCTTTTTCAAAACAGTTTTTATATCTTTTAAAATCAGTTTTAAAATCTAAAATAAAATCAGTTTTATACTTCTTAAATTACAGTTTTTATTCTCTGTTTAAAAATCGAAATTTTTAGATTAAAAATAAAAATGAAATAAAATAACTAACGTACCTGCGAAGGGGGGTGGGGCGACTCGTCTTCGTCGGCGGCAGGAGCTCTCGAGGGTGGCGCTCGGGGTTTGAACGCGATGGAGGCTTCTGGCTTCGAGGCGGTTGGGTCTTCGATCGAGGGAGGAGGGCTTCGGGGCTCGTGCGATCTGGGGGGGGGGCTTCGGTGGGGGTTCGTCGTACGAGGGAGAGGGGGGGTGCGGTGATGGGCGGCGGCGCTTCAGGGGGGGGCGGCTGTCGATAGGCTTTAGGGTTTTCTTTTTTTTTTTTTTTTTATTTCGAACTGTTTCTGTTATAATGAAACGGGGGGGGGGGGGGGGCAGGCAGAAGAAAAAAGGGGGAAAGAATATTATTATTATTATTTTTTTTATTTAATTATTTAATTATTCAAAAAGGTTAACTTTTACATACGACCTCGAAACGAGGCCCACCGCCTGTCGTCCATAGCGTTTTACCCCCATTCCGAACACAATGGGATATGTATCGCTAGCCGATTTGATAGTTACAATCAGTTTCCTTTTGAATTTACATTTAAATCACTATATTGAATTTTAAACGTACATTTCAAATTACCGGGGCCACATACTAACTAGAAAAATTCCAGAAAAATATTTTCTAGCTTCGTATTGACGATACGGTCCTAACAAAACTAGTTTCGTCGAATTCTGAGACCGTTTGAAAAATGGCCAATTTCCAGTCGATTAAAATCAACGGAAACTGGTCAAACGCGTTTTCCTTTGCCACGCTCACATATTGATTCGAAAAATTATGAAATTTGAAACCTAACAATAACTTGACACTACGGATCTAACAAAAGTGGTTTCGTCGAAATCCGAGGTCGTATGCAAAATGTCCATTTTTAAGGGCCTGAATTCCATAGCGACTATTCAGAATTTTCAACTGGACATATCTTTTGATTCCCACTATCAAATTTCGATTGGTCAGATTCGTTAGAAAGATATCATCAATTAGATACTAATGTTTTTGGTCTCACTAAAATCCGGATTGTTTTGCACCCGGTATATTCAATTGAAGTTTGAAATCGAATTATCGAACTACCGCGCCATTTTCAATTCTATATATAATTATAATTAATTATATTCGTTTTCAAATGTCGACTTCAACTCAGTTTTCATCGCCATTATTTAAAATATTTATTTTAAATATTTAAAATCCATTATTTTAGCCAATTTAAAAATTTAAATTGGTTCAGATTTTCTGGGTCGTTACAATCTCCCCCACTTAAAACTTTTCGTCCCCGAAAAGGAATAAAGTCGAAAGTGGTTTGATAAATCTACAATCATACTGCACAACAACCAATTTGTTTCAAACCTTTTCCAACATATAACTTTTATATATTCAAAAATTATATTTCTAAAACCAGACTATATATATATATAATCACAAATACGTTTTTTTTTAAAATATATTTCGCTTGACTCGTTCTGAGGCACTTCTGACCCCATCTCTAACGAGTAGTTCTGATTCTGCTTGACTCATACTAGGATATTGCTGATCCTATCTGTATAGAGTTACCCGTCCTAGAACACTACTGGTTCTATTTCTGACGAGTTCGTTCAAATGTTATATTCCAGAACTAAGCTTAACCAAAGCTCTGATACCACGTTGAGACGTTACCGCGAAATCCGGTAGGCTTTGCAACCATCCCTTCATCCTCCAGTACAGCAGGTAAAACCTACCGTGGCTCCCACATGGTCCCCCAGTCCCTTGTTTTACGGCGACCCTCTCGAGTCTCGCGCCTATTGGCGAACCAACGCCCTCCCCGGCGACATGTAGGGGTAAGAGTCTCCCGTTCGCCACCAAACCGCGAAGCGAGAACCCCCTATCATGCGTACCCGGCCTACTAAGGGCCAGCAACAAGGACTGGTATGAGAAATCCACTCAACACATATATAATTGGCTAATCACAGGACCACGCCACTTTCGTGGAACGGGTTTACTCCATTGGATTGCCAGTGCTTTAAAACAAATCTTTCTTTTAAACATCGCTATGCTTTTTATAAAAATGAAGCCATTATAAGACTCAGTTCCCATCACACAATGCAACGCAAACCGGAGGATAGAGTTTTACCTTATAACGGCCAAAATATGCTTGATACGAATAAAACAAAGGCATTTGATATTATTGCTAGTGTTTATATGTTTTGAAAACAACTTCAAATCATAACTATCAATCATAGACTGCATGGGTACCATATATCATGTCGCCATATATATATACAATCAAAACCGCACGATGTCGTATTTGGAAATTGGATTTCCGCCATGAACCAAGGCAAAAGATAGTCCTTACCGAATTCGAGACAATCTAGCCCATGTCTCAGGCAAGTACTCAGTCAAGCCTTTGGAGCGACAGGGCCGGTCCACCGATGTGGATTAAAATGCCTGAACAATACGTTTCCCCGCCCTTTGGGGCGTAAACGAGCCAACGAATGACTCCATCGGACCCGGATCGTCCGATCAAACCGAGGCGCCTCACAACAGCAACAACCACATAGGTGAAAAGTATATAAATGTCAGGGCTGGTAGGTCACTGACACCACCCTAGCTAGAAGGAAACGCATGCCCTCCCTGAGGTCCTTCTCCCGTTTTAGGTTCATACCGGGGTGTGAGGCTCGCGAATTTACGTTATACACAAAGCTACGCCACACAGGCGATGTTTTGATCATCACCACAAGACTTTGCTTTTCAACAGAAGCCCTGATCACTGCATCTTAGCATGCCACACAGGCAATTCATACCGTGCAACTGATGGCTATCAATCACACAGAACAAATTCCAATGTCGGACACACAGTCCATTTACAAGTCCGTTCTGGGTCTGAACGAAACCGGAGGCACTAAATACCTCGCAAACCCTTCGATCAACACGTACGTCTGAACGATCACCACTCATTATCCATATTTCGGGATGCCTCCCAATCAGGACCTCGGTTACCATCCAAACGAGGTGAAGATCTCCGGTCTTCGACCGTCGTCTTCATCTTCGAATTTCAATCGTCGGTCAATTATTCGAAATGAGAATTAACTCGGCCTTTTCAAATAATTCACGTATATTTAGAATTTCAATTCGATTTATTTCAATGGTTAAATTATTCGACAACACCAATTTTGTTCTTTAATGTAATTTTCACACCAAACACATTCAACCATCAAACATCACATAAATCAAGCAAATTCAGTTTATTTCCATTCCATATCGCTTATGATATTTTATAATTATTTATCGCTATTTTTATTTATTTTAAAATAGCCATTTTATTCAAAACGACGCTTCGGGCCATAAGGCGGCCGTGGCGCTGTTTTTCTTCAGATTTGATTTACACATATCTGAAAATCTAACCGTTGGATCTTCACAAAATTTACATCATTAGAAAGGTTTTTTCAAAACGAATCCAACGGTTCCAGTTTCGGGAAAATCCGACGGTCGGATCTCCCGGTACAATCGTTTGAAGTTTCGATTTCAAAATACGAACTGCAGCGTCGTTATTCGATTAAATATAATTCTATTTATATTTATATATATAAATATAATCGATTCTGGCGCTGTTTTTCTCCAAATTTGAATTAAACATTCCAGACAATCCAACCGTTGGATTTTTACAAGGTTGGTGCCGTTGGAAAGATTATTCCAAGGCGAACCCGACGGTTGAGGTTTCGGGAAAATCGAATGGTCGGATTTCCCGTACTAGTCATTTGAAATCACGGTTTCAAAATACGAACTGCACGGCTTCGTTTCGTTTTAATTTTATTTATATTTATATATTTATATAAATATAGTTCATTCAACAATTTCAATATCGTTTTCACTTCAAAAAAATTTCTAACTCCTTAAATTTTGGAAAAATTTCGCCATAACCTCCCCTGCACCGGGAGCGTCGGGAAATCGGAAATAGCGTCCCGGTCCTTCTAATCTCAAAAAGAAAAAGAAAAAAGCCAAGCGGCTAGCCAACAGGCTCAAAATCATCACCCAAACAAATCAGTAAATGTGTACCTATTTGTCGGGCACAAAATTTTATTCCTCCTCTCTAGCCCCTTTGCTATAACCTGTTCAATGAATATACATGTACATATATATACAGTTCTTATCATTTATCATTTTCTATTCAACTTCATATTTGATTTCTATTTGGTTTAAAAACACCATTCATTCTAATGCTACATAAATAGGTGCAAATCATTTCATTAGCTAATTAATGAATATTTCAACTCATATATGTTTATTTTGAACAAGTGGCTATTTTTAACACTTCACATTTCAACGATTTATGCATACAATAAAAATGTGATTTTTATTGTAAAACAATTCATTTCAAAACACTATTTTTCTATATAGTTCATATAGTCGATAAAGGGTGATTTTTATTATCAAACAATTTATTTCAAAATATGAATACCATTCAACACATGAATTTCTAATCAACGAATGAATATCAATTCAACACATGAATGTTTTCAATAGTTTTTATATATAGATAAAAATGTGATTTTTATTATCGAACAATTTATTTCAAAATATGAATACCATTCAACACATGAATTTCTAAACAACGAATGAATATCAATTCAACACATGAATGTTTTCAATAGTTTCTATATATAGATAAAAATGTGATTTTTATTATCGAACTATTTATTTCAAAATATGAATACCATTCAACACATGAATTTCTAAACAACGAATGAATATCAATTCAACACATGAATGTTTCTATAGTTTTTATATATCGATAAAAATGTGATTTTTATTATCGAACTATTTATTTCAAAATATGAATACCATTCAACACATGAATTTCTAAACAACGAATGAATATCAATTCAACACATGAATGTTTCTATAGTTTTTATATATCGATAAAAATGTGATTTTTATTATCGAACTATTTATTTCAAAATATGAATACCATTCAACACATGAATTTCTAAACAACGAATGAATATCAATTCAACACATGAATGTTTCTATAGTTTTTATATATCGATAAAAATGTGATTTTTATTATCGAACTATTTATTTCAAAATATGAATACCATTCAACACATGAATTTCTAAACAACGAATGAATATCAATTCAACACATGAATGTTTCTATAGTTTTTATATATCGATAAAAATGTGATTTTTATTATCGAACTATTTATTTCAAAATATGAATACCATTCAACACATGAATTTCTAAACAATGAATGAATATCAATTCAACACATGAATGTTTCAATAGTTTAAGCAAATGAAAATAATTCAATCACACAAATATTATTCAAAATTTCGGCAGCATAACGGCAGGGTAGTTACACCGGCACCGTCCCTAGTACGGCTCCTCGCTCTACCTTAAAACCTCGCGGTTTTTGACAATGGGAATCATGCATCTAGTTCGCACGCAGGCGGCATGTTTATATTTATTTCATTTCCACAAACTAATCCTATGTGGTTTCAACCAAATATTTCACAACCACCAATGGGTATTTTTCAACCACAATCAACCAATATCAATCACAAACAATCCCAAACAATCATTCGCTACCAAACAATTTTCACAACAATTTCAACCAATAAATATCGTCCATGGTTTGTGGACGAGGGGCGTATATATATATATATATATAGATATAGATATTTATATATAGCAATTCACTTTTCATTTCCGACACATATATATAAATTTTAAATCAGAAATCTCACCAATAGCTATCCAACTTCACGACACTTCCTTTATAGAAATCTTCGCCTTTTGTCGCTTTCACCCGTATTCTCTGCATATGTAAAAATCGAATTTTCTCTACGTTATTCAATATATAAAAATATGATTTTTACTTCGACTTTCAATATATAAAAATCTGATTTTTACTTCGACTTTCAATATATAAAAATCTGATTTTTACTTTTGCTTTCAACATATAAAAATATGATTTTTACTTCGACTTTCAATATATAAAAATATGATTTTTACTTCGACTTTCAATATATAAAAATATGATTTTTACTTTGTAAATTTCTAACCTCCTTCTATTTTTAGTTTAAAACTTTTTCCTTTTAAATTTCAAACCTCTTTCTATTTTTAGTTTAAAACTTTTTCTCTTAAACAAAATCAGTTTTTATATTTTTTTTATAAATCAGTTTTTAATTTCTAAATTAAAATCAGTTTTAAATTTCTTAATTAAAATCAGTTTTAATTTCTTTTATAAAATTCAGTTTTTAAAATTCTTTTTCAAAACAGTTTTTATATCTTTTAAAATCAGTTTTAAAATCTAAAATAAAATCAGTTTTATACTTCTTAAATTACAGTTTTTATTCTCTGTTTAAAAATCGAAATTTTTAGATTAAAAATAAAAATGAAATAAAATAAATAACGTACCTGCGAAGGGGGGGCGACTCGTCTTCGTCGGCGGCAGGAGCTCTCGAGGGTGGCGCTCGGGGTTTGAACGCGATGGAGGCTTCTGGCTTCGAGGCGGTTGGGTCTTCGATCGAGGGAGGAGGGCTTCGGGGCTCGTGCGATCTGGGGGGGGCTTCGGTGGGGGTTCGTCGTACGAGGGAGAGGGGGGGTGCGGTGATGGGCGGCGGCGCTTCAGGGGGGGGGGGGGGGGCGGCTGTCGATAGGCTTTAGGGTTTTTTTTTTTTTTTTTTTTTTTATTTCGAACTGTTTCTGTTATAATGAAACGGGGGGGCCAGGCAGAAGAAAAAGGGGGAAAGAATATTATTATTATTATTATTATTTTTTATTTAATTATTTAATTATTCAAAAAGGTTGACTTTTACATACGACCTCGAAACGAGGCCCACCGCCTGTCGTCCATAGCGTTTTACCCCCATTCCGAACACAATGGGATATGTATCGCAAGCCGATTTGATCGTTACAATCAGTTTCCTTTTGAATTTACATTTAAATCACTATATTGAATTTTAAACGTTCATTTCAAATTACCGGGGCCACATACTAACTAGAAAAATTCCAGAAAAATATTTTCTAGCTTCGTATTGACGATACGGTCCTAACAAAACTAGTTTCGTCGAATTCTGAGACCGTTTGAAAAATGGCCAATTTCCAGTCGATTAAAATCAACGGAAACTGGTCAAACGCGTTTTCCTTTGCCACGCTCACATATTGATTCGAAAAATTATGAAATTTGAAACCTAACAATAACTTGACACTACGGATCTAACAAAAGTGGTTTCGTCGAAATCCGAGGTCGTATGCAAAATGTCCATTTTTAAGGGCCTGAATTCCATAGCGACTATTCAGAATTTTCAACTGGACATATCTTTTGATTCCCGCTATCAAATTTCGATTGGACGGATTCGTTAGAAAGATATCATCAATTAGATACTAATGTTTTTGGTCTCACTAAAATCCGGATTGTTTTGCACCCGGTATATTCAATTGAAGTTTGAAATCGAATTATCGAACTACCGCGCCATTTTCAATTCTATATATAATTATAATTAATTATATTCGTTTTCAAATGTCGACTTCAACTCAGTTTTCATCGCCATTATTTAAAATATTTATTTTAAATATTTAAAATCCATTATTTTAGCCAATTTAAAATTTTTAAATTGGTTCAGATTTTCTGGGTCGTTACACCTCTCGGTTATGGGAAATGGTCCCACAAACCTAGGTGACAACTTCCCTATTGACCCAAAGCGAAACACATTCCTCAAAGGTGATACTTTGATAAAAACTAAGTCTCCTACTTCAAATTAGACATCAGTCCATCTCTTGTCTGCATAGGATTTCTGCCTATCTTGAGTAGTCTTCGTCCGCCGTCGATTAAGGTCAATCTTGTCGGACGTTTCCCTAACCATATCTGGTCCAAGTAATAATCTTTTTGTAGATTCCCACCAACAAGTTGGTGATCTACAGGGTCGCCCGTACAATGCTTCAAAGGGTGCCATGCTAGCTTGATAACTGTTATTATAGGAAAACTCTACTAAAGGAAGATGCTCTTCCCAAGTCTCTCCGAAGTCTAGGATACACAGCCTTAAAAGATCTTCAAGAATTCTGTTCACCCTTTGCGTTTGTCCATCGGTCTGAGGATGATAAGCGGTGCTTAAACACAACTGTGTACTTAATGCCTCTTGCAAGCTCCACCAAAATTTGCGGGTGAAGATAGGTCGTGGTCGCTCACGATGCTGGAAGGTAATCCACGAAGACGAACTATGTCTCGGACATAAATTGCTGCCAACCATGGTGTTGTCCTCTTACTCTTAACTGGAATAAAGTGAGCGCTCTTAGTGAGTCTGTCTACCACAACCCAAATACTGGTGTTGCCTTCGTTCGATCTAGGCAAACCATCTATGAAACCATAGAGATGCTCTGCCATTTCCACCGAGGTACCTCCAAAGGATGAAGTAAACCACCGGGCTTCTTTTTCTCAGCTTTAACTTGCTGGCAAACTAAACATTGAGAAACAAATTCAGCCACATCTTTCTTTATCCCAGCCCAAAAGAAAACCCTTTTCATGTCTCTGTACATCTTATCGCCGCCTGGATGAATTTTCATCTTAGAATGGTGGGCTTCTTCTATGACTGCCTTAATCAAGCTTTCTGTTTGAGGAACACAAAGCCTTCCATCTCGTCGCAACCACCCCTTTTCATCTATAGTATATCAACTGAGGTGATTATAAGTCTCCCCTTTTCGTAGCTTATCCATGATGTCTATAATATGTGGGTTACCTTGTTGCGAAGCTCCTATCTGATCGATAAGAGTTGGTCATATTTCTAATGATGCAAACAAGTTAGGCAAAATCTCGATGGACGGTTTAAAATCAAAAGTTGAGATGAACTCCAAACTCTTCCTCTCCACGAACAGAAGACTTAAGGCCATCCTCTGCCTACTTAGTGCGTCAGCCATCACATTACCCTTGCCAGGGGTATAAGCAATCTCAAAATCATATGAAGCTAGGAACTCCATCCACCGTTGTTGCCTTAAATTGAGATCCTTCTACGAGAACAAATACTCGAGAGATTTATGATCGGTGTATAACTCGAACTTCTCCCCAAGTAGATAGTGACGCCATGACTTTAACGAGAATACTATGGCAGCTAGTTCTAGATCATGGGTGTGGTAGTTCTTCTCATGAACTCTCAATTGTCTACCACCATAACATACTACTTTCCCTTCTTGCATCAGAACCGCACCAAGCCCTGTGCCATATGCGTCAGTGTAAACGGTAAACACTTTACTCCCATCAGGCAGGGTCAAGACTGGGGTTGTTGTCAGAGCCTTCTTTAGTCGTTGGAAAGCAAAGTCACATTCTATATCCCATGAAAACTCCAAGTTCTTCTTTGTCAGCCTGGTGAGTGGGGTTGATATCTTTGCGAAGTCCTCAATGAACTTCCTATGGTAACATGCCAACCCAAGAAAGCTTCTCACCTCTATTACATTTTTAGGAATCTGCCAATCTTACACTACAACCACCTTGGCGGGATCTACAGCTATCCCTTCTTTGGAGACCACATGTCCTAAGAATCTCACCTCATTTCTCCAAAAAGGGCATTTGAAGAACTTTGCCTTAAGCTGATGTGTATGGAGAGTTTTCAAAACTTCTCTCAAATGCTGGGCATGCTCTTCTTCGCTTTTGGAGAAGACCAAGTTATAATCAACAAAGACTATGACAAATTTGTTTAGGAACTCTCGAAACACCGTACTCATCAAGTCAACAAAATAGGCAGGTGCATTCGTCAACCCAAAAGGCATAACTAACCATTCAAAGAAACCATCTGGAGTGCTAAAAGCAGTCTTGTCTATACTGTCCTCAACCACCCTCAACTGATGAAACCCTGTGGCCAAATCTAACTGAGAAAATACCGAGGCACCAACAAGCTGATAAATTAATCATCAATCCTCGGAAGCGGGTGCCTATTCTTCTTAGTGATTTTATTCAGCTCTCTATAGTCAACACACAAACGAAGAAAACCATTCGCCTTGGTCAGGAATACTACTGGAGCACCCCATTCAGATATGCTTTGTCTGATAAATCCTTTCTCAAGTAGCTCGCCTACTTGCTTACTTAGCTCACTCCTTTCCCTTGGAGCCATATGGCGCAGTGGCAATGAAACTGGCTTTGCATTGTCCACCAGATATATATATGAAAGTTGATCTCGTGCCTCGGAGGTAAACCCCGAACCTCATCAAAAACATCGGAATAATCTCGAACTACTGGAACAGATTGCAAGTCATCGATAGATGCATCAAGAGACTCTTGGAAACTAAGCATAACCAACCCTTATGGGTCACAAGAAATCTCGAGGGTCCTCCCATGACAAGGCAAAAGCCTAACGACCCTCTTCTCACAATCCAGAATGGCACCATATGTGGTAAACCAATCCATTCCTAGAATCAACCCATAGCCCATAAACCAGAGAATATATGTGTCGCATTCAAACTCAACACCTAACGCAGATATTTTCAAACCCCGACAAATCATAGATAAATGAGCCGAACCACCAATGGGGTTTGAAATAACTACGGGATCCACTACCATAATAGTAATTGAGTGCAGAAATTCAACTACAGAACTTGATATAAATGAATGTGAGGCACCAGAATAAAGAATTGTTCTAATCGAATGATTTGAAAGAGAAATTAAACCTTCCATAGAAATTTTTCTACCTCTATCAGGAGCACTGGTCGCAAGAGCATGCACCAGCCCTCCAGAAGTTCCTGCCCTTTGACCCTGTCCATGTGATCCCCGTTACTTCGGGCACTCTTTGGCAAAGTGTCTGACTTCTCCGAAACTAAAGCAAGTGTTCTTCCTTCTCTTACAGTCTTTGATCAAGTGACCTTCCTTCCCACAACTGTGACATTTCCTCTTATCCTTGCCCTTGTCATTCTTGCCACCGTTCTTCTGCTTTTGTTGTTGTTGTTGCCCCTTCCGGGGCCATACCTTCTTATTTTGTGATTTTTCCTCAGCCTTTACATCCTTGTTTTCTCCCTTGTCTTCCTCATGCATTAGGGCCATATCAACAAGCTTTTCAAAAGTGGCCTCCATTATAATATGGGACGTGGCTAACCCATACAGAGGTTCATTTAGCTCTTTAGCAAACCGCAAAGCCCTTTTGTGTAGTGTATCCACCAACTCTAACCCGAACCTTTCTAGCTGGTTGAATTTGTTCACATACTCTTTCACCATCATGTTTCCTTGTTTGAGCGCAATGAACCTCTCCATCTTCATGCTTTTCTCAGCTTAGGAGAGAAATTTCATTTCGAACCTCTGTCTAAAATCTTCCCAAGTTTCCATCGAACGTCCAGCATTGGTGACTTTCGACCAAAATATGGCTTCGTCTTTCAGTAATCAAGCAGCTAACTTAATCTTCCTTCTATCCTCTCCTTCAAAGATTATGAACAAGTCCTCGGTCTCTTTGATCCAATTCAGCGCTTCTACGAGTGTCTCGTTCCCATGGAATGGCTTCCCTCCCATAGCAAAGAAGTCTTTGCAGATCTTGGTGAAGTTATCTGCTCTTGGAGGGGTAGGAGGAGGAATGACTGGTGTAGGTGGGGGAGGAACATTTCCCTGGCCTTCGACGGGCAACGTGGCCTTCAGATACCTTCGGAACCATTCGGGTATCGTAACACCCTCTCGGATATCAGGAATGTTTTGTTCCCCAAACATACTAAAAAGAAAAAGGAAGAGATTTAGACAAAGGACCGAAGGGTATTATATGGCTTTTTGGGGAATGTTTTTCAAAATAGACTTTTCTTTTTGAAAATAATTTCTTTTAAAACCTTTTTGAAAAATAATTTTCAAAACTTTTATATAATCTGGTAACCTTCAGCTCAGATACCAAGTGTGATATCCCACGTCCGTTAATGTCACTCACAAAGGGAATGCATTAAGTTTTGTGAAGCGTTATAGGTAAAGAGACACAGAATATTAGAAGACAGATATATATATAAAAAAACAGCGGAATAAAAGTTTTATTTATCATAAGATACCATGGTCCAAAAACATCACGTATCTGAAATAAAAAAGCCCTTTACAACATAAAAGTTACTGTCTTGTACTTCAAAAATATCAGAGAACATAAAAGAAGTAAAATTCCCCAAGAACAAAATATAGCCATAGCAACAAGAATACGAGCTTGAGCCATACATATCAACAGCTCCAACAAAATAAGTAGAATCACGGTCTAGCATGAGTATTGCCTCCTTGAGAATCTGGGGGGAAACAGAAGAAAGAAGGAGAAACAAAAAGAGTCAGACATAAAGTCCGGCGAGTCTAGTGACTTTTAGCAAGTAAATAAATAAAAGTAGCATGACAGACATATAAAGTGGATAAGAGAGATCATTACATAAATGGAAGGTGTGACAAGGTACACAGGATAAGGTGTATATGCTTCTAATGATTACTCTGCACTATTACTAGTATAACCAGAATGGGATGATGCCTTACACTTCAAGGTGGTAGACTTAGGCGTACGTCCAAATGCACCCTAACCACTACCCTAAACGATCGGCTCACTATTTCGTAGATACTCTGTGTCGGCCCCACAGTAGGACGTATCACGTCCTAAAGTGGTAACCCCTCACTGATATGCACAACCCCATATCTACAGGTGTCACAGTCATCTTATCTTCCTTTGCCCAGCTCAAGCGCGCTCATGGCCTAGTCGGTTTGTGTTGCCCACACCGTCCTCCACGTCTGGATTTCTTACAATCAGTCAGTAAGAGTGTCCCTTCTCAGTCTAGTATGGAGTACTTTGTTTGATACCTACTCCGGTTTTAGACTGAAATAGGTCCCACACAATATGATACAAGCTCTCCCCTTTGTCTTGTATCCCTCACTAGGTTTTCACTGACTAAGTATACCACTATGTGTCTTTAATTACATAGCCCTATTCATTTCTATCAGTTATGCTTACCCTAAAAGGTGTCTTTAATTGCATAAATTTATTTTTCCCTCCGGTTATGTAAACCACCAGGTGTCTTTGATTACATTACCTTATCGGGTTAAGTTTGTGGGCTTGTATGCAAATATTACCCACCCCTTCCAGATTTGCTTAACCCATCTACTGTCTAATCAATTTTACTTAACCCTAACTTTAGTTCATATTCGTACAATCCCTCACGGATTAGTTCGGGCTAAGTAGTCCAATTTATCACCATGTTCATTTATGGTTTATAATGGGCCAGACCTCCCACATTAGGCCTACAACTTGTGGATGTTGGATATGTCGGTCGGGTCCGGGTAGTCTTATTCCACAAGTTGGGCCTAACTTCGTGTCTTAGCCCAATTCGTATTCGCGCACTTAGACGTCTCACATTAGGTTCAACATTAGTGGCTGCTGGATATGCCGGTCGGGTCCGGGCAGACTTTCACCACTAATGCAACCTAACCAAGTGTCACAAGTGCAAGTACAATTACTAATTATAATTATTAAACATTCAGTTTTTATCAAATTCTTACCTATGTCTTTATAGGTAACTATGTCCCCACTTTCCCCCTTTTGAATTATATGTCCAATTAATTATACCTATGCCTTATTAGGTATTTATGCCCATTTACCCAATTATTGAATTATGCGTCCAACTCATGTTCACATTCAAATTATGCCAATATTAACCTTTTTCCCTCCCCGTTCCGTAACTAGCGTGTTCATAATTTACGGCATGTATAGGCTAAATAATAGCCTAATCATAAATTAAAAGGGAAGGTAGCGGAAATATGACAAAGGTGAATGTTCTAACATAACTAGCATAAACATATACTAACATGGTGAACATATAAACATAGATCTAATGAACTTGTGGCAATTAACTGGTTGTAACATAGCAAAGGTGATAAGATGAACATGACAAGATCTAAATTTTAATTTCGATGTCCAACAAGTTCAGATCTAATATGAGAAGCACAAGGGGATCCAAATAATAAACTAGATCTGATTAATGATTTAGGTGTCCACATAATACAGATCTAATAGGTAAAAGTAAATCTAACAAATAAGGATTAAGATCTACATCACATAATGTCCATATAATTCAGGTCTAATAGTTAAAAGTAGATCTAATACAAATAGGGATACGATCTACATCATAGAATGTCCACAAAATTCGGATCTATAGATAAAAGTAGATCTAACACAAATAGAGATTAAGATCTACATCATAAAATGTCCACATAATTCTGATCTATAGATAAAGGTAGATCTAACACAAAAAGGGATTATGATCTACATCATAGAAATTTAGATCCAATTTATAATCAATCCAAAATGTTACATGTTCATAATTTACAATGGATCCAATATAATATATGAACAAATCCAAACTACAATCCTATCAAGTTTACTTTTAAATATTTATTCTAATATTAACTATACTCACTAAGATTGGATTAGAAGATAGAACTAGAAGAGATTGGATCCTAAATCACCAATTGTTTTGCCTTAGTTGATAGTGGTAGATAAGGGATCCAGTTTAATTCAAACACCGGCAGAGTTTGGCCACCATTGATTCTTTGTGGAGAAAACAAGAGAATTGAGGTATATTTATAGTTGCTAATGTCCAGAATTCGAATGCCACCTCAGCCCTAAAGTGAATCAGGTCACGGGTTGCTACCCACTTGAAAAAGGCCCGAATATCCAAAAAACCCTATGGGCGCACTTTATAGGTGCGCCTATGTAAAATTGCCTTGGCGCACTTGTGAAGTGCACTAGTTATCCGTGTTTTGATTTGTCAAACTTTTGTCGTCCGTAACTTCTTCATATGTTATTCGTTTTATGCAAACCACATGTCTATCCTACCAGAATTTCGAGATAGACGTAATGACGTAGTCTGTTTCCCTTAATTCTTAATATTAAATTAATTATTCTTTAATTTATCATCTTTTAATGTCGTTAAAAATTCGAGGTGTTACAATATCAGTCCTTCTCCTATTTGCGTAGGACTTCTGCCTATCCTAAGTTGTCTTCATTCTCCGTCTAATATTGTATGTCTCTCTAACCATATTTGGTCCAAGTAGTAGTCTTTCTGTAGATTCCAACCAATAAGTTGGTGATCTACAGGGTCGTCCGTACAATGCTTCAAAGGGTGCCATGCCAATACTAGCCTGATAATTGTTATTGTAGGCAAACTCCACTGAAGGGAGGTGCTTTTCCCAAGTCCCTCTGAAGTCTAGAATACACAGGCTTAAAAGATCCTCGAGAACTATGTTCACCCTTTTTGTCTGTCCATCTATTTGAGGGTGATAAGAGGTGCTGAAACACAACTGCGTACCTAATGCTTCTTGCAAGCTCCTTCAAAATTCACTAGTGAAAATGGGGTCACGATCACTTCCGATGCTAGGAGGTACTTAATGAAGATCGACTATCTAACAAACGTAAACTGCTGCCAACCATGTTGTCATCCTCTTGCTCTTAACTGGAATGAAATGAGCGCTCTTAGTATGTTTGTCTACTACAACCCAAATATTGGTGTTGCCTTTCTTTGATCTAGGAAAACCATATATGAAATCCATAGAGATGCTCTCCCACTTCCACTTTGGGACCTCCAAAGAATGAATTAAACCACCGGGGTTCTTTTACTCAGCTTTGACTTGCTATCAAACCAAACATTGAGAAACAAATTCTGCTACATCTTTCTTCATCTCAGCCCCAAAAAAAAACTCTTTATATACCTATACATCTTATCGCCACCTAGATGAATAGTCATCTTAGAATGATGGGCTTCCTCTAGGACTATCTTCAACAAACTCCCGGTTTGGGGAACACAAAACCTCCCATCCCGTCGCAACCACCCTTTATCGTCGATGGAATATCTACTGAGGTGACTAGAAGTCTCCCCTTTACTGAGCCTATCCAAGATGTCTGAAATCTATGGATCCTCTATCTGCGAAGCTCCTATCTGATCCATAAGAGTAGGTCGCACCTCTAGTGATGCAAGTAAGCCAGGCAAAAATTCCGTTGAGGGTCTAAAGTCAAAAGTCGATATAAACTCCAAGCTTTTCCTTCCCCCAAACAGAGGAATTAAGGCCATTCTCTTCCTACTCAGTGCGACTTCCACCATATTACCCTTGCCAGGGGTATGTGCAATCTAAAAGTCATAAGATGCTAGGAACTCCATACACCTTTGTTGCCTTAAATTAAGATCCTTCTGTGAGAATAAGTACTTGAGCGATTTATGATCAGTGTACAACTCGAACTTCTCTCCAAGCGAATAATGACGCCATGTCCTTAGCGCGAATGCTATGGCAGCTAGCTCTAAGTCATGGGTATGGTAGTTCTTCTCATGAAGCCTTAGCTGTCTACCCCCATAACATACTACCCTTCCCTCTTGCATCAGAACTGCACTAAGCCCTGTACCACATGCATCAGTGTAAACTATGAACACTTTGTTTCCATCGGGCAGGGTCAAGACTGGGGCTATTGTCATAGCCTTCTTGAGTCGTTGGAAAAAAATATCACAATCCATATCCCTTGAAAACATCAAATTCTTCTTTGTCAGCCTGGTGAGTGGGGCTGATATCTTTGCGAAGTCCTTAATGAACTTCCTATAATAGTCTGCCAAACCAAGAAAGTTTCTCACTTATGTTACGTTCTTTGGGATTTTCCAATCTTGAACTGCATCTACCTTTGCGAGATCTACTGCTATCCCATCTTTAGAGACGACATGCCCTAGAAATCTCACCACTTTTCTCCAAAAATGGCATTTGGAGAATTTCGCCTTAAGCTGATGCACACACAGAGTTCTTAAAACCTTGCTCAAATGTTGGGCATGCTCTTCCTCGCTCTTTGAGAAGATCAGGATATCATCAAAAAAGACCACGACAAACTTATTTAGAAACTCCCGAATCACCCTACTCATCTGATAAACAAAATAGGCGGGTGCATTCGTCAACCCAAAAGGCATAACGAGCCATTCAAAGAAACCATCTGGAGTCCTAAAAGCAATCTTGTCTATATTGTCCTCAACCACCCTCAACAGATGAAACCCCGTGCCCAAGTCTAACTGAGAGAATACTAATGCACCAACAAGCTGGTCAAACAAATCATCTATTCTCGGGAGTGGTTGCCTATTCTTCTTTGTGATTTTCTTTAACTCTCTATAATCCACACATAAGCGAAGTGAACCATCCGCCTTAGTTGCGAATGACACTGGAGCACCCCATTCAGATATGCTTTGCCTAATAAACCCTTTCTCAAGTAGCTCCCGTACTTGCTTGCTAAGATCCATTCTTTCCCTTGGAGTTTTATGGCGCACAGGTAATGCAACTGGCATTGCATTGTCTACCAAGTATATATGAAAATCGATCTCATGCCTCGGAGGTGATCCCCGAACCTCCTCAAAAAAATATGAATACTTATAGACTACTAGTACAGATTGTAGATCTTCAATAGATGCGTCAAGAGACTCTAGGAAACTAAGCTTGACAGACTCGTTGGGTCACAAGAAATCTCGAGGGTCCTCCCATAGCAAGTAAAAAGTCTAACGAGCCTCCTCACACAATCTAGAATGTCACCATAACTGGCTAGACAATCCATCCCTAGAATCAACCCATAGCCCATAAAATCGACACATGCATCGCACTCAAACTCGATGCCTAACACAGATATTCTCAAATCCCAACAAATCATAGACAAATGAGCCGAACCACCAATGGGGTTTGAGATAACAATGGGATCCACTACCATACTAGTATTAAGGTGTAGAGACTGAATTACATAATCAGATATAAATGAATGCGAAGCGCCAGAATCAAGAAGAGTTCTAATGAAACACCCCACCTTCGTTAAGGTCACTCACAAAGGGAATGCATTAACTTTGGTGAAGCATTTTAGGTAAAAGGCATAGATAATTTACAAGACAGACATATAAACAGCGGAAAACTGAAATCATTTCATAAATAGCGTGGTTCAGTCAAAACATTACAAGCATTATCTCAGAACCCGACTTCTAAATTATTACAATAAAACATCTGTCTTGATTTAAAACTCCAAGTACATAAAGAAGCATAAAACAATAGCACAAATCCCCAATAAAAGTGTAACCACAGCCATAGCCCAAGAAAAGAGAATCCAAGCAATACATCTACTCTCTTCAAGCTGGAAAAGGTCTGCACTAAGCTGAAGTATTCCCTCCCTGCTGACCTGGGGGGGAACGGAAGAAAAGAAGGCGAACGAAAACGGGTCAGACATAAGCCTGGTACGTCCAGTGATTATTCAGCATGTAAACAGGTAAAAGGATCATGACATGAATAAACTGAACATAGGACAATACCATAGCAATAAGATAACATAAGATAAGGCAAGATAAACTGAATATACTATCGCACTCATTTCCATTTCTCTGCACCTACTAACGAACGTTTCAACTACCATCATGTGCTCATAACAAAGTGATCCCTTTTCCGATCGGCTTCTACTCGCATGCATTTATTTCTTGTGTCATTCGGCCCTGCTTGATTGTAGATACCTGTGCTGGTCCCACCATGGGGTGTATAAATTCCTATGGTGATAACCTGACACAAATTCAAGATGCACAGTGTATACTACTGATGCCCAATGCCTGCTTTTTCCACTCCGGAGTACGTGCACGCGCATACTCCGCCAGAACCTACACTGCTGCACCACCTGTCGCTATTTTGACCGCTTATAATCAGCCCAGCAATCGTGCCTCACCCTGCCTAGTTTAGGGTATCGTGATACATCTATGTGGGCTACTGCTGAAATGGGTCTCTGTTACTAGGGTTTCCTAATCAACATGTTATAACGGTTAAGTGTTTTCAAATTAACCTAACCCCACCCATCTGTTTAATTAACATGTTGTATTGGTTAATTGTTGCCTTAATTAACTTAACCCTACCATTCTTAGCATGTCCGTCCTTTAGCTTTAATTCATTCATTAAAGCACCAACCTCTCACATTATATCTATGTTGTTGCGGTCGCTGGATGTGCCGGGCGGTTCCGGGCAGTCTTACACCGCAACTCAATCTAACCTCGGGTTTTTTGGCTTAATGCGCTAACCTCTCACATTAGATTTATATTGTTGCAGTCGCTGGATGTGTCGGGCGGTTCCGGGCAATCTTACACTGCAATTCAATCTAACATTGGGTTAGGCATGTTCATCTTTAGCCATTTTACATATTTGTCATATGTGTTATAGTTTTGGTGTTTTTATGTCAATATTCTCCAAGTGTAGTTAGTACTAGTTTTATGCCACATTCACATGTTATGCCCAAAATTTACTTAATTAAACTATACCCAATTTTTCCTGTGTTATAATCGCACGTACAAAGAGATTCAATCTAAGTTCCGAATAAACCTAGTATTCATAAAAGAAAATAAGAAGGTTAAAATAGAGAAGGAGCATAAGAATTGAAATAAGGAAAAATAGGCATGTAAAGGTGTACCCAATTCAAGAATCATATTTCCAATAGGCATGTTGCACATTAACAATAAGTGCGGGAAAGCTAAGCAATTTACACCATAGGTATAAAGATTAGATAGAATTGTACTTAAGAGAATCACTAATTTTGATGTACAACATGATAAGTTCCATTATTCAATCATAATAGTCTCATAGGCATAGGATGTACAACATGATAGGTTCCATCATATTAATCACAACAGTCTCACAGGCATAGGAAATTCAGATTTGACAAAAGAATAAGCATGAATCAGAATTAGGCATAGTTCTAGATCTGATTATTACAGTCATGATTTCTATTAGGTGCTCAAATCGGAATAATAACTGAACTTACAGAAAAAGAACGGATCTTGTATTCTGGGGTCTGATTTCTGAATTTGTTAAGCTTAACCCTTGATGTAGAAGTTTGATTCTCTAGTTTGGATTTGTTTTGTAGCTTTCTAACTTGATTTCTAGTTTGGAGAAGATGAAGGATAGGCTAGCTTAGACATGGAGAGCATGACGGCTTCATAGAATGAGCTCTAAGGTTGAGGTTTGGGTGACTATATAGAAGTTTAGGATTAATATGGGCTTTTATATCAACCTAGGAGTCATCATAGCCGTCTAGTCCAACAAACTGCGTCATTAGGCAAATCAGAAGTCGCCACGTAGCCCTATGACTTAGAAAATCGTCACTGTCCAACACAGTTGGCAGGGGTCGACGGGGGTCGACACCAGATTTCTGAGTTTTTGAATTTCGAACTTAAATGATTATTTAATTATTATTTTTAATTTATTTTCTCCTTACACTAGAAATCTTCTAAGCTCCATAACTTCTTTATACGGAGTCCGATTCATGCAAACTCGGACTCTGTCTCAAGCAGAATTCCGAGACGAACGTAATGGGTTAACCCGTTTCAACCATTACTTCTTTTAAAAATTAAGTGTTCTTTGATTTGTTAATTTTAATATTCATGGAAAATACGGGGTGTTACAGGGTGTTACATCTAATAGGTTGATCGGAAAGAGAAATCAAACATTCCACGGATATTTTCCTATCTCTATATGGAGCACTGATCGCGAGAGCATGCACTTGCCCTCCAGAAGCTCCTGCTTTTACCTTGTCCTTGCTTCTTCGGCCACTCCTTAGAAAAGTGTCCAACCTCTCCGCAACTAAAGCAAGCATTCTTCCTTCTTTTGTATTCCTTGATCAAACGAACCTTTCGTCTACAATTATGGCACTTGCTCTTATCCTTAGCCTTGTCATTCTTTCCACGTTTCATTTGTTGTTGTTGTCCCCTCTTGGACCATACTTTCTTTTTTTGTTTTTACTCAACCTTAACTTCTTTCTTTTTGCCTTTGTCTTCCTCATGCATTAATGCCATATCAACGAGCCTTTCAAAAGTTTCTCCCATTGGAATATGAGACATAGCTAACCCGTGAAGGGGAGCATTCAGTCCTCTAGCAAACCTCAAAGCTTTCTTATGTAGAGTATCAACTAGCTCTGGCCCAAATCATGCTAGTTGATTGAATTTGTTAACATATTCTTTGGCATTCATGCCTCCTTGCTTGAGTGCTATAAATCTTTCCATTTTCATGCTTTTCTCAGCTTGAGAAAGAAATTTCATCTCAAACCTTTGCCGAAAATCATCTCAAGTCTCCACTGGACGCCCCTGCTTGCATCACCTCCCACCAGAACGAAGCTTCATCTTTTAAGGTGACCAGCTAAATCTTCCTACGATCATCCACTCCGAAAATTCCAATTAGATCCCCTGTCTCTTTGAGCCAACTCCTTGCTCCTACGAACGTCTCGGTTCCATGGAATGGCTTTCCTCCCATAGTACAAAAATCTTTGCAAATTTTAGATAAATTATCTACATGCGGAGGAGGAGGAGGAGGAACGACGGGTACAGCTGGGGGAGGAACATTTGCATAACCACCGGAAGGCGTCGTGGCCTCTAGATACCTATGGAACCAGCCTGGTATCATAACGCCATCGGTAATATTAGGTTCCCCAGACATGCTGAAAAGAAAAGGAAAGGGATTCAGGCAAAGGATCGAAATATATTACATATGGCTTTAGGGAATATGTTTTTAAAACGGACTTTTATTTTTGAAAATGCTTTCTTTTAAAACCTTTTTGAAAATAATTTTCAAACTCTTTGATCTAATCTGGTAACCTTCAGCTCTGATACCAAGTGTGACACCCCACGTCCATTAATGTCACTCATTAAGAGAATGCATTAAGTTTCCAGAAGCATTATAGGTAAACAGAAACAAAAATATTACAAGACATATATAAAATAGCAGCGGAATTAAAAACTTTTATTAATCATAAAACAAAACCTCGTGGTTCAAAACATCATAAGCCTGAAAATACATAAACCCAGTACTTCATCTTAAACATTTCTGTCTTGTACTTAAATATCAGTGTACAGTAATAACAAAGCATAAACCCAAAAAAAAATATAGCCATAGTAGAAGAGATAAGAACTCGATCAATACATTGGCTCCAAGCAAAGCTAAGCAGAATCCTGATCAAGCTTGAGTATTCCCACCCTAAGAACCTAGGGGGAAACGAAAATAAAAGAAGAGAAAACAAATGGGTTAGACATAAAGTCTGGCGAGTCCAGTTACATTTAGAATATAAATAAGTGAAAGTGTCATGATAGGCAAATAAAGTGGATAAGAGGGATAACATCATAATAGGCAGGTATGACAAGGTAAACAGGACAAACATGATAAAGTATACTGCACTTCTCTAATGATTTCTCTGCACAAATACTAGTGTCTTATTAACAAGATGATCTACAACATGCATAAGATGGTAGACTTAGGTCTACTTCCAGTGAGAGGTTTTCACCCCCATACAATCAACAAGTAGCCCAACATACTGTAGCTACCCCTAAGGGAATTAACGGGCTCCCGAACATACCGGAGTGTAGATTTACCCTAATCTCTACCCTAATCAATTAGCTTTCTACTCTGTAGATAACCTGTGCTGGCCCCACAGTAGGGTGTATCACTCGACAAAGTGGCAACCCTTCGTTTTCTGGATGTGCACAACCATATCTACCGGTGTCACGGCATCTAAACATCCTCTTCCGGACCCATGCACGCACATGAATCCGTCGAATGCGCCACCCACACCGTCCCTCATATTTGGATCTCTTACAATCAGTCCTTTAAGTGTGCCCCGACTCTAACCTAGTTCGGAGTACTAGTTTGATACCTATATAAGGGTTACTAACCGAAATAGGTCCCACACACAATATGATACAAGATGTCCCCTACGCTTGCATCCCCACTAGATTTTCCACTGGATAGGCCATACCCGAGTAAAAGATTGCACAACCCCACAAGTTAAATTTGTGAGCCTATATCTATATAAATATTAACCACCCACGCAAGATTTACTTAACCCACCCACTGTGTCGAACAAGTTTACTTAACCCCTACTCAAGTTATATGTTCATACAATCCCTATGGATTCAACTAGGTTAAGTATTCCAATTCATTACCATATTCATTTATGGCTATAATGTGCTAGACCTCCCACATTAAGCCAACCACTTGTGTATGATGGATATGCCAATTGGTTTCAGACAGACTTCTACCACAAGTCAGACTTAGCCTCGTGTCTTAGCACACCTCGTGTTCATGCACTTAGACCCCTAACATTAGATTCACCACTTTTGGTCGCTGGATATGTCAGTCGGTTCCGGGCAGACTTCCATCACAAGTGTAATCTAACCTCGTGTCTAAGCATGGTGTAACAACCCGTATTTTCAGAACCAATTTAAAATTTTGATTCAAGCCATTTTAAGGAATATACGAATAGAAATTGGTTATTTTTGCTAAATAAAATTTAAAAATTAGTTTTTAGCTTTTATTTGACTAAAAATAAACTTAGTAAAGGTTTTCAATTGATTTAAAAGCTTTGTTTTGGAAATTTAGAAAATTTGATGTTTAAAATCAATACATAGCCGTTAAAAAGTGAAATTTTACGTATGAGCTCAGAATTCGAAGAAATAAATTTTTCTGGATTCGCAATGATAAATTATTGTTGAGTTCCAAAAGGTGCGTCGAACAAAGTTAGTATGTGGTCGTGCGAGCTAAAACAGTTCAGGGCAAAACAAGCGGTCATTTTACAAAAGAACATTATGCAGACGATCTTAGAATTCGATTCTGGTTTTTGTTTTCTAGATTCGTATTGTCAAATAATGGTTAAATCCAAAAGGCCATAATTTTTGGAGTTAGCATGTGACGGCCCGCCCCGGACTAGCCGACATTTCTCCAAAATGCGATGTGCCGATGTCCAATTAGAACGGGAGGATCGCCAAAGAAAAAGGGTGTGAAGCTAAAACTACCAAAGGAACCTATAATATATCTCACAACGCATGGAATAAAATATAATAATGACATAACTTTGACATAAAACAGGCGAGAAAGTGCATAAGCTGAAAACTAAATCATCATAGCCGCGGAATCCATAATACAGCTTATAATCCAACAACATTATTACAACTTCAAATTACAATCTCTAAAGCAAAAGAAAGAAAATTTACACTACTAATGTCCAAGAAGTGACCAGCTACAACATAGGGAGCATATATGTATATCATACATGGAAGCCTCATGCTCATCTCTGGACAACTACTCGCACATTACCACCTAACCTGTCTCTATTCTGCTCGTTTAGGAGCACCTAGAGTAATAAGAAGAGACATTAAACTCTGGGTCAGACAAAAATCTGGCATGAGCGATAAGCAACAAAACAGAACAATAATAGGTATAATCCAATCATACCTGAACCTGGACCTGCAACCAAAGAGTTAGCACAACAGGATGTACAATAGTCTAAGGTGATACTAACACATGGTGTGAAAATGATGGGAAGGGGTGTGCATGTCATAGTGATAAAAAACATCAAACATAGCAATTATCTTCACATCTCTCACTCAATGCGTAAACATACGATACCTACCACTTTGATCACCCAATTCTTCATTACGATCACTCTGCCCCATGCATTCGTGATGGCTCCACTGCACTGATCCGTAACCACTAATACTTTGCTATGTCCACTCTGCCCCCATGGAGTCGTGATGGCTCCACTGCACTGGCTCATAGCCCTACTACGTCACTTTGCCCCATGGAGTCATAACTATTCCACTGCACTAATCCATAGCCACTTATCCGTCTCTCAGAGGTGAATCAAAGCTATAGACATCAATAACCCCTTGGCCCACGTCCCTCAGCAAAATCCAATTCATGAAGTTAACTCATTGGTTCCCATCTGGATCCTAAGCTACAACTCCTTACTTGGACTACCTTTGCATCTCGGGTTTGATCTCCTCCGAATCGGTCTCCATTTGATTCATCGTTCACGTCTCATGTCCAAGCTCCTTGGTTCGGTTTGCGGTTATTTAAAAGCCCCAGCCATCATCGGTTCGGTTCTATGCATCCTTGGTTCGTACTCGTGGCTACCCATCCGGTTCGGGTCGTGCTCTTCGGGTCGGGTCGAAATAGCTCCACGGCTCGGTTCGGGTGTTCTTCAGCTCACGGTCACTAAGTAGAAGTGGCTCGGTTTGGGGAAAGCTTCATGGTCCTTGGTTCTTTGACGTAAACAAGTCATGCTCGTGCTCCCTAGAGTGGTTCAGATCAGTCCGTGCTTCTTCCACCAGGTCGGGTCGGAGCTGCATGGTGCTCCATGGTTCGGGGCAAGCGGTTCAAGTCGGAGAACTTCAAGCTTCGTGGCTCCACCAGCGGTTCGTGGGAATTGGATGCTTCACGAGCGGGTCGGGTGGTACTTCCCCCTCCCCCCTCCCGATCCGATCCGGTTCCTACACAGTTTTCTGCAACAATTCCAGCGATTGTTTTACGCCATATGACGGCGTTTTCTACAATTCTAACTTTTCTAATCAATCACAAAGCATACCATAAAGTTATAGTAACATGTACAATCAACCATAAACACCAAAATGATGAATAATCAGGCCAATATGAATCAAACATAACCAAAACCCATGGTTTTCCCCTTAATCATGTTTAACTATAACTAATGATAGTATTACAAACTTACTCCAAATTAGCCCAAATTTTTATCAGAGCCCTAAAATAATATTTTAGAATTTTACAAATTTTCCCAGATTTTTCTAAGTCGTAATTTCGCTAATTAACACTAATCACCCCTAATTAGCCGTAATTAGTTAAAAATAATGCTAATCACTCACCTTAGCCACAAATAATCTTACATCTGAAACTTTTCTACTATTTGGCTCGAATTCCTATGCAACACAGCAGCTCCAACTCTGATTTGGTGTTGATTTGCCTTGATCTGATGTAGCTTAGCTTAATCTTCGATTAGAAAGCGATTAGGAGGTGCTTAAATGAAAAATTTGAGAGTAGGGCCATTACTAGGGTTAGGAGAATGAAAGTGGCGGCCGAAAAATGAAAAAAAGGGGTTTCTATATCCCCTATGAGCCTTAACTACCCCTAATCTCAAAATCCCTAATAGAACTAGCTGCTAATTACCCAATTAAGCCCATTTCACTTTCCAAACCTTATTTCAGACATATATCCCGGACGGTAAGTCCGTTTGATTAATGTGACCACTCTACGGAAAGCGAAACCATCATATGAATCCAGTGGAAGTGGTTTCAGGTCAAAACTCCTTACCAATCAAAAGTTATAAGCGAAACAAGATTCACCAGGGGCAAAACAGTCATTAAAAAATCGGCAAAATTCAGGAACATGGGAAATGACCCCAGTAGTCGTTCCCCAAAGTTACACGACCATACGAGTTCATAAGAAAAAGAAATAAATATTCTACGATTCTTCAATGTGTAGAATGAGGGTCGTTACATTCTCCCCCCTAAAGAAATTTCATCCCCGAAATTCCTTAATCAAAACAAACAAAGGATCCCGCATGCCTATCAATCATTTGCAACAATCAAACATACATAACAACACAATAAGCCTATCCTAGCATGCAGTTTACTAACAAGGGAGTACTATATCGATATAAAACCTCAACAGACAAAGAGCTCTGGATACGTCTTCCTTATGTTCTCCTCTGTTTCCCATGTAGTCTCTCTCATTATCACCCCACTGGACTTTGACTAGTTTGGACCGTCTTCCTTCGAAGCTGCTTCATATCGTGCTCGACAATACGAATAGGTCTGCGATTCCCAACCGCCTAGGGTTCTACCTCGATATCATCCAACTGATCTGTTAAAATAGCCACATTAGGGTCATGCACAAACTTTCTTAACTAGGAAACACGAAATATGTTGTGAACTCCTACTATCTTGTCTAGTAATCCAACTTTTGGTCAATCGATCCACAATAACCCAAATACTATCATGGTCCGATCTAGTCCTTGGTAAACCATCGATGAAGTCCATTGAGACTTATTCCCAATTCCATTCAGGAATTTCCAATGGTTGTAACAAACCACTAGGCTTCTTTTGCTCATCTTTAACTAATTGGCAATTCATACTCTTGGAGATAAACTTCCCAACGTCTCTCTTCATCGCTCCCCAGTGATAGGTTTGCTTCATGTCTCAATACGTTTTGTTACCACCAGGATGTATAGTCAATTTCGTGTAATGACGTTCTCTAAGCACTTCATCTCTCAATCCGTTAACATTGGGTATAACTAGTCTCTCATTCTTTCTAAGCCATCCTTTTCAATCAAGTCCATACTAGTTCATTTTCTCACCATTGATATTCATCCCTACCTTGGGGATGATTTCCATTAGGTTAGGATTGTCCTACTAACTGGAACCAGTCAGCTCAATCAAAGTCGGTCTAGTTGTCAAACTTGCTAACATTTCTGGATCCAATCCATACTTAGGTCTGAAACTATATCCCAAAATATACTCCAATTACTTCCATTCAAGAAACATAGCATGTAAACTGGCATGTCTCCCACTCAATGCATCAGTACAACACCTAGTCTGGTACCACATGCATCCGTGTATACCGTCATCTCTTCATTCTCTATTACCAGAATCCTGCAGGTGATAGTATACTCAAGGGACTAAAAATAGGAACAAACATAGCAACCATAGCATCCATCAAACATGTGCTATCTGTCAACTGCTAAAGCCATAAATACCCGACGCCTACCTGACTGGTCCAACCAATCTCAAGGGCTAATGGAAGCCCCGGACTAGCCGACGTTTCTCCAAAATGCGCTATGTCAATGTCTTACTAGCACGGGACGGTCGCCAAAGAAAAAGGGTGTGAAGCTAAAACTACCAAAGGAACCTGTAGTATATCTCATAGTGCATGGAATAAAATATAATAACAACATGACTTTGACATAAAATAGGCGAGACAGTGCATAAGCTGAAAAGTAAATCATCATAGCAGCGGAATCCATAACACAGCTTATGATCCAACATCATTATTACAACTTCAAATTACTGTCTCTAAAGAAAAAGAATGAAAACGTACACTACTAATGCCTAAGCAGTGACCAGCTACAACACAGAGAGTATATATGTATATCATACGTGGAAGCCTCCTGCTCGTCTCCGGACTGCTGCTCATGCATTACCACCTAACCTGTCTCTAGTCCACTCGTTTAGGAGCACCTAGAGTAATAAGAAGAGAAATAAAACTCTGGGTCAGACAAAATCTGGTATTAGCAATAAGCAACAAAACAGAACAATAATAGGTATAATCCAATCATACCTGAACCTGCAACCAAAGAGTTAGCACAATAGGATGTACAATACTCTAAGATGATACTAACACATGGTGTGAAAATAATGGGGAGGGGGTGTGCATTTCATAGTGATAGAAAAACATCAAACATAGCAATCATCCTCACATCTCGCACTCAAGGCGTAAAGCATATGATATCTACCATATTGATCACCCAATTCTTTGTTACGATCTCTCTGCCCCATGGAGTAGTGACGGCTCCATTGCACTGATCCGTAACCACTAATACTTTGTTATGTCTACTCTGCCCCATGGAGTCATAACAACTCCACTGCACTAGCTCATAGTCCTGCTACGATCACTTTTCCCAATTGAGTCATAACAACCCCACTGCACTGATCCATAGGCATTGATCCGTCTCTCAGTGGTGAGTCAAAGCTATAGACATCGATATCCCCTTTGCACACGTCCCGCAGCAATGTCCAATTCATGAAGTTAACTCATTGGTTCCCATATGGATCCTGAGCTATAACTCCTCATATGGACTACCTTTGCATCGTGGTTTGATCTCCTACGGATCGGTCTCCATTTGATTCATCATTCACGACACATGTCCAAGCTCCTTGGTTCGGTTCGCGGTCATTTAAATGCCCTAACCATCATCAGTTCGGTTCTACGCATCCTTTTTTCGTACTCGTGGCTACGCATCCGGTTCGGGTCGTGCTCTTCGGGTCGGGTCGGAGTAGCTCCATGGCTCAGTTCGGGTGTGCTTCAGCTCGTCGCCACCAAGCAGAAGCAGCTCGGTTCGGGGATGGTAAGCTTCACGGTCCGCAGTTCTCTGACGCAAACAAGTCATGGTCGTGCTCCCTAAAGTGGTTCGGATCGGTCCGTACTTCTTCCACCAAGTCGGGTAGGACCTGCATGGTGCTCCATAGTTCGGAGCAAGCTGTTCGGGTCAGAGAACTTCAAGCTTCGTGGCTCCACCAGCGGTTCGTGGGAAGGGGGTGCTTTACGAGCGGGTCGAGTCGTACTCCCCCTCTCCCAGATCGGATCCGGTTCCTGCACAGTTTTCTGCAACTTTTCTAGTGACTGTTTTACGCCATATGACGGCGTTTTCTACCATTCTAACTTTTCTAATCAAACACAAAGCATACCATAAAGTCATAGCAACATGTATAATCAACCATAAACACCAAAACGAGGAATAATCATGCCAATATGAATCAAACATACCCAAAACCCATGGTTTTCCCCTTGATCATGTTTAACTGTAACTAATGATAGTATTAGCAATCTTACTCCAAATTAATCCAATTTTTTACCAGAGACCTAAAATAATATTTTAGAATTTTACAATTTTTTCCAGATTTTTCTAAGTCAAAATTTTGCTGATTAACACTAATCACCCCTAATTAGCAGTAATTAGTGAAAAACAATGCAAATTACTCACCTTAGCCACAAATAATCTTAGATCTGAAACTTTTCTACTATTTGGGTTGAATTTCTATGCAACACAACAGTTCCAACTCTGATTTGGTGTTGATTTGCCTTGATTTGATGTAGCTAAGCTTAATCTTCGATTAGAAAGCGATTACGAGGTGTTTAAATGAAGAATTTGAGAGTGGGGGCCATTACTAGGGTTTGGAGAATGAAAGTAGCGGCTGAAAAATGAAAAAGGAGGGTTTCTCTAGCCCTTATCAGCCCTTAAATACCCTTAATCCCGAGATCCCTGATGGACCTAGTTGCTAATTACCCAATTAAGCCCATTTAAGTTGTTTTTCACTTTCCAAACCTTATTTCAGCCATATCTCCCAAATAGTAAGTCCGTTTGATAAACGTGACTACTCTACAGAAAGAGAAACCATCATTTAAACCCAATGGAAGTGGTTTCAACTCAAAACTCCTTACCGATCAAAAGTTATAGGCGAAACAAGATTCGCCAGTGGCAAAACGGTCATTTAAAAATCGGCAAAAATCATGAACATGGGAAATGACCCCAATAGTCATTCCCCAAAGTTACACGACTATACAACTTCATTAGAAAAAGAAATAAATATTCTACGATCCTCCGATGCGTAGAATGCAGGTCGTTATATAGCGTATGGGCGTGCAAGAAGAAAAGGTACGTTAAAATCGCATTTTTGAAGCTAATTTGAGCAGTTTTACAAAGGAACATTATTGAGACGACCTCGGAATTCGACGATTTTTTTTTATTGAATCCGTAGCGTCGAATAAAGCTAAGATTCCAAAGTTCATGATTTTTAGAATCAGTATGTGACCGTGCATGATTTTACAATGAAAAAACAGTCACTATTTTGACTTTAAAAATTCGTTGTTTTTCATACGGACTCAGAATTTGAAGAAAGTTCCATAATGTCAAAGAGTAGATTCATGTCAATTTTCATCAAAAACGGATCCGTAGGTGTCCACACGGATTTTTAAATGATGAAAATAAGCAATATTTAAGTATAATAAAATATAAAATTAATAAAAAATATATTTTGGCTCGAGTATAAAAGATCGTAAACACTTATAAACCTAACCCAAAATCCTTATTCAGCCATAACTCCTCTTTCTTCAAGAGCATGAAAATCCTCTTCTTAGAAAAATCAAAACAATTCAAATACAAAGTTATAAATCGCGAAATAAATATTAATGTAATCCTCATGAGAAGCTCCTCAATTTAATATGCATTTCAGTGGGGTTCAGCATGTTTTGGTCACTGTGTTCAATGCAGTGTGCGATTTTGGTAGCCTAGGGCTTGAGATTTTGTAAATTATAAGCAACGATGTTCGATTTGGTTATTATATTTGGATTCATGGTAGGAATTGTGAGTTGTTTGCGAAGTTTGAGACGAAATGGTGACAAAAAGTGTCAAGGAAATGAAGGTGGCAACTGACGTTTGACAGTAGACGTGATTTTTGGGGAAGCTTGAGTTTGAAATTCATGTGTTGAGATTGTAGAGGAGAAGAAGAGAAGAACAACGGTGTTTACGGTTTGTGATTTCGTGTAGAAACGAAGGAGAAATAGGTGGAGGAATCTTGCATGAAAATGGACATGGGAGGAGCTGTGCGTGAGTTTCTTATAGGAGGGAGAAGATGAGAAAGGTGATTAAGTGGTAGATTAAGGTAATTAATTAATTTATATGTTAAGTTAATTACATATACATGTACATGAAACTTGTAAAAAGCATAACTTTTTCATACGAACACGGAATTCAGAAAACTGGATCCATTGGAACCGTATCGACGAGAGCTTCGCAATGAAATTGATTTGGAGAGATTTGGAGCTCATCTCAATTTTTGATGGAGGAAAATGTCATATTCGATCAATCGATCATTTGGCGATATTTAGCGACAAACCAATTAAGGTGAGAACTCCTTCTCACTAAAAATTATTTTATCATGTTATTATATTCTTGTAAAAAAATATATAACATTACCAGTGTAGATTTCTATTAGTTTTAATCACTATAAATTGTATACGGTGCCTGTTAGTTCACATCTCTCGTCCACATACCATGGACGATTTAATTGGCTGTATTATGTGTTGATTTGACTGTTGAAATGTTCAACATACTAAAAATAATGTTAATATTAATATGGTAGTTGAAATTAAATTATAAATATTTATTTATAATTTAAACAGTGAAAATTAGTTAAATAGAAAATAATTCAAACCGAATTAGAATAGGTTAAATTTATTAACCAATGATTTATTTAAACAGACTGTTGTTGTTTGAAAACCCTACACGGGTATTGGGATGATATTTGACATACACAAATCCCAATATTTAATTATATGTCAATCGATGGGTTGACAGGCTATGATGAGCGTTATTTATTTATTTTAATGCTCACACAGTTGTAAGTTTCACTCTGGATGTGAATGGACGGTTTAATGATTATTTATCATTATTGTTGAATACATGCGATGTTCGAAATCCATATAACTGAATATACGGTAATTGATTGAGTCACATTCCGATTCAAAAATAAAGAATATTTTTAAAATAAAGAATCTTTTAAAATAAAGAATATTTTAAAATAAAATGTTTTAACAATAAAAATCACATTTTTATTGTATGTATAAACAAATAAAAGAAGCATATGTTAGAATACATTTTTGTTAGATAAAAATGCCATCTTTAACATGTTAATGGAGAATAAAAGAAGCATATGTTAAAATACATTTTTGTTAGATAAAAAAAATGTCATCTTTAACTGTTAATGGAGAATAAAAAAAGCAAATGTTAAAATACATTTTTTAGATAAAAAATTGTCATCATTAACGTGTTAATGGAGAATAAAAGAAGCATTTGTTAAAATACATTTTTGTTAGATTAAAAAATGTCATCTTTAACATGTTAATGAGGAAGAAAAAGAATCATGGGTTAAAATATTTTTGTTTGATAAAAATATTATTTTTTAACATGTTAATGTTGTGAATTAATTAGTTATGTGTTGAATAAAAAAATTTGAACAATAAAAATATCATGTTTACTGAGTGTATAAACCATATAAAATATTCATGTGTTGAATGAAATGTTTGAACAATAATGTAGTTATGTAGTTAAACGCCATTTTAAACCCGAACGGGTTTATCGACCGACTTTATTCATTTTATATTAAATATCAAAAAGAAGTGATTCAAAATTTAATATTTTGAAAGTATTATCATTTTAATATGATAAAGATATAGAATACTCAATTTTAATTTAAAATTGAAAATGAAGTTGAAATCGTTTTAAAATGAATTTACAAATGATTTATAAAATACAATTTAAATGGAATCGATGAAATATATATAATATGCATAATATATATATTTAATGGCCTGAATAGAACGCGCCGCACAGTGACCGCTCGCGAATTTCGACCATTAACTTCAAATTGAGGTAACGGGAGATCCGATTGTCGGATTATCCTAAAACCAAAAACGGTGGGTTCGTATCGAAAAGAGCTTTCCAATGAATATAAGAAGTTTTAAAGTCTAACGGTTGGATTTGGAATTATGTCCAAATCAATTTTGAAAAAGGTCGCTATGGATGAAGTTCGGTGGCCGTTATTGGAAATCGACTTACAGGCCTTAATAAAATTATTAAAAATAGGGAAAAATTATGAAAAATCATAATTAATAATATGGAAAGATTTTGGATGAAAAAAAATTCATATTTAAAAAGATAAAAATATATTTTTATCGAAATGAACTAGTTTTTAACTAGAATAAATCTTTAATTAAGATTTAATGGAGTTTTCCAATTAATTAATATTTATTTGGAATTAAATAAAATAAATTGGATTTTGGGTTTGTCATGAATGGTGTCTTAAATAACACTGTTCTTAAACCCCTGTGAAAAGAATAAATCTTTTAATTAAGATTTAGATAAGTTTATTAATTAACTAATGCTTAATTAAATTTGAAATGAAAGTTGATGGTGGGTTTATCGTGAACTATGTTTTAAACGATATTTGTTCTTTAATCCCAATTAGCAGTGAAAATATACTTCGGAATTTATAAACTTTTATTAAGATTTAAATGGAATTTATAAATCTTTTATTAATATTTACATGCAATTTATAACTCTTTTATTAATATTTAAATGAGAATTTTTCCAAAGCAAAGTTTTCTAACTTAATAGAATAAATTGGAATTGAAGGGAATTTGATTTAACAATAATCGAGATAAGATTTTGTGAATGAAGACCGTTGCTATATATGGAATTTAAAAAGGCCTTGTCGTTATTCCGTTTATATTATTAGTTTGATATGGAAATATATATTGATTATATATTAATCCGTTATCCGTGAAGATTCCATAGTTAATGGAAGATGATTTGGGTTTATCGTGAACTGCGTTTTAAATGACATTAGTTTTTTAATCCAGTTAAAGATAAAGATTTATTTCCTAAATTTGAATAATCATAAAGTAATGATTTTTGATATTAAAACCAAATCAGAGTTTTAATAAATATTTAATTAGATTGAAATGGGAATGAGATATTTTAATTTATTGAATTCTTGAAATGATCGAGAATGGAGTACCACCAGTTTTACTCCGGGCGAAAGTTTAATTCTTTAATTAGAGATAAACGTGAATTGGTAATTAAATTTACCGATAATACTATGGGTGTTAGATACAGAGTGCTACTAGTTTTGCTCTGTGGGATGAATAGGTTGGGATTGGGATAATAAATATAAATAAATGATTACTTCAGTAAGGTTCGATAATCCCGACTAGTTAATAAAATCTTTTGAAATTGATATCCAAAGGAAGATTAAAGAATAAATTTAAAAGAATTTATCTTTGATATAATTAATGGGAACCTTTCCCTAATAATGTGAATATTTTATTAAAAGAATATTCTGAATTGGAGTGAGGCGTACGATGTGTTTTTATAGCACTTGATTATAAAATACGCGAATTATTCGAAAGACCAGGTTTACCCCATTTTGGATAATTAATACGATGACCAAGAGTCGAAGATGTGGATAGTGGTTGAAGACCGGAGATCTTTACATCGTTTGGATGATTAATGATGTCTTGGTTGGGTCGTACACCCAAGAAAAGGAAATAAGTGGTGATCGTCAAAACGTACTTGGAGATCGACGGATATGCAAGGACCTCTCTCCTGTATTGGACATATGGGACGAGGAATAAGGTGTCTCCGGTTTCGTTCAGACCCAGAACAAACTTGTAACGGATGATATGTCTGACGTAGTATTCCTTTATGCTGTATTCGTTGATCTCTGCTAAATATATATCTGTTTGGTGGCGGAGAATTTATTCTCTTGCTTAACACCCTTCTCTGAGACATACGAGCATAGAGGTTATATATTGGCAGAAATTAATGGTATGGTATGGACTGACATTGTGGCATGCTAAGATGCAAAGGATCAAGGCTTTTGTTGAAAAGCCGAGTCTTGGGGATGATGATCAAAGCACAGCTTATTTAGGCATAGCTTTGTGTATAGCGTTACTTCGCAAGCCTCGCACCCCGGTATGGACCAGAAATGGGAGAGGACTACAGGGAGAACATACGTTTCTTTCTAGCTAAGAGTGGTGTCATAGTATGGATCCCAGACATTTTACGTATTTGGATGATGGAATGAGGCGCCTCAGATATTGAGTCCCTAATGGCTCAGATTTATGCCCCATAGGGTAGGGAAACGTATTGTTCAGGCATTACCAATCCACTAAATTATTTGTGGACTGGCCCTGAAGATCTAAGGTGCAGTTGCGGTTGTATCCTGAGACATGGTGGGCTAGATTGTCTCGAATTCGGTAAGGACGATCCCTTCCCTTGGTTCATAGATGGAAATCCAATTTCCACACATTGTACATTTTTTATTGTAGAACTAGTATGGTGACATGATATATGGTACCCATGTCGTCAATGATTGATACATTTATATTGGAGGTTGTTTTTGACACTATACACTTATAGTAATAATAATAAAAGATGAAATTTCGCGTATCAAGCATATTTGGCTATTATAAGGGAAAACTCTATCCTTCGGCTTGCGATGCATTGTGTGATGGGACCTGAGTCTTATAATAGCTTCAGTTTTCCAAATAACATTGCGTTGTTTTATTTTAAACTAAGATTCATGTAGAGTAAACCCGTTCCGTCTTATACGACGTGGTGCCATGATTTCCTAACTTGTAAAATAAAGATTAATAACTGTTTTAGTTCTCACACCAGTCCCATGACTGACTGGAGTTTATTGCTTTAACCTGAACTTTGGGTGCCCCTATTTTCACACGAGCAGCTAGTAGTTTTGGTTTTGCAAATATTATATTCACGGGATCCTGGTTTATAGCTGAAGCGATATTCGGAAAGCTTTGTATCC
The DNA here is from genome assembly GCA_030737875.1 of Allium sativum. Lineage (NCBI taxonomy): Eukaryota > Viridiplantae > Streptophyta > Magnoliopsida > Asparagales > Amaryllidaceae > Allium > Allium sativum. The sequence continues at coordinate 618,709,684 of CM060919.1, read as the reverse complement.
GTGTATTTCTTTCAGTTGTATTTTGTATTATTTTTCCGCTGCTATTTAAATGTAATTTAAATCTCTGATATTGTATTTCCAATGTGTAATATTAATTTATACTCTGATATATTCTCGTACTCTGATGTAATTATTGTAATAGGCAATAAAATATTATTATGTTTTGTGTTCTGATTTGTCGTGTTCTCAATTCAATCCGGGCTTTTCTTTATGGGGAAGTTTGGGTCGTTTCAGTTTTGTATTAGAGCTTTGGTTTACAGAGCTCGAGAACAAGATACATTAGAACCGAATGAAAGAATTCATCAGAGATTGGATTAGTAATATCCAATGAGAATGACCTGTTAGAGATGGGATCAGTAGTATCCTAGAACGAGTGTAAGGAGTGTTGTCTTTAAAAACAAAAATGAAAACAAAATTTGTTTTGAAAATTTAAACCTTATTATATGTATTCGAATATTTTATTTTAAATTGATTTGGACAATCAAGTATATAGAGAATTCTAATATACGTCTGATCCACGTGCATACGATATCTCAAATATACTGGGTAGATATAGAATTACACTCTAGTGGCTCGGGGATAATTCTGATAATTGACGCGCCGTCATCAGTGTTTATGTTCGAGATTCGAAAGTGGGATATCTATATATTTCCAACTGAATGGTGTGAGAACCAAAACTTAGTTAGAGTTTATTGCTGTGATTTGACAATAAAATATGATTTTTGACTATATATAAAAGTTATATATTTGAAAAGTTAATCAACTAACTGAATGTTGGTTGTGTTGTTTGATTATTAGTTTAATTAATAAAATTGTTGAAACCAATATGAAAATGAATCATAAATTGAGTCAAATCAAAAATAAATATTGAACTAAACTAAAATTTTATTAGAATTGCATGTTTGTACATGTATATACAATGAATAGGTCATAGCATGTAAGCTAAGAAGAGGAATAAAATTGTATGCCCGATAAATAGGTATATGTTTACTATATTCCTTGGGTTTGACGATTGGCAAGCCGCTTGGCTTTTTCTTTTTCTTTTGGGTTGATGAGGGCCATGTGAGGTAAGTTGCGGTTTAAAAGGTTTCCCCGTAAAAAGGGGGTTTTGGCGAAATTTTTTGAAAATTTAGGGTGTTAGCCAAATTTTTCAGAAATTAAAAAATTCTTAGAAACTGAAAAAGTTGAAGAATGAAAGCCAGAAGAAAAGTTAAGTTGGTTAGTTAAACAACTTTTAGCTCCTTTCCTTTTCGTGGACCAAAAGATTTTAAGTGGGGGAGATTGTAACGACCCGTATTTTCAGAACCAATTTAAAATTTTGATTTAAGCCATTTTAAGGAATAAGCGAATAGAAATTGGTTATTTTTGCTAAATAAAATTTGAGAATAATTTTAAAATTAGTGATTATCTTTTATTTGACTATAAATAAACTCAGTCAAAATTTTCAATTGATTTAAAAGCTTTGTTTTGGAAATTTTGAAAATTCCATGTTTAAAATCAATACGTAACCGTAACACCCCACCTCCGCTAGGGTCACTCACAAAGGGAATGCCCTAGTTTTGGAGGAGCGTTATCGAGGTAAACAATCACAAAATTATTACAAGATAGAATATAAATAAAACAATGGAAGATTCAAAAGCTAAATTTCATAACTTTCAAAAAGAGTCAAAACCTTTTACATCAAATAGCCAAGGTCATTGTTTTCCATTACAATAAATTCTGTCTTGCATAAATAAAGAAGCATAAACTTAAAACAACAAAAGTAGCTTAATTCCCCGAAGGTAGCAGAAATGCAGCCATGGCATAGCTCAAGATCAAACCGTACATGAGCTGAACCGAAAGCAAGTGAAATCCAAGCTAAGTGCTAGAGTTTCCTCCCTGAGAAACTGGGGGGAAACGGAAGAAAAAGAGGTGAAAGAAAACGGGTCAGTCATAAAGCCGGGTAAGTCTTAGTGACTTTCAGCATAAAAACAAGTAAAGGTAACATGACATGTATAAACTGAAAGTAAACATAAGGATGATGACTAGATGGGCAAGATAGACTAAGATAACATAATAAATCAAGTATAAATCAAGTATAGCATCACATATTCAAGGTTCTCTGCATCAACTATACTAGAATCCCAAACCCATATCTTATATTAATCATGAAATGATCCCTTGGCCCAATATCATGAAATGACCCATTTCTAGGACCAACCAAACGATCCACTAATCAATCGGCTCCCTACAAGTTATAGCTCGTTGTGTGTCTGTGTCATACGGCCCTATCATAAATGTAGTCACCTGTGTTGGGTCCACCATTGGGTGTATCAATCCCTATGATGCCAACCACCGACACGAATCAAGCACGTACAGATAAACCTACGGATGCCCAATGCCTGCTTTTTCAACTCCGGACCACGTGCACGACCATATCCCGCCTGAACCTACACTGGCACACCAACACAACCGTCATTCTGGTCGCTTACAATCAGCCCAGTAATCGTGACCCACCTTCCCTAGTTCCAGGGTATCATGATACATCTAGTGGGTTACTGCTGAAATGGACCGCGTAATTAGGGTTTTCGTCCAATAAATTAAGTGTTGTCGTTTAAATTCGTGACTTAACCCTTATCAGTCTAGCATGTCAAGTTGGTTAAGTGTTGTCACTCAAGTTCGTGACTTAACCCGCCTACGTGTCATGTTAAATTTGATTAAGTATTGTCGTTCAAGTACATGACATGTTCGTGTCAAGTTTCAAGGCAAGTTTCATGCCCACATCCAGATTCAAGTTATAAGAATGCCCATGTTCAAGTTTCATGTCATGTTCGTGTCAAGTTTCAAGGCAAGTTTCATGCCTACATCCAGATTCAAGATATAACAATGTTGATGTCAAGTTTCCTGGCGAGTTTCGTACCCAGTTTCCTATAATTACCAGTTTTTCCCAACATTACCCCGTCTAAATATTAGGCTAACAATCTTAGCCTAATTTTCCGTCCGCATGATTTTTTGCATAATATTAGGCTAAAAACTTAGCCTAATTTAACGTACACAAAATTTGCATAAAGAAATTCATTAACATGACATAGGTGTAATTCTTGGCATAGTCAATATGAACACCATAGGTGTGTACTTGCAAAACAATCAAAATGAATATCATAGGTGTGAACTTGCAACGTAGACTAAACCAACATACATATATGTGAATTTGCAACATAGACTAAATCAAATTACATATATGCGAACTTGCAAATCAATCACGAACATATGAATAAGTGTGAACTTGAAATATGACATAAGTTTAACATATACACATAAACATGTAGATCTAACATTTGGTCACATATGTGATATGATTTCACAACCTAAAACTTGCATAACATGATAAACTACACAACTTGTCATCACGGGTTATACTCCAAGTTCATATACATATGAATAGACTTATTCATTAATTCCCAATTCAACATGATGATAGAATAGAACCACAGACATAGATCAACATAATAAACATTGCTCTATTATCAATTTATTTCCAAGGCATGACCTAACTGAATAAATTGAATTAAACATCGCAGGCATAACATTATGAACATGAAAAGGTTTGAATAATAATCTAGATTCAAGAACACGGATAGATCTAACTTAAATAGAAAAATCCCCAAAATCAAGACAAATAAAGAAAATAGGTCTGAATAAAAAATCTAGCTTAGATCCAATTTCGTAGTCATAATTCTAGGCAATAACCTCATGGTCATGAATCATAGGTGATTAGTCATAATTATCCTTGTCATAGTCATAGGTAATAGTCTTATATTCACACTCATAGGCATGGGCATAGTCTTATGTTCACTGTCATAGTCATAGGCATAGTCTTATGTTCACCGTCATAGTCATAGGCATAGGCATAGTCTTATGTTCACAGTTATAGGCATAGCTTTATGTTCACAGTAATAGGCATAGTCATGGTCTTATGTTCACAGTCATAGGCGTAGTCATAGTCTTACGCCATTAACAATAGCTTCAACGTCGTAGGCAATATTCAAAATAGTCACGATCCAAGAAGAAAACAAGAATAGATATGAATCATACATAATTCAATTCCAATTTAACATGCCATATTAGATTTATAGTTTTTATCTAAAAGTAACTGGAACTTACAGATCGTGGTCTAAGAAATTTAGATGCAGAAGTCAAGTCTAGAAATTTGTTGTTGAATCGTTGAATCTTGCTTTGATTGTAGAAGCAAATCCCCAATATGAAATTCCTAGCCATAGTCTTCAAGAAATAATCTTTGCATTTTAATTTAATTTAATTTAGAGGAAGAAGAAGAAGCCATGATCATCAAGAGTTTGTGCAGCATAAGGTTAGAGAAGAATGGTGTAAAGAGAATGAGGCTAGGGGGCTGTTTATATAGGAATAAGAAACTAGTTTAGGCCCTTAGATAAATCCTAGAACTGATCTGAGCCATCAAAAACGTCATAGGCTCGCAAACAGACCCACACAGCCAACCAGTCACATCCAGGCCGACCAGGGAGGTCGACCCCCAGGTCGACCCTATGGTCGACCTGGTCTGGCCAGGTCGACCCCAGGTCGACCCTATGGTCAACCTCGGCTCTGGGCGGGAATTTTCCCGCCCAGCCCGCTTCTGGGTTTTGAATTCGAAATTCGAATTCAAATTTCGAGCTATTTTCGATTTTGAAAATCTCTGAAACTTCTGAGGGTCATATCTCCCTCATACGGACTCCGATTCTCGCAAACTCGGACTCGTTTCCAAGCAGAATTTCGAGACGAACGCAAGAGCGCAACCTATTTCCCTTGATTCTTATTTTAAAAATTAATTCCGCCTTGATTTATGGTTTTAACACGTTATTAAAATACGGGTTGTTACATTCTCCCCTCCTTAAAGGATTTCGTCCCCGAAATCTTCAAGTTAGGAAGAATGCATCCTATCATCCAATCAACCATCTACTCAACCGTCATCCATAAGCAACCATTATCCTTAAAAGATTTCTAATGCTATATGAACATATGCATAAAGTGTGTGTATATATTCCTTATCTAATGCAAATGATCAGGCCTGATTGATCTTCCTAATGCAAAATATGTTTAGTGCCATGAGTCCAACATGTATGCAAATAGTCCTAGTCACATTAACACTATATGTGTGCACAAACATCCATCCATATGCAACATCCACATGATAACGCATTCAATTTCATCCCTAAACAAGTATAAACACTCATGCATATGCAATATGAAAATGTGTATGAGCCTATCTAGTGCCTAATGTGTGTTATGCAACCACGAGCAACCACATGCAACCACTTGCAAACATCAACCATAACATGTTTCAATCACATGTTTACATCCAAAAGGTTTCTACCAACGGTTCTCAAGATAGGATTGAGAAGATAAGCAAGATAAAACAAAGCGTCTAGGAGAGGAAGTTAAAGATGTACCCCTAGAAGGTCCTGCCTGCGAGCCTTGCCCTTGCTTCTTAAGGCAGTTCTTGCAGATATGTCCAGTTTCACCACACTGGAAGCATGCTCCCATCTTCATCTTCTTCTTTCTACAATCCTGGACTATATGCCCCTCAATACCGCAGAAGTGGCATTTTCTTTTATCACGCGTCTTGTTATCCTTATTGTTGTTTTTTTTCTTGCCTCCTTTCTCGGAGTCTACCTTCTTGTTTTGAGATTCATTCGCCTTGACCTCCTTCTTGCCATTCTTGTCTTCTTCACTTATGAGCGCCATGTCTACTAACTTTTCGTAAGTAGCCCCCATAGGTACGTGGGTCATAGCCAAGCTGTGAAGTGGCTCATTCAATCCTTTGACAAAACGGAGGGCCTTCTTATAAGGGGTATTCACTAAGTCTAGTCCAAATCGAGCCAGCTGATTGAATTGATTGACGTACTCCTTGACCGTCATACTTCCTTGCTTAAGAGATAAGAACTTTTCCAGATGTAAACTTCGTTCAGCTTGCGAGAGGAATTTCATCTCAAACCTTGTCCAGAAGTCCATCCATGTGTCAGTAGGTCTTTCAGCGTTAGTGACTTCCCACCAATAGGAAGCTTCGTCTTTGAGCAACCATATTGCCAACTGTACCTTATGCCTATCGTCCACCTCGAAGATAACGAACAGATCCTCGGTTTCTTTATGCCTGTTCCTCGCTTCTACGAATGAATCAGTTCCCTTGAAATCCTTTCCACCCATGGCCCTAAAATCTTTACAGATCTTTGAGAAAGCAATTGCACGAGGAGGGGGAGGAGGAGGGGGAATAGCTGCTGCTGGAGGAGGAATATCTGCTGGTCATGCATCGTTGGCCCTAGCCTCTAAATACCTCCTGAACCAGCCAGGTATTGGCACGCCCTCTGGAAAGTTAAGATTCCCATACATGCTGTAATGGAAAAGAAGAGGTTCAAACGAGGGAACAAAGGATAGTGCTAATGGCTTTTGGGGAATAGCCTTTAAATAATACAAGACTTTTCTTAAAAATGCTTATTTGTAAACGGTTTTGAAAATAATTTTAGAAGGTTTTCTATAAAAAAATCCCAGTCTGGTAACCTTCTGCTCTGATACCAAATGTAACACCCCACCTCCGCTAGGGTCACTCACAAAGGGAATGCCCTAGTTTTGGAGGAGCGTTATCAAGGTAAACAATCACAAAATTATTATAAGATAGAACATAAATAAAACAGCGGAAGATTCAAAAGCTAAATTTCATTACTTTCAAAAAGAGTTAAAACCTTTTACATCAAATAGCCAAGGTCATTATTTTCCATTACAATAAATTCTGTCTTGCATAAATAAAGAAGCATAATCTTAAAACAACAAAAGTAGCTTAATTCCCCAAAGGTAGCAGAAATGCATCCATAGCATAGCTTAAGATCAAACCGTACATCAGTTGAACCGAAAGCAAGTGAAATCCAAGCTAAGTGCTAGATTTTCCTCCCTGAGAACCTGGGGGGAACGTAAGAAAAAGAGGCGAAAGAAAATGGTTCAGTCATAAAGACGGGTAAGTCCTAGTGACTTTCAGCATAAAAACAGGTAAAGGTAACATGACATGTATAAACTGAAAGTAAACATATGGATGATGACTAGATGGGCAAGATAGAATAAGATAACATAATAAATCAAGTATAAATCAAGTATAGCATCAAATATTCAAGGTTCTCTGCACCAACTGTACTAGAATCCCAAACCCATGTCTTATATTAATCATGAAATGATCCCTTGGCCCAATATCATGAAATGACCCATTTCTAGGTCCAACAAAACGATCCACTAATCGATCGGCTCCCTACAAGTTCTAGCTCGTTGTGTGTCTGTGTCATACGCCCCTATCACGAATGTAGTCACCTGTGCTGGGTCCACCACTGGGTGTATCAAGCCCTGTGGTGCCGACCACCGACACGAATCAAGCATGCACAGATAAACCTACTGATGCCCAATGCCTGCTTTTTCAACTCTGGACCACGTGCACGACCATAGCCCGCCTGAACCTACACTGGTGCACCAACACAGCCGTCGTTCTGGTCACTTACAATCAGCCCAGTAATCGTGCCCCACCCTACCTAGTTCTAGGGTACCATGATACATCTAGTGGGTTACTACTGAAATGGACCGCGTAACTAGGGTTTTCGTCCAATAGGTTAAGTGTTGTCATTTAAATTCGTGACATAACCCTTATCAGTCTAGCATGTCAAGTTGGTTAAGTGTTGTCATTCAAGTTCATGACTTAACCCGCATACGTGTCATGTTAAATTTGACTAAGTGTTGTCAATCAAGTTCATGACTTAGCCCTACGAATCATCTATCAAGTTGGTTAAGTGTTGTCTTTCATGTTCATGACTTAACCCTATCATGTGGCATTAATTCATTAATGCACCCCAACCTCTCACATCATACCTATTGTTGTGGTCACTGGATATGCCGGGCGGTTCCAGGCAGAATTACACTACAACTCAGTCTGACCTCGGGTTTTCAAGTGCGATATGACCAACTACCCACATTGGATCCTATTGTTTGCAGTAACTGGATTTGTCGAGTGGTTCCGGGCAGAATTACACTGCAAACTCAACCCAATCTCGAGTTGGCCATTTTCAAGTTCATTCTAGTGTCCTGCCCATGTTCAAGTTTCATGTCATGTTCGTGTCAAGTTTCAAGGAAGGTTTCATGCCCACATCCAGATTCAAGTTATAACATTGTTCATGTCTAGTTTCATGGCGAGTTTCATACCCAGTTTCCTATAATTACCAGTTTTTCCCAACGTTACCCCGTCTGAATATTAGGCTAACAATCTTAGCCTAATTTTCTGTCCGCATGATTTTTGGCATAATATTAGGCTAAAAACTTAGCCTAATTTAACGTACACAAAATTTGCATAAAGAAATTCATTAACATGACATAGGTGTAAACTTGGCATTCTTGGCATAGTCAATATGAACACCATAGGTGTGTACTTGCAAAACAATCAACATGAATATCATAGGTGTGAACTTGTAACGTAGACTAAACCAACATACATATATGTGAATTTGCAACATAGACTAAATCAACTTACATATATGTGAACTTGCAAATCAATCATGAACATATGAATAAGTGTGAACTTGAAATATGACATAGGTTTAACATATACACACAAACATGTAAATCTAACATTTGGTCACATATGTGATATGATTTTCAACCTAAAACTTGCATAACATGATAAACTACACAACTTGTCATCACGGGTTATACTCCAAGTTCATATACATATGAATAGACTTATTCATTAATTCCCAATTGAACATGATGATAGAATAGAACCACAGACATAGATCAACATAATAAACATTGCTCTATTATTAATTTATTTTCAAGACATGACCTAACTGAATAAATTGATTAAAACATCGCATGCATAACATTACGAACATGAAAAGGTTTGAATAATAATCTAGATTCAAGAACACGGATATATCTAACTTAAATATAAAAATCGCCAAAATCAAGACAAATAAAGAAAATAGGTCTAAATAGAAAATCAAATTTAGATCCAATTTCATAGTCATAATTCTAGGCAATAACCTCATGGTCATGAATCATAGGTGATTAGTCATAATTGTCCTTGTCATAGTCATAGGCAATAGTCTTATATTCACAGTCATAGGCATAGGCATAGTCTTATGTTCACCTTCATAGTCATAGTCTTATGTTCACCGTCATAGTCATAGGAATAGGCATAGTCTTATGTTCACAGTCATAGGCATAGCCTTATGTTCACAGTCATAGGCATAGTCATGGTCTTATGTTCACAGTAATTGGCGTAGTCATAGTCTTATGCCATTAACAATAGCTTCAACGTCGTAGGCAATATTCCCAATAGTCAAGATCCAAGAAGAAAAAAAGAATAGATATGAATCATACATAAATCAATTCCAATTTAACATGCCATATTAGATTTAGTGTTTTTTTCTAAAAGTAACTGGAACTTACAGATTGTGGTCTAAGAAATTTAGATGCAGAAGTCAAGTCTAGAAGTTTGTCGTTGAATTGTTGAATCGTTGAATTTTTCTTTGATTGTAGAAGCAAATACCAAATATGAAATTCCTAGTCGTAGTTTTCAAGAAATAATCTTCGCGTTTTAATTTAATTTAATTTAATTTAGAGGAAGAAGAAGATGCCATGATCATCAAGAGTTTGTGCAGCATAAGGTTAGAGAAGAATGGTGTAAAGAGAATGAGGCTATGGGGCTGTTTATATAGGAGTAGGAAACTAGTTTAGGCCCTTAGATAAACCCTAGAACTGATCTGAGCCATCGAAAACGTCGTAGGCCCGCAAACAGACCCACCCAGCCAACCAGTCACATCCAGACCAACCAAGGAGGTCGACCCCCAGGTCGACCCTATGGTCGACCTGGGCTCTGGGCGGGAATTTTCCCGCCCATCCCGCTTCTGGGTTTTGAATTAGAAATTCGAATTCAAATTTCGAGCTGTTTTTCGATTCTGAAAATTTCTGAAAATTCGGAGGGTCATATCTCTCTCATACGGACTCCGATTCTCGCAAACTCGGACTCGTTTCCAAGAAGAATTTCGAGACGAACGCAATGGCACAACCCGTTTCCCTTAATTCTTATTTTAAAAATTAATTCTGCCTTGATTTATGGTTTTAACACGTTATTAAAATACAGGTTGTTATAGTAACCCTTAAAAAGTGAAATTTTGCATATGAGCCCAGAATTCGGGGAAATAATTTTTTTCTGGATTCATAATGATAAATTATTGTTTTGTTCTAAAAGATGCGTCGAACAGAGTTAGTATGTGGCCGTGCGAGCTAAAACAGTTAAGGGAAAAACAGGTAGTCATTTTATAAAGGAACATTATGCAGACGACCTCAGAATTCATTTCTGTTTTTTCTGGATTCGTATTGTCAAATAATGGTTAAATCCAAAACGCCATAATTTTTGGAGTTAGCGTGTGGGTGTGCGAGAAGAAAAGTTACGCTAAAATCATATTTTTGAAGCTAATTTGAGCAGTTTTACAAAGGAACATTATTGAGACGACCTCGGAGTTCAACAAAATTATTTTTATTGAATTCGTAGCGTCAAATAAAGCTAAGATTCCAAAGTTCATGATTTTTAGAAGCAGTATGTGACCGTGCGTGAATTTACAATGGAAAAATAGTCACTATTTTGACTTTAAAAATTTGCTATTTGTTCATACTGACTCAGAATTTGACGAAACCAATTTTGCTAGGTTCGTAATGTCAGAGAGTAGCTTCATGTCAATTTTCATCGAAAACGGAGTCCGTTGGTGACCACACAGATTTTTAAATGATGAAAATAAGCAATATTTGAGTATAATAAAATATAAAATTAATAAAAATATATTTTGGCTCCACTATAAAAGATCCTAAACACTTTTAAACCTAACCCAAAATGCTTATTCAGCCGTAACTCCTCTTTCTTCAAGAACATGAAAATCCTCTTCTTAGAAAAATCAAAACAATTCAAATACAAAGCTATAAATAGCGAAATAAATATTTATGTAACCCTTATGAGAAGCTCTTTAATTTGATATGCATTTCAGTGGGGTTCATCATGTTTTTGGTTGCTGCGTTCAATGCAGTGTGCTATTTTGATAGCCTAGGGCTTGATATTTTGTAAATTGTAAGCAACGATGTTCGATTTGGTTATTATTTTCGGATTCGTGGTAGGAATTGTGAGTTGTATGCGAAGTTTGAGCCGAAACAGTGACAAAAAGTGTCGAGGAAATGAAGGGGGCAGCAGACGTTTGACAGTAGACGTGATTTTTGGGGAAGCTTGAGTTTGAGATTCATTGTGTTGAGATTGTAGAGTAGAAGAAGAGAAGAACAACGGTGTTTACGATTTGTGATTTCGTGTAGAAATAAAGGAGAAAGAGGTGGAGAAAGCTTGCATGAAAATGGACACGGGAGGAGTTGTGCGTGAGTTTCCTGTAGGAGGGAGAAGATGAGCAAAGTGATTAAGGGGTAGATTAAGGTAATTAATTAATTTATATGTTAAGTGAATAACATATACATGTACATGAAACTTGTAAAAAGCATAACATCTTTATACAAACTCCGAATTCAGCAAAACTGGATCCGTTCGAACCGTATCGACGAGAATGCAATGAAACTGATTTGGAGAGATTTGGAGCTCGTCTCAATTTTTGGTGGAGGAAAATGTCATATTCGATCAATCGATCGTTTGGCGATATTTAGCGACAAACCAATCAAGGTGAGAACTCCTTCTCACTCAAAATTATTTTATCATGTTATTATATTCATGTAAAAAATATATATATAATTGCCAATGCAGATTTATGTTAGTTTTAATCACTATAAGTTGTATACGATGCCTGTTAGTTCACATCTCTCGTCCACAAACCATGGATGATTTAATTGGCTGTATTGTGTGTTGATTTGACTATTAAATGTTTAACATATTAAAAATAATGTTAATATTAATATGGTAGTTGAAATTAAATTATGAATATTTATTTATAAGTTAAACAGTGAAAATTAGTTAAATAGAAAATAATCCAAACCGAATAAGAATTGGTTAAATTTATTAACCAATGATTTATTTAAACAGACTGTTGTTGTTTGAAAACCCCACACGGGTATTGGGATGATATTTGACATACACTAATCCCAATATTTAATTATATGTCAATCTTTGGGTTGATAGGCTATGATGAGCGTTATTTATTTACTTTAATGCTCACACAGTTGTAAGTTTCACTCTGGATGTGAATGGATGGTTTAATGATTATTTATCATTATTGTTGAATACATGCGATGTATGAAATCCATATAACTGAAATTATATGGTTATTGATTGAGTCACATTCCGATTCAGAAATAAAGAATATTTTTAAAATAAAGAATCTTTTAAAATAAAAAATATTTTAAAATAAAATGTTTTAACAATAAAAATCACATTTTTATTATATGTGTAAATAAATAAAAGAAGCATATGTTAGAATACATTTTTGTTAGATAAAAAATGTAATCTTTAACATTTTAATAGAGAATAAAAGAAGAGTATGTTAAAATGCATTTTTGTTAGATAAAAAATGTCATCTTTAACATGTTAATGGAGAATAAAAGAAGCATATGTTAAAATGCATTTTTTCGGACAAAAATATGTCATCTTTAACATGTTAATAGAGAATAAAAGAAGCATATGTTAAAATAATGTTTTGTTAGATTAAAAAATGTCATCTTTAATATGTTAATGAGGAAGAAAAAGAATCATAGGTTAAAAAAAATTGTTAGATAAAAATATTATTTTTTAACATGTTAATGAAGTGAATTAATTAGTCATGTGTTGAATAAAAATTTTTGAACAATAAAAATATCATTTTAATGAATGTATAAACCATATAAAATATTCATGTGTTGAATGAAATATTTGAACAATAAAAGCAGTTATGTAATTAGACGCCATTTTAAACCTGAACAGGTTAATCGACCAATTTTATTCATTTTATAATGAATATCAAAAAGAAGTGACTCAAAATTTAATATTTTGAAAATATTATCATTTTAATATGATAAAGATATAGAATACTCAATTTTAATTTAAAATTGAAAATGAAGTTGAAATCATTTTAAAATGAATATATAAACGATTTATAAAGTACGATTTAAATGGAATCAATGAAATATATATAATATATATATTTAATGGCCTAAATAGAACGCGCCACGCAGTGACCATTCGCGAATTTCGACCTTTAACTTCAAATTGATGCAACGAGAGATCCTACCGTCGGATTCTCCTAAAACCGGAACCATTGGATTCGTATCGAAAAGAGCTTTCCAATGAATATAAGAAGTTTGAAATCTAACGGTCGGATTTGGAATTATGTCCAAATCAAATTTGAAAAAGGTCACTATGGATGCAGTTCGTTGGCCATTATTGGAAATCGACTGTACTGGCCTTAATAAAATTATTAAAAATAAGGAAAAATAATGTAAAATCATAATTAATAATCTGGAAAGATCTTGGATGAAAAAAATTTGTATTTAAAAAGATAAAAATATATTTTTATTGAAATGAACCAGTTTCTAACTAGAATAAATCTTTAATTAAGATAAAATGGAGTTTTCCAATTAATTAATATTTATTTGGAATTAAATAAAATAAATTGGATTTTGGGTTTGTCGTGAATGGTGTCTTCAATAACACTGTTATTAAACCCCATGCGAAAAGAATAAACCTTTTAATTAAGACATAGAAAAATTTACTAATTAATTAATGTTTAACTAAAATTGAAATGAAAGTTGATGGTGGGTTTATCGTGAACTATGTTTTTAACAACATATGCTCTTTAATCCCTATTAACAGTGAAAATATAATTTGGAATTTATAAATCTTTTATTAAGATTTAAATGGAATTTATAATTTTTTTATTAATATTTACATGGAATTTATAGATCTTTTATTAAGATTTAAATGAGAATTTTTCCAAAGTAAAATTTTCCAACTTAATAGGATAAATTGGAATTGAAGGGAATTCGATTTAACAATAATCGAGATAAACTTCTGTGAATGAGGACCGTTACTATATATGGAATTTAAAAAGGCCTTGCTGTTATTCCATTTATATTATTAGTTTGATAAGGAAATATATATCGATTATATATTAATTCGTTTTCCATGAAGATTCCATAGTTAGTGGAAGATGATTTGGGTTTATCGTGAACTTTGTTTTAAATGACATTAATTCTTTAATCCAGTTAAAGATAAAGATTTATTTCGTAAATTTGAATAATCATAAAGTAATGATTTTTGATATTAAAACCAAATCAAAGTTTTAATAAATATCTAATTATATTGAAGTGGGAATGAGATAATTTAATTTATTGAATTCTTAAAATGATCGAGAATGGAGTACCACCAGTTTTACTCCAGGCGAAAGTTTAATTCTTTAATTAGAGATAAACATGAAATGGTTATTAAATTTATCGATAACACTTTGGGCGTTAGATATGGAATGCTACTAGTTTTTCTCCGTGGGATAAATAGGTTGGAACAGGGATAATAAGTATAAATAAATGATTACTTTGGTAAGGTTCGATAATCCTGACTAGTTAATAAAATCTTTTGAAATTGATATCTAAACGAAGATTAAAGAATAAATTTAAAAGAATTTATCTTTGATAAAATTAATGGGAACCTTTCCCTAATAATGTGAATATTTTATTAAAAGAATAATCTGAATTGGAATGAGGTGTATGATGTGTTTTTATAGCACTTGATTATAAAATTCGCGAATTATTCGGAAAGACTGGGTTTAACACATTCTGGATAATTAATACGACGACCAAGAGTCGAAGATAAAGACTGTGGTTGAAGATCGGAGATCTTCACATCGTTTGGATGATTACTGATGTCTTTATTGGGCCGTACACCCAAGACAAGGTAATAAGTGGTGATCGTCAAAACGTACTTGGAGACCAACGGATATGCGAGGACCTCTCTCCAGTACTGGACATATGGGACGAGGAATAAGGTGTCTCCGGTTTCGTTCAGACCCAGAATGGATTTGTAAATGGATGGTATGTCTGATGTTGTATTCCTTTATGATGTATTTGTTGATCTTTGCTAAATATATATATTTATATGTGTGTGTATTTATATGTGTATATATATATGTATATATATATATATACACACATATATATATATATACATATATATATATATGTATATATGTTTGGTAGCGGAGAATTTATTCTCTTGCTTAACACCTTCTTTGAGACGTACGAGCTTAGAGTTACATATTAGCAGAAATCAATAGTGTGGTATGGACTGACATTATGGCATGCTAAGATGCAAAGGATCTAGGCTTTTGTTAAAAAGCAGAGTCTTGTGGATGATGATCAAAGCACAGCTTATTTAGGCAAAGCTTTGTGTATAGCATTACTTCGCAAGCCTCACACCTCGGCATGGACCAGAAACGTGAGAGGACTGCAGGGAGAACATCCGTTTCTTTCTAGCTAGGAGTGGTGTCATGGTATGGAGCCTAGACATTTTACTTATGTGGATGATGGAATGAGGTGGCTCGGATATTGAGTCCCTAGTGGCTCAAATTTATGCCCCATAGGGCAGGGAAACGTATTATTCAGGCATTACCAATCCACTAAAGCATTTGTGGATCGGCCCTGAAGATCCAAGGTGCAGTTGCAGTTGTACCCTGAGGCATGGTAGGCTAGATTGTCTCGAATTTGGTAAGGACGGTCCCTTACCTTGGTCATAGATGGAAATCCAACTTCCAACATGACATCATGCGGTTTTGATTGTAGAACTAGTATGGCGATATGATATATGGTACCCATGTCGTCTATGATTGATACATTAATATTTGAGTTGTTTTTGACACTATACATTTATAGTAATAATAATAAAAGATGAAATTTCGCGTATCAAGCATATTTGGCTATTATAAGGGAAAACTCTATCCTCCGGCTTGCGTTGCATTGTGTGATGGGACCTGAGTCTTATAATGGATTCATTTTTCCAAAATGCAATGCGTTGTTTTATTTTAAACTAAATTCATGTGGAGTAAACCTGTTCCGTGTTATAAGGCATAGTCCCATGATTTCCTTACTTTTAAAATAAAGATTAATAACTGTTTTAGTTTTCACACCAGTCCCATAATTGACCTGGAGTTTATTATTTTAACCTAAACTCTGGGTGCCCCTATTTTCCATACTAGCAGCTAGTAGTTTTTGTTTTGTAGATATTATATTCACAGGATCATGGTTTACAACTGAATCAATATTCGGAAAGCTCTGTATCCACGTATTTCTTTCAGTTGTATTTTGTATTATTTTTCCGCTACTATTTAAATGTAATTTAAATCTCTGATATTATATTTCCAATGTGTAATATTTATTTATACTCTGATATATTCTTGTACTCTGATGTAATTGTTGTAATAAGCAATGAAATGTTCTTCTGTTTTGTGTTCTGATTTGTCATGTTCTCAATTCAATTCCGGCTTTCCTTTATGGGGAATTTTGGGTCGTTTCACACGGTTACAGTTTCTAATTACTGTAATTTTAGGCGTTTCCATTATTAACCAATTGTTTCTATTCGATATAGGTTTTCATGCCCCTTACCCAAGTTATGTTCATAATGAACCATATATACCAAATTAAAGTTTTTAATCACAAGTTGATTTATGTCCCCAAATTCAAGTTCATATAATTCTTTCACGTTATGCCTAAAATTCCAATTACAAGTTATGCCCCAATTTTACCTTTTCCCCTCGTTCCCAATTTAACGCATTTGCATATTTCAGCGGCATGCCTAGGCTCGATGGTAGCCTGGCTATATAAAAAGGGATAAGACAGAGGGAAGAGGATAGGAATAATCGTAATAACAAGGTGGAGATATAATGGCAGAGATAGGCATAACTATATAAATTCATAATGACAAGATAGGCATATAGGGACAGATCTAATGAACATGTGACAATAGAACTGATTCTAACATAATAGGGACATCATAAACAGGCATGTTGAGATCTAAACAATGAATATCCAACTAGTAACAAATCTGATTTAACCACAAACATAATAGGAACAAGAATGAGGATGTCTAAACAATTAATTAGATCTATGAACAATGGCAGATCTGAAGTGATAAATAAGTATAGATTCAGATCTAGTTTTATAGGCATACCAGAATAACTTAAATAATCAAGTTATAGCAGATCTGATATGACTCACATAGTCACAGGCATAGATCCAAATTATAGTCATGTCAACATTTACTTTTTAATTATTTAGATCTAAAATTAATATAGACTCATAATGTTTGGATCTAGAAAAATAGAAGAAATAATTGTTGATATTGAATCACAGATCCCTAAACTCTAGTTGATTGCTGAAGAAGAAAAGGTTCGATTCAATCTGGGCAGAGACAACATCTAGTCATCCATTATTTTTGGTGTAGAAAAACATGAGAAATGTGGCCATATATGTAGCCATCACCAAACACTAATCTGCCCAGATCTGCCGTAGGGTGGTCGACCCCCCCTTTATAGGGTTGACCCATGGGTCGACACCCTCCTTATGGGGTCGACCCAAGGGTCGACACCCCCTTGATGGGGTCGACACCCCTAGGAGGGAATTTTCCCGCTTCCTCAAATTCTGCGATTTTGAATTGTTTTGAATTTTCTGGACATATTTTATTCATATATATTCTCCTTGTGCGTATACAAACTCCAAACCTTGTTGTCCTTGTTACGCAAACCTTGTTGGGTATTAAGTGGTTAGGACTAGGACCATTCCTTAGGTTCACTCCTTGTTTCTAAACCAGAGTCATGGGACCTTCCCTGCTAGGTCTTAAATGGTCATTGGGTTCGCCTTTCTCTTATAAGGTATTAAATGGTCCTAATAGATGACGACATATGAGTGGGGTAGTTCACCGGAAGTGTCTGCTTCATATCTATGGGCTTAGTGAGGGCTGACCTAGGGATAGGCTAATAAGAGTTTAACCGACCATGTAAGGGGAACCGCCTATCTACGTGAAGTATTAAGTAGCTAGGAGTTCATCCATAGTACTAGTTAAATAGTAACATATGGGTCCACTAGAGGGGTCCTAAATGACAATAGTGGTCTTCCCTAGCCCAGTATTAAGTGGCAGATTAATATTTCTCGTAAAATAGAGGAGAAACAATATATAACAACGTTAATGGTTAAAAGACAAGGTATTAATTGATTAGGGTCCTCCATAAGGTATTAAGAGATAACGGGAATCCGCCCTAGAATATATATAAAGTAGTGGCCTTATGTGACCAAATGGTAGTCCACCACATTGGATACTAAGTAATGATAGAGAATCCACCCTAAAATAAATAGTTATTGGCCTTAAATTAATTTAGGGTAGTCCATCACATAAATTTATGTCAGTGATTATGTGTTGAATTGCGTAGACATAACATGAAGAATTTACACTACCAAATATAGGAAATAGTTACACCATAATCTTATGTGATTTTCAATCACTAGAGCTTTATGTTCTGACCTCCCTCCTATTAACATAAATAAGTTAGTAGACGAGGACGCTTGGGCCAGTACTGATCAGTGATGCTATCGAGATGGATTCCGACGATGGAGGCTTTAGTTATTTATGGCATTACTACTATGTTTATGTTATTGGGATAGTTGTTGAAGTACATTTTTTTTCTTGAGACTCGTAGTATCTGACATTTATGATGGTTTATTTATGGTACATCTATTTTGAGATATTATACTTTAACATTTTCGTTGTGTGAGACTCAAATTTCGTTTAGATTGCTCTGCTATACCTGTTTTATATTTCCTTATGGAAATGAACAACCCATTTAGAACAGCTCTATGTTTTGATGGGCCTTTTCTGGGTTGGAATTTAGTTTCATTTCGGGCGGGTTGTTACACGATCTCATTGGGTCCTTCAATCGCCAAAGTCTTTTGATCTCATTCTGGAGTTAATGAATTCAAGATTTTACTGACTTAGTCTTCCTTAGAGTATATCTTTCCTAGGGCAATAAGTGAATAAACAAGATCCTGAACTTGCAGTATACATCCAAGATAGACTCATTCAGATTCATTTTGAATAATTGAAATTGATTAGTTAACAAAGATGCATTGGTCTTTTCAACATTGTTTGTTGCTTCATGAGTAACTTGTAAAGTTTTCCAGATTTCATATGCAGGCGTACAAATAGACACCCTATTAAATTCATTTCTATAAATTGAATAAAATAAAATATTCATGTCTATTGAATTGTTCTATGTAATAGCCTTTTGCTCAACCGTCCATTGTGAAAATTATTTGCGGTTTCAACGTACTCATCTTTTGTGTTCTTCCAAGTGTCTAATCCTATTGATTATGAATATATTTTCATCATACATACCCAATATGCATAGTTAATTCCATTAAACAATGGTGGTCCGCTAGTGGGCTGGCCCTCTATAAATGAACTAGAACTACTAATGTTGGCATTACCAGAGTTGGTTGACATTTAAAACTCTTCAAAGATCGGATCATGAAAACTTTGAAAACTTGTGCTCTGATACCAGTTTTTGAGAATGCAACTTATGGATCTTAAGGCTAATTTGACACTAGGAGGGGTAAATAACTTTTAATGGAATTTATGAACTATTGAAATCTTGTTGAATATATCAGAATCAAATGGAAATCACAGATATGAAACAGTCACAAAATCAATCATAGATGCAAATAATAAGTAAAATCAATAAAGGAAAGAACACACCGGTATTTTATATTGTTTCGGAGTTACCCTATGTCCAGTCCACCACTCAGGCCAGTGCATATTTCTTTTCAAACAATCTTCAATATTACGGTCCTCGATTTCAGGGCGACGAGGTCTACCCCAGCTGCTTCTGAGCATAGGGAGCTCTCTTGATTAAATCAGGAAATAAGATCACATAATTGATTTACGAATTACAATCATACTCAGTTGATTTGAATGGGCTACAACCACACCTTTTTAGTAATAGTTTGATATAGAGTCAGTAGGACTCTGATCTTTCAATCTTTGATTACAAATGCTCTTATAACTCTGAATAGAACTTAGATCTTTGAAAGAGATGGCAGAGAATTACACTAGAGATAGTTTGATCTGATCCTCTTTGAAATCGGTAGAGCTTGGTATGGATTCTTGACAAATAGGAAAGAAATGGATAGAAGAAGAAGAAGAAGGAGCGAAGAAGATAATGAGAAGTAGTTAAAAAAATTCGTTTTTTGTTGGGTATATATATAAAATCCACAACCATGTTTATTTTGCAAAGGATTTAAACTAATAGATGCTTCTTTTGAAATTTGAATTTTTGGAGGAAAATGGTTACCATGTCGACATGGTCATCCCTCTACATCGACATTCCTCTAGAATTTTGATTTTTTTTAAAACAATGGAGATGATGTTTAAATAAATCAAGGCAATTTTGGAGTTTAAACATAATGTTTTCTGATATTATAAAATAGTATAACAGAGTAATAATATAAATTCAAAACATATATTTCTAATCTATAAAAGTGATATAAAACTTCCTATAAAATTATAAATATAAATATAAGAATATTAAAACTTAAGATATAAAACTATAAAATATGAATAAAAGGAAATTAGAATACTAAAACTCAAGTAAATACTATAAATTTTGGGATTTCAAAACTAAAACATTTAAATCAGATGTTAGCATAAAATTAAGAAATATTAAAGCCAAGACATATCTTTTGAATAGGAAGTAATTTTGAAATATTCTGAAAATAAAAGCTAAGGATAACTATGAAGTTAAAACATTAAAAAGGAAATTTAAAACTTTATTTTTGTGAGTTTCTACTTGTAGAGTATTTCATTATGACAAGCCTCGATTCTCATCAAAACTTATTTGGTCCTGGGTTCCATCCCACTATGAGTTTCATCCCAATAGAAGGCAAAAATAGGTTATATCGCGTGAGAAAATTGAAATAAAGATTTTTGTGCTATTACGAAGTTTTAACAAAAATTCTAGACTTTATTGCTTATCCTATTATCTTGAATTCTTGAATTTTTTAACTCTTCTTACTCATGAGTCTTCAATCTTGAATTCTTCTTCTTTGTAATCTTGAAACTTTATACTGTACAGTCTTCAATAATTAATACCTGCATATACATCTTGCATATATATATATATATATATACACACACACATATATATATATATATGTGTATATATATTGTTACTACCAAAAAATTAACACCGAAATAGGCTGGCAGTCAAGGACTATTGGACGATCGCCCGCACATAAGAACTCTTCAGAAAGAAAATCAAACACTAAGGGAAGTCAGCAATAGGGATTTTCGGTCTTCAACCCAGAAATGCCGAGGAAGGTTCCGGTCTACATATATTCAATGCCAGAAGGGATTTTCGGTCTTCTCTCTTCAATTACCTAAATAAAAGATGGCCCAGAACATCTGGTTAATGCCGAAAGGAGGTCTTTAGTCTACCATCTTTAATACTCGAATCTGGGCTAATTTAGTTCCTCACAAATATTGGAAGAAGCCGCCTAGCCTCATCTCAACACCAAGTTCGAATGCAGACTATAACTAGATGTACAGTTTCAGTTTCGTCACATAGGCTCCGGATCGAGATCGGTTCAAATTTTCAGATAAGAACAAGGAGTCAGTCATACCTTCCACCCCCTCCCCCCAACTCGGATGGGATTTGGAAGCGCATCTCCACTGGCATTAGGTGCAGACATATGGTTCTCTCGCCTGCTCAGGAAAGTGTTTCTTAGCTTATGCTTACATTGATCCATTAGTTGAGTACATCAAATGTTTGCACTAACAAGCGAAGCACAAATAAAACGCAGTTGGCGTTTCACGTTTAATGCACCTTAGTGCTTCAACCTTACCAAGAACGCGTGACACTCTACTAAAGGATGTAAGACATATTTTTGATAAAGTACGCTAGAGATGTACATCCAGCCATGACATCACCATAACCAAAGGAAAGGGTTTATGCGTGAAACGTGCGATTGTGTGTTAAGTAATACTTTTACAAATGCCATCGTTATGAAATATTACATTCAACTAGCAAAATACTGAATGCTTCATACATCGCATAGCCGATTACAAGGAGGTTTGTAGGCTAAAAAACTCATAAGATAAATACATCTTCCAAAAAGAACACCCGTAGCATGGCACAAAACACCTACATGAATGGAAACCCGATCCTCTATTGGTTGATTCTTATTCACAGGACAAGGAGGAAGTCGCAAAATGATAAATCGCAAAGCGCAAAAGTCCATTAATTTTTTGCATCTTTTCCGTGGCCGCACGTGGATCATCCGAGGGTTTAGGTTGCCACTTTAGAGCCCAATCGAAAGCCGTACCCATTTTGCGAAGATTTTCGTTTTCTTTCTCCAAGTCAAGAGCATCTTTATGTAAAAACCGTCTCTTCTTTTGTAGTCGCTTAGTGTTGAGAGTATAAAAACCATTACGATGAAGATTGTCCTCAGCACTTTTTCTGGCGTAAAAACCTTTCATATTGGACTTAACATGTCTATGCCACCTAGCGGCAAGAGAGTGATCCATCCCTAGGGGAGGATCCCTTATTTTAAGCTCGAGAGATCTGGATCTCCTCGAATCCCACAAAACATCAAGAGTTGAAGTTTCAGGGGTACATCTAAAGATAGATTCCCATTCTCCACATTTTGTCAATACGCCATCACGTTCTGCCTCTAACCCAATAACTTGGCATAGAAGTTCATCCTTTACCCCCCTCAAAATCAATAGAAGGATTTGTCTTTATGTCCCTCTTTACTTCAAGAATGCCTCTTTCCTTTTTCTTTATCTGAGCCTCTAACATACCTATTTGTTCCTTTAGACGTTGTACATATGGCTCCCTAGATGGAGCAAGCATATCATCAATATTGCTAAAGAGATTCCCCGGATAACCTCTAGGGCACAAAGTGACTAGAACATCCTCGCTAGTGAAGCAAGGAGTGCCTCCAGGCAAATATTCCTATACATACAAATAAGTAGGCAACTACTTATAGGACTCATTCTCAAACAACGAATATCAAAATTTAAACCACAGAACAAAATACGGATTAAAGAAAATGAACATGAGAAAAATCCATATCCAAACAAATTGACATCAACCATAGACATAACAAGTTAATTGTTTCCCCCAATACCATTCTCCTCCACATTACATATTAATTTCGCATTGTGGGCCCTAAGTTCCTTTAATATCACCTCTCTGTCATTTCTTAAGAAATTGAAGGACAGTTGGGGGTATTTCCTATAAATATGTGTGATCTCTTAAAAAAAACGTTCTCTTCCGGATTTTTATGCATTTTTGTAAGGAATTCCCTCCTCAACCTAGAGTAGGAGTGCAGATCGCCCTTGGAAAACAAAATCATCATGGAAAATAGAATTTTCATGTAACACCCCACCTCCGTTAGGGTCACTCACAAAGGGAATGCACTAGTTTTGGTGGAGTATTATCTAGGTAAACATACACAGAGATATCACAAGGCAGAACATAAATAAAGCAGTGGTAGAAATTAAAAACCAAATTTTTATTACTTTCAAGAAAAGAGTCAAAACCCCATATATCCAAGGTACAAATTATTCCATTACATCAAGTTCCAAATAAAGAAGCATAAACTTAAGATAACAAAAGTAAATTATTCCCCATAAAAAGCAGAAGCAGCCATAGCATAGCTCAAGACCAAACGTACATGAGCTATAAGAAAGCAAGCTAAATCCAAGCTAAGAGCTTGTGTTTCCTCCCTGAGAACCTGGGGGGGAACGAAAGAAAAAAGGCGAAAGGAAAAAGGGTCAGTCATAAGACTGGTAAGCCCTAGCGACTTTTAATATAAAAACTAGTAAAGGTAGTATGACATGTGAAAACTGGAATTAAACATAAAGATGATAACAGGGCTGATATGATAATTAAGATAACAAGATAAGTCAAGTCTAGCATCGCATATTCAAGGTTCGCTGCACCAACTGTACTAGTGTTCTAACCCATGTCAAGTATTAATCATGAAATGATCCCTTGGCCCAATATCATGAAGTGACCCATTACGGGGTCCTACGGTACGATCTACTAATCGATCGGCTCCCTACAAGTTCTAGCTCGTCATGTGTCTGTGTCATACGGCCCTATCCTAAAATGTAGTTACCTGTGCTAGGTCCACCATAGGGTGTATCAAGCCATATGGTGCCAACCATCGACACGAATCAAGCACGCACAATTTAAACCTACAGGTGCCCAATGCCTGCTTTTTCAACTCCGGACTACGTGCACGACCATAGTCCGTCTGAACCTACAATGGCATACCTACTCCGCCGTCGTTCTGGTCGCTTACAATCAGCCCAGTAATCGTGCCTCACCCTGCCTAGTCCCAGGGTATCGTGATACATCTAAGTGGGTTGATGTTGAAAAGGACCGCGTAATTAGGGTTTCTAGTGGGTTACGTTTTGTCATTCAAATTCGTGACTTAACCCTATCCAAATCATGTATCAAGTTGGTTAAGTGTGTTCAAGCGGTTCATGACTTAACCCTATCAAATCATCGTGTCAAGTTGGTTAAGTATATTCAAATGGTTCATGACTTAACCCTATCATGTGGCACTAATTCATTAATGCACCCCAGCCTCTTACATTAGACTAACTGTTGTGGTCACTGGATTTGCCGGGCGGTTCCGGGCAGATTTACACCACAACATAGTCTAACCTCGGGTTTTTCGTGCGATATGACCAACTACCCACATTGGATCCTATTGTTTGCAGTCACTGGATTTGCCGGGCGATTCCGGGCAGATTTACACTGCAAACTCAACCCAACCTCGAGTTGGCCATTTTCAAGTTTATCTAATTGTCATGCCCACGTTCAAGTTTTCATGTCAAAATTCATGTCGAGTTTTCATGTCATGTTTCATGTCAAATCGTGTCAACTTCATGTCCATATCCAGGTTCAAGTTATAATAACGTTCATGTTCTAAGCCAATTATGATTTACCTAATCTACCCAAATCGTATTCCTATCGCACATAAGCTAGAATCAATACAAATAAATCTAATTAGGGAATAACATAAAAAAGGGACGGGTATAAGGTGGCAGAAGTGATTACTTGCATAGCATGGTATGAATTGAGATAAATGATTATAACATTACTGGCATATGGAATATTGGCCTCAAACATAAAGATTCCAAATCTAGCAAAATAAGGTACTATTCAAGATAACAGTTGTCATAAGGTGATAGTATAGTCATGGTAACGATTGACATAAGGTGATAGTATAGTCATGGTAACGATTGACATAAGGTGGTAGTCATAAACTTGTGACTAATAGCAGATTCAACATGATAATATGAGGGGTTTTTCTTTTTGATTTACAACATGAATAGGCCCCAAATCAATGTCATAGTAATATGTCCAAGAGTCAAGATCCAAGATGAACAAGAATGGATGTAAAACAGTTATCATACATAAGTCCAATTTCAACTTAAAACATATTCATATTACATTTACAGTTTAAATCTAAAAGTAACTGGGGCTTACAGATCATGGTTTGAGAATTAGAAAAAGAGAGTCGATGTTGAATCTTTATATGCTTAGTCAAGTCGTAACAGAAATCCCCAAATCAGCAACGTAGTTTCGACGTAAAAGAAGTAGTCCCTTTCTGTAACTTTTCAACCAGAATTAGAGCAACATAAGGTCAGAAAGAATTTTGTGTAGAGAGACTAGTGTTAGGTGCTGTATATATAGGGTCAGGTCAACGAATGTAGATAGAAACGAGGCCAGAAACATCAAAGTGAATCCAGCTTCAAAAGTGGGCTCGGCCACCAGGTTGACCCCCAGGTCAACACTATGGTCGACCTGGTCCTGGGAAGGTCGACTACATAGTCGACCCCCAGGTCGACCTGGTCCCGGGAGGGAAATTTCCAGCCTAGTCCATTCTGAGGTTTGAAATTCGAAATTTGAATTCGAATTCTAAGCTGTCTTGAACTTGAAAACTTCTGAAAATTTCGAAAGATCATAACTTGGTCATACGGACTCCGATTCTCGAAAACTCGGACTCGTTTCCAAGCAGAATTTCGAGACGAACGCAATGGCGTAACCCGTTTCCCTCGATTCTTGTTTTAAAAATTAATTCTCCCTTGATTTATGGTTATTACACGTTATAAAAATACGGGTTATTACATTCTCCCCTCCTTAAAGGATTTCGTCCCCGAAATCTCTAAGTTAGGGAGGACGTGTCCTACCATCCATCATCCATCTACTCAAAGCATCATCCACAGGCAACCATTGTCCTTAAAAGATTTCTAGTGCTATATGAACATATGCAGAAAGTGTGTGTATATGTACTTATCTAATGCAGAAGACCAGGCGGTTACTGATTCAGTAAACCTCCTTAATGTAAAATATGTTAGTGTAATGAATCCAACATGTATGCAGATTCCTAACATAGTTTATAATCTTTACATGAGTGCACAAACATTCATTCATATGCAACATCCAAGTGATAACATAACAAGTTCCATCCATGTACAAGTATAAGCACTCATGCATATGCAACATGAAAATGTGACTGAGCCGATCTAGTGCCTAATGTGTGTCATGCATCCACTAACAACCACTTTCAACCACTTGCAACCATTTGCAAACATCAACCATAACATGTTTCAATCACATGTTTACATCCATATGGTTCTACCTAAGGTTCTCAAGATAAGATCGAAAAGATAACAAGACAAACGTAGATAGTAGAAGCATGATACGAAAAGGTTTTCAAGTTTATAGGAAAAAGAGATCGAGAATGTACCCTCAAAAAGAAATGGGTAAAGCGCGCGTATCTTCTCTTCGGTTTCCCAAGTTGCGTCTGCTTGGCTTCACTCCACTGCACTTTAACTAGCTTGACTTCTCAATTCCTTAGCTTCTTAATCTCCGTTCCTAAGATAAGAATCGGAACTCGCCTCAATGTTTCTTCTTTTTCCACTTCTACGTCTTCAAGGATGCTAGACTCAACCACTTCGGCTGACTAATGCATGCACTTCCGGAGATGCGAGACGTGAAAGACATTGTGCACCCCAGCCAGCTTCTCGGGTATGTCTACCTTATAGGCCATCCGTCCAATCCTCTCAGTGATAGGGAACGGTCCTACGAACCTTGGTGCTAGCTTTCCAACTGCTCCAAAACAAACTACATTGCGTAACGGAGAAACTTTTATAAAGACCATATCTCCGACTTCGAATTCTAGGTCTGTCCTTCTCTGGTCCGCATAAGATTTCTGTCTATCTTGGGCCGTTTTCATCCGTCTTCGTATCAACTCAACCTTCTCAGAAGTGTCTCTTGTCATGTCAGGGCCAAGTATAAGCATGTCTGTCGTCTCCCACCAACAAGTTGGCGATTTGCATGGTCTTCCATACAGGGCTTCGAATGGTGCCATTCCGATGCTAGCGTGGTAATTGTTATTATATGCAAACTCCACGAGAGGAAGATGGTCTTCCTAAGCACCACCAAAGTCAAGAATGCATAGCCTCAGGAGATCTTCTAGTACTCTATTTACCCTTTCGGTTTGTCCATCCATCTGTGGGTGATAGGCCGTGCTTAAATTCAGTCGTGTACCCATGGCTTCTTGCAGACTATTCCAAAACTGGCTAGTGAAAATCGGGTCACGATCACTAACTATACTAGAAGGAATTCCATGCAACCGTACTATCTCTCGAAGGTAAATAGACGCTAGCCCTGATGCGGTCCTCTTGCTTTTCACCGGAATGAAGTGAGCACTTTTCGTGAGTCTATCAACTATGACCCATATGCTGGTGTTTCCTTTCTTGACCTAGGCAGTCCATCCACGAAATCCATCGAGATACTCTCCCATTTCCATTGCGGAACCTCCAAAGGATGTAATAGCCCACCAGGCTTCTTCGACTCGGCCTTTACTTGTTGGCACACCATGCACTTCGAAACGAACTCTGCCACATCCTTTTCCATTCCAACCCAGAATAAAATGCGTTTCATATCCCTGTACGTCTTATCCCCTCCGGGATGTATAGTCATCTTCGAGTGATGCGCCTCTTCGAGAACTTTCCTTACTAGGTCTCCCACTTGTGGGACACACAGCCTTCCATCACGCCTTAGCCATCCCTTGTCATCTATGGCATACCTACTGAGGTGACTTGACGTCTCACCACTAATCAGCTTGTCCATGATTTCGACTATCTGTGGGTCTTCCTTCTGTGAAGTCCCTACTTGATCTAGAAGTGTATGTCTTAACTCAAGAGATGCAAACGTAGCAGTCAATGTCTCAACAGTAGGTGTAAAATCAAAGGTTGCCATAAACTCAAGGCTTTTCCTTTCAACAAACAAGGGGCTCAAAGTCAACCATTTTCTACTTAGCGCATCCGCTACCACATTACCCTTGCCAGGGATATAAGCTATATCGAATTCATATGATGCCAAGAACTCCATCCATCGCTGTTGTCTTAGATTCAAATCTTTCTGTGAGAAGAGGTACTTAAGCGATTTGTGGTCGGTATACATCTTGAACCTCTCTCCAAGAAGATAATGGCGCCAAGCTTTAAGTGCAAAAACAATCGCAGCCAACTCCAAGTCATGCGCGAGATAGTTTTTCTCATGAACTTTAAGTTGTCTGCCCCCGTAGCATATTACTCTTCCCTCTTGCATTATGACAGTGCCTAATCCCGTGCCGCACGCATTTGTGTACACGGTAAACATCTTACCTCCATCGGGTAATGCCAAAACTGGAGCTATGGTGAGGGCTCTCTTGAGTCTCTGAAAAGCAGCGTCACACTCTATGTCCCATGCAAAAGCTAGGTTCTTCTTTGTTAACTTAGTAAGAGGGGATGAAATCTTAGCGAAGTCCTTAATGAACATCCTGTAGTAGCCCGCCAAACTGAGAAAGCTCCTCACCTCCGTTGCATTCTTAGGAATTTTCCAGTCCTGTACCGCAACTACCTTTGCGGGGTCCACGGCTACGCCTTGCTTAGAAACTACATGTCCAAGGAACCGAACTTCCTTCCTCCAAAAATGGCATTTGGAGAACTTAGCCTTTAACTGGTGTGCTCTAAGTGTTTCCATGACCTCCTTGAGATGTCTAGCATGCTCTTCTTCATCTTTTGAGAAGATCAAAATATCATCCACGAAAACTACCACAAACTTGTTAAGGAACTCCCGAAACACCCTACTCATCAAATCCACAAAGTATGCGGGTGCATTTGTTAACCCAAACGACATGACGAGCCATTCGAAGAACCCATCTTGAGTCCTAAACGCGGATTTGTCAATGCTATCCTCAGCCACTCTAAGCTGATGGAATCCTATGGCTAGATCGAGCTGAGAGAAAACATATGCTCCCACAAGCTGGTCAAACAATTCGTCGATTCTTGGTAGTGGGTGCCTATTCTTCTTTGTCAGCTTGTTTAACTCACGATAATCTACGCACAGACGAAGCGATCCATCCGCCTTAGTAGCAAGTACCACTGGAGCACCCCATTCAGAAATGCTTCGTCTTATGAAATTTTTCTCAAGCAACTCGTTAACTTGTTTACTGAGCTCTCTTCTTTCTCGTGGGGCCATGTGCCTAACGGGCAATGAAACTGGCTTGGCATTATCAACAAGATAAATTCGGAAGTCTATCTCGCGTTTAGGAGGTAACCCCCTCACCTCATCAAAGACATCTGGATATTCTCGGACCACTCTTACAGATTGCAAATTATCGTCGGATGAGTCAAGGGATTCAAGATAACACAACATGACCGGACCCTTAGGGTTACAAGAAATTTCAAGGGTATTTCCAAGGCGAGTCATGAGCCTCACTACCCATCGTTCACAATCAAGAATGGGTCCATAATTGGCCAGCCAATCCATACCTAGGATCAAATCGTATCCCCGAGAACGTAAGCATTACATGTGAATTCTATGCTTAAGATAGAGATCCTCAAATCCACACACATCATAGATAAATGGGCGGAGCCCCTAATTGGATTTGAAACTATAACGGGATCCTCAACTAGACTAGTACTTAGGTGCAGATTTTCAACAATATCAGAAGAAATAAAAGTATGTGATGCGCCAGAGTCAAATAAGGTTCGAACAGGAAAGTCAGAAATGTAAACAAGGCTTTCTACGGAAATATTACTACCTCGGTCAAGAGCTGGAGTGGTGTTGAGAGCATGCAACTGCCCTCCAGAAGTTCCTGCTCGCTGGGTCTGCCTTTGCCCTTGCTTCTTAGGGCAATCCTTGCTGATGTGTCCAGTATCTCCACAATGAAAGCATTCACCCAACTTCCTCTTCTTCTTTCTACAGTCTTTAGCTAGATGTCCAATAATACCACAGAAGTTGCACTTCCTCGTCTCACGTGGTTTGTTGTTGCTCTTGTTATTCTTGTTGCCCCCCTTCTTGAAGTCAGCTTTCTTATTCTGAGTCTCATTAGGCTTAACCTCCTTCTTGCTATTCTTGTCTTCCTCATGAAGTAGAGCCATATCCACCAAGCTTTCAAAGGTCGCCCCCATGGGTATATGAGTTACGGCCAAACTGTGTGGTGGCTCGTTCAATCCTCGAGCAAAGCATACAGCCTTTTTCTGGGCTGTGTTGACCAAATCCAAACCGAACCGAGCAAGCTGATTAAACTTATTCACGTACTCCCTAACAGACATGTCCCCTTGCTTGAGTGCTAGGAACCTCTCCATCTGAAGGTTCTCTTCTGCTGACGATAAGAAATTAAGCCCAAACCTCTCTCTAAAGTCTGCCTAAGTCTCAACTGGCCTGGTAGCGTTGGTGACTTCCCACCAAAATGCAGCTTCCTCTTTCAACAACCATGCTGCCAACTGAACTTTCCTATGGTCCTCCATATCAAAGATAATGAACAAGTCTTCCATCTCATTTAGCCAGTTTCATGCCTCAACAAAGGTTTCAGTTCCAACGAAGTTCTTGCCGCCCATTGCTTTAAAGTCTTTGCATATTTTGGCAAAGGCAGTACCAGGAGGAGGAACCGCGGCCACTGGGGAGGAGGAGGAGGGATGTCTGCCGGGCCCACGCCATTGGCCCTGACTTCTAAGTACCTTCGGAACCATCCAGGCACGGGTATTCCCTCAGGCAGGTTAAGATCAGCCATGCTGAAAAACGAAAAAAGATTCAAATGAGGAAACAAAGGGAAGTGCTAATGGCTTTTGGGGAAAAGCCTTTTTAAACATAAAACTTTTCTTGAAAAATTCTTCTTTATAAATGGTTTTGAAAATAGTTTCAGAAGGTTTTTAAAACTTTTTTCCCATCCTGGTAACCTTCTGCTCTGATACCAAATGTAACACCCCACCTCCGCTAGGGTCACTCACAAAGGGAATGCACTAGTTTTGGTGGAGTATTATCTAGGTAAACATACACAGAGATATCACAAGGCAGAACATAAATAAAGCAGCGGTAGAAATTAAAAACCAAATTTTTATTACTTTCAAGAAAAGAGTCAAAACCCCATATATCCAAGGTACAAATTATTCCATTACATCAAGTTCCAAATAAAGAAGCATAAACTTAAGATAATAAACGTAAATTATTCCCCATAAATAGCAGAAGCAGCCATAGCATAGCTCAAGACCAAACCGTACATGAGCTGTTAGAAAGCAAGCTAAATCCAAGCTAAGAGCTAGTGTTTCCTCCCTGAGAACCTGGGGGGAAACGAAAGAAAAAGAGGAGAAAGGAAAAAGGGTCAGTCATAAGACTGGTAAGCCCTAGTGACTTTCAGTGTAAAAACTAGTAAAGGTAGTATGACATGTGAAAACTGGAATTAAACATAAGGATGATAACAGGACTGATATGATAATTAAGATAACAAGATAAGTCAAGTCTAGCAACGCATATTCAAGGTTCGCTGCACCAACTGTACTAGTGTTCTAACCCATGTCAAGTATTAATCATGAAATGATCCCTTGGCCCAATATCATGAAGTAACCCATTACGGGGTCCTACGGTACGATCTACTAATAGATCGTCTCCCTACAAGTTCTAGCTCGTCATGTGTCTGTGTCATACGGCCCTATCCTGAAATGTAGTTACCTGTGCTAGGTCCACCATAGGGTGTATCAAGCCCTATGGTGCCAACCATCGACACGAATCAAGCACGCAAAGTGTAAACCTACGGGTGCCCAATGCCTGCTTTTTCAACTCTGGACTACGTGCACGACCATAGTCCGCCTGAACCTACAATGGCGCACCTACTCAGCCGTCGTTCTGGTCGCTTACAATCAGCCCAGTAATCGTGCCCTACCCTGCCTAGTCCCAGGGTATCGTGATACATCTAAGTGGGTTACTGTTGAAAAGGACCGCCTAGGGTTTCTAATGGGTTAAGTGTTGTCATTCAAATTCAAGACTTAACCCTATCCAAATCATGTATCAAGTTAGTTAAGTGTGTTCAAGCGGTTAATGACTTAACCCTATCAAATCATCGTATCAAGTTGGTTAAGTATATTCAAGTGGTTCATGACTTAACCCTATCATGTGGCATTAATTCATTAATGCACCCTAACATCTCACATTAGACTAACTGTTGTGGTCACTGGATTTGCCGGGCGGTTCCGGGCAGATTTACACCATAACATAGTCTAACCTCGGGGTTTTCGTGCGATATGACCAACTTCCACATTGGATCCTATTGTTTGCAATCACTGGATTTGCCGGGCGGTTCCGGGTAGATTTACACTGCAAACTCAACCCAACCTCGAGTTGGCCATTTTCAAGATTATCTAATTGTCATGCCCACGTTCAAGTTTTCATATCAAAATTCATGTCGAGTTTCCATGTCATGTTTCATGTCAAATCGTGTCAAGTTCATGTCCATATCCAGGTTCAAGTTATTATAACGTTCATGTTCAAAGCCTATTTATGATTTACCTAATCTACCCAAATCGTATTCCTATCGCACATAAGCTAGAATCGATACAAATAAATCTAATTATAGAAAACATAAAAAGGGATGGGTATAAGGTGGCAGAAGTGATTACTAGAATAGCATGGTATGACTTGAGATAAATGATTATAACATTACTGGCATATGGAATATTGGCCTCAGACATAAAGATTCCAAAACTAGCAAAATAAGGTACTAGTCAAGATAACAGTTGTCATAAGGTGATAGTATAGTCATGGTAACGATTGACATAAGATTATAGTATAGTCATGGTAACGATTGACATAAGTTGATAGTCATAAACTTGTGACCAATAGCAGATTCAACATGATAATATGAGGGGTTTTTCTTTTTGATTTACAACATGAATAGGCCCCAATTCAATGTCATTGTAATATGTCCAAGAGTCAAGATCCGAGATGAACAAGAATGGATGTAAAACAGTCATAATACATAGGTCCAATTTCAATTTGCAACATATTCATATTACATTTACAGTTTAAATCTAAAAATAACTGGGGCTTACAGATCATGGTTCGAGAATTAGAAAAAGAGAGTCGATGTTGAATCTTTATATGCTTAGTCAAGTCCTAACAGAAATCCATGAATCAGCAACGTAGTTTCGACGTAGAAGAAGTAGTCCCTTTCTCTAACTTTTCAACCAGAATTAGAGCAGCATAAGGTCAGAAAGAATTTTGTGTAGAGTGACTAGTGTTAGGGGCTGTATATATAGGGTCAGGTCAACGAATGTAGACAGAAACGAGGCAAGAAACATCAAAGTGAATCCAGCTTCAAAAGTGGGCTCGGCCAACATGTCGACCCCCAGGTCAACACTATGGTCGACTTGGTCCAGGGCAGGTCAACTACATAGTCGACCCCCAGGTCGACCTGGTCCTGGGCGGGAAATTTCCCGTCCAGTCCATTCTGAGGTTTGAAATTCGAAATTCGAATTCGAATTCTGAGCTGTCTTGAACTTGAAAACTTATGAAAACTTCGAAAGTTCATAACTTGGTCATACCGATTCCGATTCTCGAAAACTCGGACTCTTTTCCAAGAAGAATTTCGAGACGAACGCAATGGCATAACCCGTTCCCCTTGATTCTTATTTTAAAAATTAATTCTGCTTTGATTTATGGTTATTACACGTTATAAAAATACGGGTTGTTACATTTCATTACCAAAGGAACGAATTGTTAGGGGGAAAGACCCGCTAGTGGCAAAGAAATTCTATGAAAAAGGTTCATATCTTAAGGATAGGATAAATCGCGTGCATCGTTTGACCTTCCTCGCTAGGCCTAGGTAAATCACCCTTTTCAGCAAACTCACTGTATCCGCATGTAATAACCTAAATTTTTACATAATTAATTTATGGATTAATTAATTAAGGAAGAAAATTCAAAAGTGTGCAAGAAAATGTAGAAAAGCATTAATGTAAAGAAATGCATGTGACAAATTAAAGGTAAGAAGATTAACATATAAATACGTGCGTTAAATAAGGGGATTTAACGCAATAATGCATACGGTAAAAGTATTAAATAAATAGATGCATATATGTACATATGCGCAATTATGTTATAAAGATAAATAAATAAATGCATATATGTACATATGTGCAATTATGTTATAAAGATACAAATTTAAAAATGTGTGAGTACAGAAGCAATCTATACATGCAATAAAGAAAACAAGTAATTTGTAATTTATGTTCGATTGATTGTCATTTATGTTTATTTGATAATAATTTAGGAAACCATGTAATTAATCTTAATTTGTATGAATACTTATGCTAATTTGTCATTTATGTCAATTGACATTAAAGAGAATATGATAATTTGTCACTTATGTTAATCGACAATAAAAAAAGGAGTGCATAAAAAAATGAAAAGATTCGCAAAGTAATTTGTGTATTAAAAAGAAAAAAATGATGAAAAAATATACATATATATATATATATGACATGTACGCATCATGTGGCGCATGTGGCGCATTTTTGTTGGTCAAGGATTGTTTTTTTTTGAATGCGGCCTTCTCTGATTGGCCTGGTGAAGAATTATGTGGTATTAGATCATATGTGTCGTGCTGTGATTGGCTAAGTGACACTTCTCTTTGGTTTCGATGGCTCTGGTTACTCCTGGGCTGATCTAAAGACTAGAATTAATCCTACACTCTTATATAATCACATCTAACCTAAACCCTAAATCAAAACAAAAATCATTCTCAAGCCGCCATGCTGCTGCAAAATAGACTGAGCAAGCTTCTCTTATTTAACGAATTAAAACTTAGGATGGTGGAAAAAGGATTCAACGCTTAATATATTCTCTTCTTTAATCCGTTCATAGTGAGAAGCATCTCCTTTAACAAGATAATTGTTGAACGTAATTGTGATGGGCTTATAAGTTGGACTATATGAATATGACTAATTACATATACTTGATTAAGTCCATTTTATGATGTTAATTCATGTGTCTGATTGTGTATGCTCGATTAGATTCATTTTATGATGTTGTTGTATGCAAGTTAGTATGCAAATCATATGCAAGTTTATATGTAAATCATGTGATATTAGTCTACATGTCTAATTACATATGCAAGTTTATATGCAAATTTGTATGCAAATCATATGCCAGTTTATGTAAAAATCATATTCATA
Source organism: Allium sativum (assembly GCA_030737875.1). Taxonomy (NCBI): domain Eukaryota; kingdom Viridiplantae; phylum Streptophyta; class Magnoliopsida; order Asparagales; family Amaryllidaceae; genus Allium; species Allium sativum. The sequence goes on along the minus strand of CM060919.1, from coordinate 618,674,091 downwards.
CATGAAAGTTCCTATTTTTATGTTTAGATTTATGCAAGTCATATTTTATATGATTAAATCCATGCCAGTTTATATGTTTATGCAAAATCATATTTTGTATGACTATTTCTTATGCAAGTCATTGATTATGCAAATTTATGTCAATGTAAATTATGATCATGCAAGTTTATGATCCATGCTAGTTTATTTTCATATGTTAATTTATATCTAATTTGTTATGCAAGTTCATATGTCAATTTAGATCTAATTTGTTATGCAAGTCTGTATGTTAATTTAAATCTAATTTGTTATGCAAGTCCATATTTTAACTTAGATCTTATTTGTTATGCAAGTCCATATGTTAATTTAGATCTTATTTTTTATGCAAGTCCATATGTTAATTTAGATCTAATTTGTTATGCAAGTCCATATGTTAATTTAGATTTAATTTGTTATGCAAGTCCATATGTTAATTTAGATCTAATTTGTTATGCAAGTGCATATGTTAATTTAGATCTAATTTGTTATGCAAGTTCATATGTTAATTTAGATCTATTTTGTTATGCAAGTTCATAAATGGGACCTTTGTTATATGCTAGTTATGTTCATAATTGGATCTATATTGTTTTTTGCCAGTTTGGATGTTATACGTCTCTTTCTTTCCCTTTTTCTTATGAGTTAGGCAAATGGCAAGCCTAACGTATTATATGAATCATACGAACGATTGACGTTGGGAAACATTAAATTTGGACATTATGTAATTGGCATAAAATGGGCTGTAATCATATAATTAATTTTGGGCATATCTATTAAATGTGGCATAACTTGAATTGACCACACTTATGGATAATTTACATATAAATCTAGACTTAGACATAAATGGTAAATATGTAAATTGGTTAAAAGATGAACATGCCTAACCCGATGTTAGATTGAGTTGCGGTGTAAGACTGCCCGGAACCGCCCGGCACATCCAGCGACCGCAACAAAACAGATCTAATGTGAGAGGTTAGCGCATTAAGCCCAAAACCCGAGGTTAGAATGATTTTGCGTTAGAAGTCTGCCCGGAACCGCCCGGCACATCCAGTAACCGCAAACAACAGTTCTAATGTGAGAGGTTGGTGCATTAATAAATTAATTAATGCCAATGAATAGACAAGTGGGTGGGGCTAAGTAAATTGAGAACATTTAACCAATACAACATGTTAATTAGTTAAATGGGTAGGGTTAAGTAAATTGAGAACACTTAACCAATACAACATGTTAATTAGATAAGTGGGTGGGGTTAAGTAAATTGAGAATACTTAACCAATACAACATGTTAATTAGATAAGTGGGTGGGGTTAAGTAAATTGAGAACACTTAACCAATACAACGTGTTAATTAGATAAGTGGGTGGGGTTAAGTAAAGTGAGAACACTTAACCAATACAACATGTTAATTAGACAAGTGGGTGGGGTTAAGTAAATTTAAAACACTTAACCAATATAACATGATGAATGAACAGGGTTAAGTTAATAAGAAACACAACAAATACATCATGATGTTTGGGTGGGTTAAGTTAACATGAATGGACAACACTTAACCAATATTACATGAACAAAAGGGATAGGGTTAAGGCGAGCTTAAGCAATAATACATATTGACTTGATAAGTAGGAAGGTTAAGTAAACCTTGGGTAGGGGGTAATATTTGTGTATATTAGCCCACAAACTTAACCGTTAAATAAACATGTTTGAATCAATGGGAGGGTTAAGTACATCTCGTGTAGGTGGGTAATATTTGCATATATATGCCCACAAAACTTAACCAGTAGGAAACCCTAGTAACGGGGACCCATTTCAGCAGTAACCCACATAAATGTATCATGGTACCCTGAACTAGGCAGGGTGGGGCACGATTACTGGGCTGATAATAAGCGGTCAAAATAGCGGCGGGTGGTGCAATAGTGTAGGTTCTGGCGGAGTATGGACGTGCACGTGCTCCGGAGTGGAAAAAGCAGGCACTGGGCATCAGTAGTATATAATGTGCATGTAACGACCCAGAAAATCTGAACCAATTTAAAAATTTTAAATTGGCTAAAATAATGGATTTTAAATATTTAAAATAAATATTTTAAATAATGGCAATGAAAAGTGAGTTTAAATCGACAATTGAAAACGAATATAATTAATTATAATTATAAACAAGGCCAGAAATGGCGCTGTAGTTTCAAAAATTGAATTCAAACTTTGTCGGACTGTACCGGGTGCAAAACAAAACGGATTTTAGTGAAACCAAAAATATTTAAATCTGTTACTGAATACCTTTCTAACGAATCTAAAAAATCGAATTTTCATAGCGGAAAGCAAAAGTTGTGGCCGAATGAATTTTCAGAAAGGTCGCTATGGAATTTATATAGCCCGTGAAATTGGCCAGTTTTCATACGACATCGGAATTCGACGAAACCACTTTTTTTGGATCCGGGATGTGAAGTTATTGCTAGGTTTCAAATTTCATAATTTTTGAAGCTAATATGTGAGTGTGGCAAAGGAAAACGTGTTTTGGTCAATTACAGTTAAATTGGATCGACCAGAAATGGGCCTTTTTGCAAACAGTCTCAGAATTTGACGAAACTAGTTTTGTTGGGACCGTATAGTCAAAACATAGCTAGATTTATTTTTCTGGAATTTTTCGAATCAGTTTGTGGCCCTGGCAAATTGAAATGTACGTTCAAATCAAATATTAAATGTTTTATATTTTAATTTGAATGGAAAATGACTGAAACAGTCAAATGGACCTACGAAACGTATCCCAATGTGTTCAGAATGGGGGTAATTAGCTAGGGGCGACAGTCGTTGGGTTTGATTGCGAGTCCGTTTAAGAAAACCCCAATTTTTGAATAAATATATATATCGGCCAATCAAATAATTCCTTCATAAATAAATAAAAAAAACCCTGAAGCCTCGCGATCGACGACGGTGAATGCTCCTCCTTTCCCGTCCATTTTCTGGTGAATCCACGCCGAATTAGCACCCCCTCCTTTGGCGCTTTTTGAAGACCTCGCCGCCCTCTTCAAATCCATACCCACCATCGTCAGTTTCGTGGCCTGTGGAGAGCGGGTCGGGCTTGGGAATTCGGCGACTTTGGTTCGCCGCCGCCGTCGACTGGGGCCACCGCAGTGGGCCCCACTTCTGGCGCAGGTGCGCCTTTCCTTGCCTGACGTCGGGTAAAGGCGGATCGGCTTCATACTTCGCGGATTTCATGAAAAATCCAAACGTAGTTTGGAACGAAAACTGAGAGGTAACGGCCTTTGGTTTTAAAACTGATTTCAACTCTTTAAAACCGTTGCAAACTTTGAAAAATCATATCTTTTGGCTGTGTTAACAAAATTCGATGAAACAGGAAACATCGTGACCGTGTGGACGCCTTCTAAATTTTAGAAGAGACCGCATATTTTTCTGAGCCTTCTGCTATTTTTGGTGGAGTGGAACCCAATGTGAGATTTCTAATTTATAAACGATATGGAAAATGACGATGTATAAATTATATAGTCGATGTACGAGTTATATAAGCGTTGTACACCTCTTGTATAAGTGTTGTATAAGTTGTATGTTCGATGTATAAGTTATATATGCGTTGTAAAAATTATATATGTGTTGAAATAGAAGTGAATTTCTATATATAAATATATATATACGCCCCTCGTCCACAAACCATGGACGATATTTATTGATTGTGATTGGTGTGAAAATTGATTGATAGCGAATGGTTGTTTGGGATTGTTTGTGGTTGATATTGATTGATTGTGGTTGAAAAATACCCGTTTGAGGTTGAGAAATATTTGGTTGAAACCACATAGGATTAGTTTGTGGAAATGAAATAAATATATACATGCCGCCTGCGTGCGAACTAGATGCATGATCCCCATTGTCAAAAACCGCGAGGTTTTAAGGTAGAGCGAGGAGTCGTACTAGGGATGGTCCCGGTTTTAACTACCCTGCCATTATGCTGCCGAAATTTTGAATAATATTCATGTGTTTGAATTATTTTCATTTGCTGAAACCATATTTATTCATTGAATAGAAAACCTTCATGTGTTGAATCGATATTCATTCGTTGATTAGAAATTCATGTGTTGAATGGTATTTGTGTTTTAAATATAAAAATCACATTTTTTTCTATATATAGAAACTATAGAAAACCTTCATGTGTTGAATCGATATTCATTCGTTGATTAGAAATTCATGTGTTGAATGGTATTCGTGTTTTAAATATAAAAATCACATTTTTATCTATATATAGAAACTATAGAAAACCTTCATGTGCTGAATCGATATTCATTCGTTGAATTGAAATTCATGTGTTGAATGGTATTCATATTTTGAAATAAATTGTTTTATAATAAAACTCCTATTTTCATCACCTATATAAACTATATAAAATAATAGTGTTTTGAAATGAATTGTTTTACAATAAAAATCACATTTTTATTATATACATGAATTGTTGAAATGTGAAGTGTTAAAAATAGAAACTCGTTCAAATAAATATGCATGAGTCGAAATATTCATTAATTAGCTAATGATATGATTTTTGCCTATGCATGCAACGTTAGAATGAATGGTGTTTTTAAACCAAATGGAATCAAACATGAAGTTGAATGAAAAATGATAAGTGATAAGAACTGTATATCTGTACATGCATATTTATTTGAACAGGTTATACTAAAGGGGCTAGAGAAGAGGAATAAAATTTTTGTGCCCGACAAATAGGTACACATTTACTGTTTTGTTTGGGTGATGATTTTATGAGCCTGTTGGCTAGCCGCTTGGCTTTTTCTTTTTCGTTTTGACATGAGACGCCTGTGTGGCTATTTGGGAATTTTCCCAGCCCCTCCCGTACAAAGGAAGTTATGGCGAAATTTTCCAAAATTTAAAGGCGTTAGTGAAATATTAGAAGTGGAAACAATATAGGAATTTTTGAATGAACTATATTTATATAATTATATAAATATAAATAAAATTAAAACGAAATGTGGCTATGCAGTTCGTATTTTGAAACAGAGATTTCAAACGATTATACCGGGAGATCCGACCATCGAGTTTTCCTGAAATCGCAACCGTTGGGTTCGCTTTGGAAAAATCTTTCCAGCGGCACCAACTTTGTAAAATTCCAACGGTTGGATTGTCTGGAATGTTTAATTCAAATATGAAGAAAAACAGCGCCAGAAATGATTATATTTATTTATATATATATATATATATATATATATATATATAAATATAATTATATTTAATTGAATAACGACGCTGCAGTTCGTATTTTGAAATCGAAACTTCAAACGATTGTACCGGGAGATCCGACCGACGGATTTTCCCGAAACTGGAACCGTTGGATTCGTTTTGAAAAGACCTTTCTAATGATGTAAATTGTGTGAAGATCCAACGGTTAGATTTTCAGATATGTGTAAATCAAATCTGAAGAAAAACAGCGCCACGGCCGCGTTATGGCCCGAAGCGTCGTTTTGAATAAATTGGCTATTTTAAAATAAATAAAAATAGCGATAAATCGTTATAAAATATCGTAAACGATATGGAATGGAAATAAACTGAATTTGCTCGATTTATGTGGTATTTGATGGTTGAATGTGTTTGGTGTGAAAATTACATTAAAGAACAAAATTGGTGTTGTCGAATGATTTAACCATTGAAATAAATTGATTTGAAATTCTAAATATACGTGAATTATTTGAAAAGGCCGAGTTAATTCTCATTTCAAAATAATTGACCAACGATTGAAAGTCGAAGATGAAGACGGTGGTCGAAGACCGGAGATCTTCACCTCGTTTGGATGGTAACCGAGGTCCTGATTGGGAGGCATCCCGAAATATGGATAATGAGTGGTGATCGATGGGTTTGCGAGGTATTTAGTGCCTCCGGTTTCGTTCAGACCCAGAACGGACTTGTAAATGGACTGTGTGTCCGACATTGGATTTTATTCTGTGTTGATTGATCTCTATTAAATATACATCTGTTTGGCGGCGGAGAATTTATTCTTTTTCTTAACGCCCTTCTCTGAAATGCATGAGCTCAGAGGTTGCATATCGATGGACATCAGTCGCATGGCATGAATTGCTAATGTGACATGCCTAAGTGGCAAATGGTCAGGGCTTCTGTTGAAAAGCAAAGTCTTGTGGTGATGATCAAAGCACCGCCTGTGTGGCGTAGCATTGTGTAAAATGTGAATTCGCGAGCCTCACACCCCGGTATGAACCAGAAACGGGAGAAGGACCTCAGGGAGGGCATGTGTTTCTTTCTAGCTAGGGTGGTGTCAGTGGCCTACCAGCCCTGACATTTACATACTTTTCACCTGTGTGGTTGTTGCTGTTGCGAGGCGCCTCGGTTAGATCAGACGATCTGGGTCCGATGGAGTCATTCGTTGGCTCGTTTACGCCCCAAAGGGCGGGGAAACGTATTGTTCAGGCATTTTAATCCACATCGGTGGACCGGCCCTGACGATCCAAAGGCTTGACTGAGTACTTTCCTGAGACACGGGCTAGAGCGTCTCGAATTCGGTAAGGACTATCTTTTGCCTTGGTTCATGACGGAAATCCAATTTCCAAATACGTGACTGTGCGGTTTCGATTGTATATATATATATATTTGGCGACATAGTGGCATGGGACGCTCATGTCGTCTATGATTGATAGTTATGATTTGAAATTGTTTCTGAAACATATAAACACTAGCAATAATATCAAATGCCTTTGTTTTATTCGTATCAAGCATATTTTGGCCGTTATAAGGTAAAAACTCTATCCTCCGATTTGCGTTGCATTGTGTGATGGGAACTGAGTCTTATAATGGCTTCATTTTTTTATAAAAAGCATAGCGATGTTTAAAAGAATGAATTGTTTTAAAACACTGGCAATCCAATGGAGTAAACCCGTTCCGCGAAAGTGGCGTGGTCCTGTGATTAGCCATATTATATATGTGTTGAATAGATTTCTCATACCAGTCCCATGACTAACTCGTAGTTTGTTTCACTTTCAAACTCGGGTGCCCCTTTTTCTACATGGGCAGCCTTGTATTCAGGTTTAGCTGGTTATTTCTGGATAGCTGGAGCTGAAGATGGATTCTATCATTTATCTCTTTTTATGCTGATCAGCTCCTATTGTACATATTTTGTTTGTTTTCCGCTATAGACATTTATGTATAGCTGAACTGTATTTGTACAAAGTAAGATCCTGTATACTGTGTAACTCTGATGATTACTTTTATCCAGTATATTCTATTGTTCATTATCTAGTGTATTTATTTAATTTTGTTCTGCTATTATCTGTTTCTGTGTTATATTCCAAAGAATACCCTTGTCTCCGTCAGAATGGGAAATGGGGTCGTCACAACGTGGTATCAGAGCTTTGGTTAAGCTTAGTGCTGGAATATAACATTTGAACGAACTCGTCAGAAATAGAACCAGTAGTGTTCTAGGACGGGTAACTCTATACAGATAGGATCAGTAATATCCTAGTATGAGTAAAGCAGAATGAGATTACACCTCAATAGACACATTTACATTTGAAGTATATGTTTCTATGTTTTAAAATACCCTTTCTGTGACCTGATACTTAATCTGCTATTTGCAGAAGTACTAGAAAAATGAGTGTCAGAAACAGGAGAAATGCAGAACCCGATCTAGAGGCTCTATGTAAGAGATATCGAAATCTGGGTGGAGCACAATTCTTGGGAAATGAATCTATTATTCAAACTCAAGCTTGGGTGAGCTCTGCAAAAAGAATATTTGAGCGTTTCCAGCTGAGAGACGACCAAAAAAGATTAGTAGTATCTTGGGCGCTCAATGGAGAAGCTTTAATATGGTGGGAAACAATCATAAAAGATAATCCAGAAGGTGATATCACCTGGGATAGATTCAAAGAGATTTTCCTAGGAAGGTTTACTCCTCTCGAAGCAACTGAGCGATTATGTGATGAATTTTCTTATTTGATACAAGGTGATATGACCATTCCGGAATATCATAAGAAATTCAACGAACTTGCTCACTTTGCTCCTCATCTGATTCAAGATCCAAAGAGGAAAAATCTGAGATTTATTCATGGCCTGCAAAGGAGATATCAGAATAGTGTGCTGAGGAATGTGAAGCTTCCTTTTTCAGAAATGATTTATATGGCTTATCAGTATGAAGATCTCCATAATAAAGGCATGTTGCGCGACGAAGAGGAAGTCTGTTCTAGCGACAAAGAAGAGTCGGAAACTGATATTCCTGAAGCCAGTACGAGGTCGGAGGTCAGTGAGAAGCCCAGTGCCAAGAGAAAAAGGGCCAGAGCTGAGAAAGAACCCATAACGACCGCCGTGTGCAGTAACTGCCATCAAATGGGGCATTTGTCGATAAATTGCGGGCCCTTAAAGAAACGGATCAAGAGTGGATCTAAGCCCACTAAGAAACAAAAGAACCCCTATGGGGAAAGGAAATGCCATAAGTCCCACCAGGCAGGCCATATTGCACGGGAGTGTCCACCCTCAAAGAAATTTGAAGCAGTACATGTAAATGAAGTAGCAGAAGTGCCTGCATCTTCGTCTGCTCAGGAAAGGCCTGATGTTTTAGAAGGCACGCTCAATGTCAAGAACATTCTAGTTAAAGTACTGTTTGATACTTGTGCGTCACGAAGCTCCATTGCAAAGGATGCAGCTAAGAAACTGGATTTGAATTTGAAAAAGCTGAAGGAACCAATGACTGTCCAGAATCCGGTTGGGGGTTCCATTGATCTCAGTTGGGTTTGTGGAGTGCCGGTTTCTTTCTCTCGTTATCGGTTTCCCACCATCGCGGTCGTCATGAATTTTAAAGAGTTTGATCTTATCTTGGGGTTAGACTGGTTGACCAAATATGAAGCTGAAGTTAAATGCACCGACAGAGTCGTAAAGGCGAAGATTAAATCAGGTGATCATATAACCATTCCCTGTGAAGGTCAGAATGCTAATAGAAAAGACTTCTGGGCAGCTTTGAATGTTTCTCCAGCCCAAATAGAAAATATCCCTGAAGTTGCAGAGAATATTCCTGACCTCATCAAAGATATTCCTGTCGTCAAGAACTATGCGGATGTGTTCGAAGAAGTTGTTCGCTTACCTCCGCAGAGAGAAATAGATTTTAAAATTTCTTTAATTCTGAATGCAAGGCCGGTAGTTCATGCTATTCGAAGAATGTCCTTGAAAGAGAAAGAGGAATTAGACAATCAAACACGACAGCTAGTATGGAAAGGTCTGATCAGGCCCAGTTTCTCGGATTGGGGTGCAGCAGTGGTGTTTGTCCTAAAATCTAACGGTACTCTACGGCTATGTGTGGATTATCGTGATTTGAACAAGCAGACCATAAAGAACAAATATCCATTGCCGCGAATAAATGATTTGTTGGATCGATTAAATGGAGCACAGGTATTCTCAAGGATGGACCTAGCTACAGGCTTCCATCAACTTCGAATTGCCGAAGAGTGTGTTCCAATGACAGCGTTCAGAGGTCCTGACTTATTCTACGAGTGGTTAGTAACGCCGTTCGGCTTATGTAACGCTCCTGCTTACTTCGAAGATCTGATGAATAGGGTGTTTAGAGGGGTTTTGAATAAATTTGTTCTGGTTTTCATTGACGATATTCTAATCTTCTCTAAATCAAAGGCTGAACATGAAAAACATTTGGAACAAGTGTTAGAAATCCTCAGAAGGAATGTATTGAAAGAAAAGTTTTCCAAATGTATATTCTGGCAAGATGAAGTGAAATTTCTGGGTCATGTCGTATCAAAAGAAGGAATTGCTGTGGATCGAAGTAAAATCACAACTATTCAAAACTGGAAATAGCCCAGTACCCCTACTGAAGTCCGCAGTTTTCTCGGATTGGCTAGTTATAACCGGAAGTTCGTTAAAAACTTTTCGAAGATATCTGGCCACTTAACGAAGCTTATGAAGAAGCACTCAAAATTCAAATGGACTCCAGAAAGTGAGGAGGCTTTTGAAGAGCTAAAGTTAAGATTAACTACTGCTCCAGTGTTAACCATTATCGATGGTAATCAGGATTTGAAAGTCTGGACTGATGCTTCTAGAGAAGGCCTTGGCGCGGTGTTAATGCAAAGCGGCCAAGTGATTGCTTATGCTAGCCGTCAACTGAAGCCGCACGAGAAAAACTATGTAACTCATGATCTTGAGTTGTTGGCCATCGTATTCTCTTTGAAAATCTGGAGACACTATCTTCTGGGTGAGAGATTTGAACTGTTTACAGATCATCAGTCATTAAAGTATATGTTCACTCAGAAAGACCTGAATCTGAGGCAGCAACGTTGGCTAGAGTTCCTTGCAGCATATGATTTTGAGATTCTATACACTCCAGGGAAAGCCAATGTCGTGGTCGATGCGTTGAGCCGAAAGAATGAAATGATCGCCAGTTTTATCATTGCGACTTCGTTGATTGACAAGATATCGCCTCTCCAAAAAGACGACCAATTTATTAAAGGAATGAGTCAGCGAATTCGTGAAGGCAATGCTTCGGATTTCCAGCTCGACAGCGAAGGGATTCTGAGGTTAGAAGGACGAATTTGTGTTCCAGAAATTCCTGAACTCAGAAGAGATGTGCTTGATGAATGCCACAAATCTAAGCTCAGTATCCATCTGGGTGTGAGTAAAATGTACAACGATATCAAGCGGACATTCTGGTGGAAGTCGTTAAAAAGAGATATCTCGATATATGTTAGTCGATGCCCTACTTGCCAGCTAGTCAAAAGCAACAAACAGAAATTGGATGGATTGTTACAACCGCTAGAAGTTCCTGGTTGGAAGTGGGAACATATTTCTATGGATTTCATTGATGGTCTGCCCAGAACCAGAAAAGGGAATGACAGTATTTGGGTGATCGTAGATCGCTTCAAGAAGGCCGTCCATTTCATACCTGTCAGATCAAACAGAACTACTCAGAGTCTGGCGCAGATATACTTCAAGGAAATAGTTAGACTGCATGGAGTGTCGCTCAGTATAGTCAGTGATAGAGATACAATATTCACTAGCAAATTCTGGGAAGCATTTCAAGTCGAGCTGGGAACGAAGTTGAACTTGAGCACCGCTTATCTTCCTCAGACAGACGGTCAGACTGAGAGGGTGAATCGTATTTTAGAAGATTTATTGCGGGCTTGTGTTATAGATTTCGGTGGATCCTGGGAAGACCATCTGCATTTGGCTGAATTCTCTTATAACAACAGCTACCAGGCGAGTCTGACAATGTCGCCATTCGAAGCATTGTACGGTAGACCATGCCGATCTCCTGCTTGTTGGGTCGAACCCGGAAATAGACTTGTGTTGGGTCCTGATATGATCCGAGAAGCTGCCGACAAAGTCGATTTTATTAAGAAGCGGTTACTCGCCGCTCAAAGCCGACAAAAGAGCTGAGGAACAAGAAGGTTCACTTAGTCAAAGTGCAATGGAGTGGAGATTCGCGAGATTGTACTTGGGAAACTGAGGAGAGCATTCAGAAAGCCTATCCCATATGCCGAGTAGATATCTCTGATTGACTCTGGTGCAAGGTACATTTACCCTACTTTGCATTACCATTTAATTCTCTACTCTGTTGTTATTTTCTTTCCATGGATGTGCACTTTTAAATTCTATAGTCTGAATGAATTTAAAAAAAAGAGTATAGAAATTAATTTGTATAGTTCTGAAAAGTTGAAAACAATTGGATTGGTTGTTGTGTTGTGTGATTGTAGATTTATCAAACCACTTTCGACTTTGTTCCTTTTCGGGGACGAAAAGTTTTAAGTGGGGGAGATTGTAATGACCCAGAAAATCTGAACCAATTTAAAATGGCTAAAATAATGGATTTTAAATATTTAAAATAAATATTTTAAATAATGGCAATGAAAAGTGAGTTTAAATCGACAATTGAAAACGAATATAATTAATTATAATTATAAACAAGGCCTGAAATGGCGCTGTAGTTTCAAAAATTGAATTCAAACTTTGTCGGACTGTACCGGGTGCAAAACAAAACGGATTTTAGTGAAACCAAAAATATTTAAATCTGTTAGTGAATACCTTTCTAACGAATCTGAAAAATCGAATTTTCATAGCGGAAAGCAAAAGTTGTGGCCGAATGAATTTTCAGAAAGGTCGCTATGGAATTTATATAGCCCGTGAAATTGGCCATTTTGCATACGACCTTGAAATTCGACGAAACCACTTTTGTTGGATCCGGGATGTGAAGTTATTGCTAGGTTTCAAATTTCATAATTTTTGAAGCTAATATGTGAGTGTGGCAAAGGAAAACGTGTTTTTGTCAATTACAGTTAAATTGGATCGACCAGAAATGGGCCTTTTTGCAAACAGTCTCAAAATTCGATGAAACTAGTTTTGTTGGGACCGTATAGTCAAAACATAGCTAGATTTATTTTCTGGAATTTTTCGAATCAGTTTGTGGCCCTGGCAAATTGAAATGTACGTTCAAATCAAATATTGAATGTTTTATATTTTAATTTGAATGGAAACTGACTGAAACAGTCGAATGGGCCTACGAAACATATCCCAATGTGTTCGGAATGGGGGTAATTAGCTAGGGGCGACAGTCGTTGGGTTTGATTTCGAGTCCGTTTAAGAAAACCCCAATTTTTGAATAAATATATATATCGGCCAATCAAATAATTCCTTCATAAATAAATAAATAAAACCCTGAAGCCTCGCGATCGACGACGGTGAATGCTCCTCCTTTCCCGTCCATTTTCTGGCGAATCCACGCCGAATTAGCACCCCCTCCTTTGGAGCTTTTTGAAGACCTCACCGCCCTCTTCAAATCCATACCCACCATCGTCAGTTTCGTGGCCTGTGGAGAGCGGGTCGGGCTTGGGAAGTCGGCGACTATGGTTCGCCGCCGCCGTCGACTGGGGCCACCAAAGTGGGCCCCACTTCTGGCGCAGGTGCGCCTTTCCTTGCCTGACGTCGTGGTAAAGGCGGATCGGCTTCATACTTCGCGGATTGCATGAAAAATCCAAACCAAGTTTGGAACGAAAACTGATTGGTAACGGCCTTTGGTTTTAAAACTGATTTCAACTCTTTAAAACCGTTGCAAACTTTGAAAAATCATATCTTTTTGCTGTGTTAACGAAATTCGATGAAACAGGAAACATCGTGACCGTGTGGACGCCTTCTACATTTTAGAAGAGACTGCATATTTTTCTGAGCCTTCTGCTATTTTTGGTGGAGTGGAACTCAATGTGAGATTTCTAATTTATAAACGATATGGAAAATGACGATGTATAAATTATATAGTCGATGTATGAGTTATATAAGCGTTGTACACCTCTTGTATAAGCGTTGTATAAGTTGTATGTTTGATGTATAAGTTATATATGCGTTGTAAAAATTATATATGTGTTGAAATAGAAGTGAATTGCTATATATATATATATATATATATATATATATATATATATATATATATACGCCCCTCGTCCACAGACCATGGACGATATTTATTGATTGTGATTGGTGTGAAAATTGATTGATAGCGAATGGTTGTTTGGGATTGTTTGTGGTTGATATTGATTGATTGTGGTTGAAAAATACCCGTTTGTGGTTGAGAAATATTTGGTTGAAACCACATAGGATTAGTTTGTGGAAATGAAATAAATATATACATGTCGCCTGCTTGCGAACTAGATGCATGATCCCCATTGTCAAAAACCGCGAGGTTTTAAGGTAGAGCGAGGAGCCGTACTAGGGACGGTCCCGGTTTTAACTACCCTGCCGTTATGCTGCCGAAATTTTGAATAATATTCATGTGTTTGAATTATTTTCATTTGCTGAAACCATATTTATTCATTGAATAGAAAACCTTCATGTGTTGAATCGATATTCATTCGTTGATTAGAAATTCATGTGTTGAATGATATTCGTGTTTTAAATATAAAAATCACATTTTTATCTATATATAGAAACTATAGAAAACCTTCATGTGTTGAATCGATATTCATTCGTTGATTAGAAATTCATGTGTTGAATGGTATTCGTGTTTTAAATATAAAAATCACATTTTTATCTATGTATAGAAACTATAGAAAACCTTCATGTGTTGAATCGATATTCATTCGTTGAATTGAAATTCATGTGTTGAATGGTATTCATATTTTGAAATAAATTGTTTTATAATAAAAATCCTATTTTCATCACCTATATAAACTATATAAAATAATAGTGTTTTGAAATGAATTGTTTTACAATAAAAATCAAATTTTTATTATATACATGAATTGTTGAAATGTGAAGTGTTAAAAATAGAAACTCGTCCAAATAAATATTCATGAGTCGAAATGTTCATTAATTAGCTAATGATATGATTTTTGCCTATGCATGCAACGTTAGAATGAATGGTGTTTTTAAACCAAATGGAATCAAACATGAAGTTGAATGGAAAATGATAAGTGATAAGAACTGTATATCTGTACATGCATATTTATTTGAACAGGTTATAGCAAAGGGGCTAGAGAAGAGGAATAAAATTTTTGTGCCCGACAAATAGGTACACATTTACTGTTTTGTTTGGGTGATGATTTTATGAGCCTGTTGGCTAGCCGCTTGGCTTTTTCTTTTTCGTTTTGACATGAGACGCCCGTGTGGCTATTTGGGAATTTTCCCAGCCCCTCCCTTACAAAGGAGGTTATGGCGAAATTTTCCAAAATTTAAAGGCGTTAGTGAAATATTAGAAGTGGAAACAATATAGGAATTTTTGAATGAACTATATTTATATAATTATATAAATATAAATAAAATTAAAACGAAACGTGGTCGTGCAGTTCGTATTTTGAAACCGAGATTTCAAACGATTATACCGGGAGATCCGACCATCGGGTTTTCCTGAAATCGCAACCGTTGGGTTCGCTTTGGAAAAATCTTTCCAACGGCATTCAACTTTGTAAAAATCCAACGGTTGGATTGTCTAGAATGTTTAATTCAAATCTGAAGAAAAACAGCGCCAGAATCGATTATATTTATATATATATATAAATATAATTATATTTAATCGAATAACGACGCTGCAGTTCGTATTTTGAAATCGAATCTTCAAACGATTGTACCGGGAGATCCGACCGTCGGATTTTCCCGAAACTGAAACCATTGGATTCGTTTTGAAAAGACCTTTCTAATGATGTAAATTGTGTGAAGATCCAACGGTTAGATTTTCAGAAATGTGTAAATCAAATATGAAGAAAAACAGCGCCACGGCCGCGTTATGGCCCGAAGCGTCGTTTTGAATAAATTGGCTATTTTAAAATAAATAAAAATAGCGATAAGCCGTTATAAAATATCGTAAACGATATGGAATGGAAATAAACTGAATTTGCTCGATTTATGTGGTATTTGATGGTTGAATGTGTTTGGTGTGAAAATTACATTAAAGAACAAAATTGGTGTTGTCGAATGATTTAACCATTGAAATAAATTGATTTGAAATTCTAAATATACGTGAATTATTTGAAAAGGCCGAGTTAATTCTCATTTCAAAATAATTGACCGACGATTGAAAGTCGAAGATGAAGACGGTGGTCGAAGACCGGAGATCTTCACCTCATTTTGATGGTAACCGAGGTCCTGATTGGGAGGCATCCCGAAATATGGATAATGAGTGGTGATCGTCCGGACGTACGTGGTGATCGATGGGTTTGCAAGGTATTTAGTGCCTCCGGTTTCGTTCTGACCCAGAACAGACTTGTAAATTGACTGTGTGTCTGACATTGGATTTTATTCTGTGTTGATTGATTTCTATTAAATATACATCTGTTTGGCGGCGGAGAATTTATTCTTTTGCTTAACGCCCTTCTCTGAAACGCACGAGCTCAGAGGTTGTATATCGATGGACATCAGTCGCATGGCATAAATTGCTAATGTGACATGCCTAAGTGGCAAATGATCAGGGCTTCTGTTGAAAAGCAAAGTCTTGTGGTGATGATCAAAGCACCGCCTGTGTGGCGTAGCTTTGTGTATAATGTGAATTCGCGAGCCTCACACCCCAGTATGAACCAGAAACGGGAGAAGGACCTCAGGGAGGGCATGCGTTTCTTTCTAGCTAGGGTGGTGTCAGTGACCTACCAGCCCTGACATTTATATACTTTTCACCTGTGTGGTTGTTTCTGTTGCGAGGCGCCTCGGTTAGATCGGACGATCTGGGTCCGATGGAGTCATTCGTTGGCTCGTTTACGCCCCAAAGGGCGGGGAAATGTATTGTTCAGGCATTTTAATCCACATCGGTGGACCGGCCCTGACGATCCAAAGGCTTGACTGAGTACTTGCCTGAGACAAGGGCTAGAGCGTCTCGAATTCGGTAAGGACTATCTTTTGCCTTGGTTCATGACGGAAATCCAATTTCCAAATACGTGACTGTGCGGTTTCGATTGTATATATATATTTGGCGACATAGTGGCATGGGACGCTCATGTCGTCTATGATTGATAGTTATGATTTGAAATTGTTTCTGAAACATATAAACACTAGCAATAATATCAAATGCCTTTGTTTTATTCGTATCAAGCATATTTTGGCCGTTATAATGTAAAAACTCTATCCTCCGGTTTGCGTTGCATTGTGTGATGGGAACTGAGTCTTATAATGGCTTCATTTTTTTTATAAAAAGCATAGCGATGTTTAAAAGAATGACTTGTTTTAAAGCACTGGCAATCCAATGGAGTAAACTCGTTCCACGAAAGTGGCGTGGTCCTGTGATTAGCCATATTATATATGTGTGGAATAGATTTCTCATACCAGTCCCATGACTGACTCGTAGTTTGTTTCACTTTCAAACTCGGGTGCCCCCATTTTCTACACGGGCAGCCTTGTATTCAGGTTTAGCTGGTTATTTCTGGATAGCTGGTGCTGAAGATGGATTCTATCATTTATCTCTTTTTATGCTGATCAGCTCCTATTGTACATATTTTGTTTGTTTTCCGCTGTAGACATTTATGTATAGCTGAACTGTATTTGTACTAAGTAAGATCCTGTATACTGTGTAACTCTGATGATTACTTTTATCCAGTATATTCTATTGTTCATTATCTGGTGTATTTATTTAATTTTGTTCTGCTATTATCTGTTTCTGTGTTATATTCCAAAGATTACCCTTGTCTCCGTCAGAACGGGAAATGGGGTCGTCACAGTGCATCTTGAATTGTGTCGGGTTGCCATCATAGGGATTGATACACCCTATAGTGGGACCAGCACATGTAACTACATACAAGCGGGGCCGAATTACACAAGTAAACAAGCGGGGCCGAATGACACAAGTAAATAAGCGGGGCCAAATGACATAAGTAAACAAGTGGGGCTGAATGACACAAGTAATAAATACATGCGAGTTAGAGAGCCGATCGATTAGGCGATAAGGCGGTAGTGTGTGGACATCTAGTATTTAGTATGGGCAAGTAAGGATTGTATGGGGTGAATACCTCTTACTAGATGTTACGCCCGAGGATTACCAATTACAAGATAGGGATCAACTTTCAGTATGGAACTAGTAACGGTACGGTGAAATTACCATTGGTGTAGTGTAGTAATTATTTTTTAGTGATTAGAAGCTCGATCAACGTTTATCTTTTTCATCCTGCTTACCTTGTCATGCATATTCGTGTATAATCATTTCTTACTTTCCAGTTTATGTTCTTATCTTGTTACTTTAATGATTATATTGTTAAAGTCACTGGACTCACCATACTTATGTCTGACCTAGTTTTTTTCGCCTCTTTTCTTCCGTTCCCCCCCTCCTCCAGGTTTTTAGGGAGAAAATACTCAAGCTTAGTTCGGATATCCCTTCTTCTAGCTTGAAGTTGAAAGATGAATTGCTTAGCTTTGATTTAGCTTATCTATGGAATTTTCTTTTGGGGATTACATTTTTAATATTAAGTACTCTGAAGGTTTTGTACAAGACTGATATTATGTACTTGGTTTTGGTATTTGGAAATGTAATCAAACTTATTTCTGTTTTCGCAGAAATAAAGTTATAAAAATTTTCAAGTACTACTTTCTCTGTCTTGTAATATTCCATTCTGTTTACTTACAATACTCCACCAAACTTAATGCATTCCCTTTGTGAGTGACATTAACGGACGTGGGGTGTTACACTTGGTATCAGCGCTGAAGGTTACCAGATTAGATAAAAGTTTTTGAAAACTATTTTCAAAAAGGTTTTAAAAGGAAGTATTTTCAAAAGGAAAGTTTATTTTGAAAAACATAATCCCCAAAAGCCATATATCTTTCTTCCGATTCACTGTTTCGAGTTCCTTCCTCTTTCCCTTTTGAATCTCTTCCTCTGCGTATAGATGCTTTTTCTAAGAAGTGTAAGGACTTCCGTGCGGAAAACCGCTTCATGGGACTGAGACGTTTGTCGAGGCTAGAAGTTGGCTCAACGAAGTGGAGGACTTGTTGGACCTTTGAGATAGACGATGGGAGGAAGGTTCAACCAGCTGCTTGGTTAATGAAGGATGAAGCTTCATTTTGGTGGGAGGTCATGAATGTAGAACGTGCAAGGGAGATATGGATAGGACACAGGATAAGAAAGTGGATCCAAAGAAAGGCGGTAAGGATAACAAGGGCCAAGATAAAAAGGAAGTACAACAATTGTGAAATACCTGGCCACTTAAATAAAGATGTTAGAAAGAAGAAGAAGATTAGTTGTTATCATTATAGAGAGATAGGACATCTTATCAGGATTGTCCAAAGAGGCAAGGGCAAGGGTAAGGACAAAGTACAGGATCTTCGGAAGGGTAGGTTGTGTTCTCGTAGTCAGTATATCGAAAAGAGATAGGATGTTTTGGTTAAAGATTTGATTTCTTTTTCGTAGAATTCTTTTCAACTTTTGCGCTTCGCACTTGTTTGAATCTACTTCGATGGTTGAAATGCTGCACCTAAATACTAGTCTAGTTATGGATCCCATTGTATTCTCAAATCCTATTGGTTGTTCGGCTCACTTATCTGTGGTTTGTCGGGATTTGAGAGTGTCTATCTTCGGCGTTGGCCTTGAATGCAATGCCTTTATTCTTCATTTCACGGGCTATAGCTTGATTCTAGGAATGGATTGGCTAGCCAGGAATGCTGCTATCCTAGACTGTGAAAAGAGGGTAGTTAGACTGTTGACTCATTGTGGAAAGACCCTTGATATTTCCTGTGACCCTATGGGTTCAGTGATGCTTAGCTACCTAGAATCTCTTGACGCATTCATCGATGATTTGAAATTTGTTCATGTGGTCAGTGAGTTTGATGACGTCTTTGATGAAGTTTGGGGTTTACCCCCGAGGTGCGAGATAGACTTTGGTGTATCACGAGACGAGAGCTTGAGGAAGACAATCCTTGAAGAAGAGTTTACATGATACCGCGGAAGTAGTGGAGCCGAGCATGCTTAGGGAAGTGGAAGTGGAGCAAGGTGCCACAATTAGACGAGCTCCTACATGCATCCATGGATCGGAGGTCAAGAAGTTACACAACCGAGAGATCAAGTGGTTAAAGTCCAATGGGGAGATGATCAAGGAGACGCGACCTGAGAGACGGAAGATAAGATGCGTACGTTGTACCCTTTCCTTTTGGAGGGTATATTCTTAACTTCTCCTTTTTCTATTGCTTTGTTTATACTTGTTCTATCGTTTAGTATGTCCTCCCGATTACATCTTCGATCCTTAGGTAGGAAAAACCTATGGTTGTAAATATGTATTTGAGACATGTTATGTTTGGTGGATGCAAGTGGATGCAAGTATTTGCTAGTGCTTACTCGTGGATGCATTTACACACAAATTAGACACTAGATCGACTCAATCACTTTCATATTGCATATGAATAAGTGTGCATAATTAATTTGATGGATGTATATTGAATGTGTTATCATATGGATGTTGCATTTGAATAAATGATTGTGCACGCATGTAAAAATGATATGTATCATTAGGATTCTTTTGCATACATAATGGACGCATGGCACTATCATGAATTGCATTAAGGAGGTCGACTGAGTCAGTAGACCGCGTGATTTTGCATTAGAGTAGGAATGTATACACACACTTTTGCAAATGTTCATTAAAGCATTAGAAATCTTTTAAGGACAATGGATGTCTATGATTGATGGATGAGTATATGGATGATGGATGGTAGGATGGTAACATTCTTCTTAACTTAGAGATTTCGGGAACGAAATCCTTAAAGGAGGGGAGAATGTAATAAGCCAAATTTTTATATAATTAATTTATGGATTAATTAATTAAGGAAGAAAATTCAAAAGTGCGCAAGAAAGTTTAGAAAAGCATTAATGTAAAGAAATGCATATGACAAATTAAAGGTAAGAAGATTAACATATTAGTACGTGCGTCAAATAAGGAGACTTAACGCAATAATGCATACAGTAAAAGTATTAAATAAATACATGCATATATGTACATATGTGAAACTATGTTATAAAGATAAATAAATAGATGCATATATGTACATATGTGCAATTATTTTATAAAGATACAAAT
Organism: Allium sativum; assembly: GCA_030737875.1. Classification (NCBI taxonomy): domain Eukaryota; kingdom Viridiplantae; phylum Streptophyta; class Magnoliopsida; order Asparagales; family Amaryllidaceae; genus Allium; species Allium sativum. Next base: position 618,653,603 of record CM060919.1, on the reverse strand, counting down.
TTAAAAATGTTTCACTACAGAAGGAATCAATACATGCAATAAAGAAAACAAGTAATTTGTCATTTATGTCCGATTGATTGTCATTTTTGTTTATTTGATGATAATTTAGAAAACCATGTAATTAATCTTAATTTGTATGAATATTTATGCTAATTTGTCACCTATGTCAATTAACATTAAAGAGAATATGATAATTTGTCACTTATGTTAGTTGACAATAAAAAAAGAAAAGAGCGCATAAAAAAATAAAAAGATTCGCAAAGTAATGTGTGTATTAAAAAGAAAAAAATGATAAAAATATATATAGAAAAAATAGATATATATATACATATATATATGACGTGTACGCATCATGTGGCGCACGTGGCGCATTTTTGTTGGTCAAGGATTGTTTTTTTTAACAGGGCTTCTCTGATTGGTCTGGTGACAAATTCTGAGGTACTAGGGCTTATGTGTCGTGCTGTGATTGGCTGAGTGACACATCTCTTTGGCTTGGATGGCTTTGATTACTCCTAAACTGATCTAAAGGCTAGAATTAATCCTACACTCTTATATAATCACATCTAACCTAAACCCTAAATCAAAACAAAAATCATTCTCAAGCCGCCATACTGCTGCAACATAGACTAAGCAAGCTTCTCTTATTCAACGAATTAAAACTTAGGATGGTGGAAAAAGGATTCTACGCTTAATCTATTCTCTTCTTTAATCCGTTCATAGTGAGTACAGCTCTTTTAACAAGATATATAATTGTTGAACGTAATTGTGATGGGTTTATAAGTTGGACTATATGAATATGACTAATTACATATACTTGATTAAGTCCATTTTATGATGTTAATTCATGTGTCTAATTGTGTATACTCGATTATATTAATTTTATGATGTTGTTGTATACAAGTTCGTATGCAAATCATATGCAAGTTTATATGTAAATCAAGTGATATTAGTCTACATGTCTAATTACATATGCAAGTTTATATGCAAGTTCGTATGCAAATCATATGCAAGTTTATATGAAAATCATATTCATACATGCAAGTTCCTATTTATATGTTTAGATCTATGCAAGTCATATTTTATATGATTAGATCCATGCCAGTTTATATGTTTATGCAAATTCATATTCTGTATGTCTATTTCTTATGCAAGTCATTGATTATGCAAATTTATGTTAATGTAAATTATGATCATGCAATCTTATGATCCATGCTGGTCTATTTTCATATGTTAATTTAGCTCTAATTTTTTATGCAAGTTCATATGTTAATTTAGATCTAATTTGTTATGCAAGTCCATATGTTAATTTAGATCTTATTTGTTATGCAAGTCCATACGTTAAATTAGATCTAATTTGTTATGCAAGTCCATATGTTAATTTAGATCTAATCTGTTATGCAAGTTTATATGTTAATTTAGATCTAATTTGTTATAGAAGTCCATATGTTAATTTAGATCTAATTTGTTATGGAAGTTCATATGTTGATTTAAATCTAACTTGTTACGCAAGTTCTTATGTTAATTTAGATCTATTTTGTTATGCAAGTTCACAAATAGAATCTTTGTTATATTCTACTTATTTTCATAATTGAATCTATATTTTTTTATGCTAGTTTGGATGTTATACGTCTCTTTCTTTCCCTTTTTTTTATGAGTTATGCTAATGGCGAGCCTAACGTATTATATGAATCATACGAATGATTGACGTTGGGAAACAATTGGAAAACATTTAATATTGGACATTATGTAATTGACATAAAATTGGTTGTAATCATATAATTAATTTTGGGCATATCTAGTAAATGTGGCATAACTTTAATTGACCACACTTATGGATAATTTACATATAAATCTAGACTTGGACATAAATGGTAAATATGTAAACTGGTTAAAAGATGAACATGCCTAACCCGAGGTTAGATTGAGTTGCGGTATAAAATTGCCCGGAACCGCACGGCACATCCATCGATCGCAACAACACAGATCAAATGTGAAAGGTTAGAGCATTAAGCCTAAGACCCGAGGTTAGAATGAGTTTGCGGTAGAAGTCTGTCCGGAACTGCTCGGCACATCCAGCAACCGCAAACAACAGTTCTAATGTGAGAGTGTGGTGCATTAATAAATTAGTTAATGCCAATGAATAGACAAGTGGGTGGGGTTAAGTAAATTGAGAACACTTAACCAATATAACATGTTAATTAGATAAGTGGGTGGGGTTAAGTAAATTAAGAACACTTAACCAATACAACATGTTAATTAGATAAGTGGGTGGGGTTAAGTAAATTGAGAACACATAGCCAATACAACATGTTAATTAGACAAGTGGGTGGGGTTAAGTAAATTTAAAACACTTAACCAATATAACATGATGAATGAACAGGGTTAAGTTAATAAGAAACACTTAACCAATACAACATGTTGTGTGGGTGGATTAAGTTAACATGAATGGACAACACTAAACAAATATTACATGAACAAAGGGGATAGGGTTAAGGCAAGCTTAACCAATAATACATATTGACTTGATAAGTAGGAGGGTTAAGTAAACCTTGGGTAGGTGGGTAATATTAGTGTATATAAGCCCACAAATTTAGCCGTTAAATAAACATTTTGATTCAGTGGGAGGGTTAAGTACATCTCGTGTAGTTGGGTAATATTTGCATATACAGACCAACAAAACTTAACCAGTAGGAAACCCTAGTAGCGGGGACCCACTTCAGAAGTAACCCACATAGATGTATCATGCTACCCTAAACTAGGTAGGGTGGGGCACGATTATTGGGCTGATTATAAGTAGTCAAAATAGCGGCGGTTGGTGCAGTAGTGTAGCTAGATTCCGGCGGAGTGTGGGCGTGCACATGCTTCGAAGTGGAAAAACCAGGCACTGGGCATCAGTAGTATACACTGTGCATCTTGAATTGTGTCGGGTTGCCATCAAAGGGATTGATACACCTTATGGTGGGGCCAGCACAGTTATCTACATACAAGCGGGGCCGAATGACACAAGTAAACAAGTAGGGCCGAATGACGCAAGTAAACAAGCGAGGCCGAATGACGCAAGTAAACAAGTGGGGTCGAATGACACAAGTAAACAAGCAGGGCCGAATGACACAATTTAACAAGCGGGGCCGAATGACACAAGTAAACAAGCGGGGGCGAATGACACAAGTTGTAAATACATGCGAGTTCGGGAGCCGATCGATTAAGCGATAAGGGGGTAGTGTGGGGACATCTAGTATTTAGTTTGGGCAAGTAAGGATTGTATGGGGTGAATACCTCTTACAAGATGTTACGCCTGAGGACTACCAATTGTAAGATGGGGATAACCTTTCAGTATGGAAGTAGTAACAGTGCGGTGAAATTACCATTGGTGCAGTGTAGTAATTATCCTTTAGTGATTAGAAGCGCGATCACCGTTTATCTTATTCATCCTGCTTACCTTGTCATGCATATTTTTGTATAGTCATTTCTTACTTTCCAGTTTATGTTCATATCTTGTTACTTTAATGATTATATTGTTAAAGTCACTGGACTCACTAGACTTATGTCTGACCTAATTTGTTTTCTCCTCTTTTCTTCCGTTTCCCCTCCCCCCGCCCCCAAAGGTTTTTATGGAGGGAATACTCAGGCTTAGTTCAGATATCCCTTCTTCCAGCTTGAAGTTGAAAGATGAATTGCTTGGCTTGTATTTAGCTTATCTATGGCATTTTTTGTTGGGGATTACAGTTTTAATATTAAGTACTCTGAAGGTTTTGTACAAGACTGACATATGTACTTGGTTTTGGTATTTGGAAATGTAATCAAATTTATTTCTGTTTCCGCTGCACTAAAGTTATAAAATTTTTCAAGTACTACTTTCTCTGTCTTGTAATATTCTGTTCTGTTTACTTATAATACCCCACGAAACTTAATGCATTCCCTTTGTGAGTGACATTAACGGACGTGGGGTGTTACATCGCATAGAGAAGCTAGAACATAAGATGAATTAGAATTTAAGAAACCTACACAGTAACCCGTAAACATAGAAAAAATACCTTCCTCCGTGCCATCTTTATTATGACCACGCTGAGAGTTGAATCTATTGTGACGATTGCCTATGTCATCACCACCAATAAGAGAAGCAAAGCCCTCGCAATTCTCAGGCGCTAAATAGTCAGATAGTCCTGTAACAAATAGAAGATCCTCAATTCTCTCCTTAATCCCTATGAGCTTTCCGGCATCTTGCCCGGATGCCTTAATTCGCTCCAAGGCCCTGCTTTGAAGGTATGACAAGAGAGAAGGGAAACCCATATCAAGAAATATTCCATAATTATCACAGCAAACCTGAGAGAGGGCCCTTTTGTAATATTCGGTCGCTATTTTTGGGAGATGCACCTTCAGAAATAAGGAGATTCTATCTTGGGTTTCATAAATTATCCGTTTAGATCGCTTCCTTTACTCTCGGCTTCTTCGCACACTCCACCGACATATCACACTACTCGCGCCTGAGAGTCGAAACTTTAGCGACCAGAATCTGATTGCTAGCTTTTTCCCTCTCAAGAAACACTCTCAGCTGACTACAATCTTCCTCATTATAGCTCTTCGCTGAAACTAAATCACGGATTTTCGAATCTAGCACGAACTTCTCTTCCTTTAATCTTCTTGCATCACGAAATAGCGAAGCTGCCGTCAACCCAGCGATGTACCAACCACTAGATATCTGGGAAGAAGCTACGTGAAGCTAAAAAAACATAAGGTATGTGATTAAGAAATTTATAGGTATGAGAATAGAAACCAAAAGTTGTCGCTGAATAAGATGAGGGCAAAAACTAGGCCAATCTATGAAATCGAACCTTGAAATAACAGACCCACAAACACAAGGTAAAACAGATCTGACAACCCCCTCGAAGTCCGGAATCATGGAAGGAGGATTCAAGAAATCGCTTTGGCAACAAGAAAGGGAAGGTAATTCGAGTCCTCCCAAATCCAAAGTCCCTTGAGAACCAGATCTTAGAAGGCCATCAACAAAACTACTTCCTGTAGTGTCCATTGAGGAAGGGCGTATCTTAAGAGAATCCCTAAGGAAGGGAGAGAGGACATGATAAAAACCGACCCCCAAGCGACTCCACAGTCCCGCTGCCAGAAGGACAAGAGACTGGATGCTCCCTCTTATGTGTTTCGATAGATCCACTACTGGTAACAGAGGTCGCCCTCTTCTTCGATGAAAACCTAAGAGGAGAAGAGACAGTGGGAGATGGATGTGAAACATCTTCAAGGAACGTTGAACGCCGAAAAAGAGGAACTCCTACCATTGCATCAACAGCTTGAGGATCCTTTACTTCAAATTTTATTTTTCCCATACAAAGCCCAGAAGATCCCTTCAACCTGGAGGCGTCTGGCTGTGAAACACCAAACATAGTCCTACCAGGTGATGTTATAGCGTAAATATATACATAATAAACCCAATTTCAATTTTTATAATTACACATAAACAACGCGCAAGTATACAAGCAACATAAAATTTTATTGTCCCTGTCAGACAATGATCTTGATTGCAAGGATCGCTGTCAACAAGTCAAGTTCCCCCTATTACGTGTTGTCTATTTGTGCAAATTTTGCTTCTCGGAATCCCGATAACAGATGGGAATGGGTACGATTTGTTAAAGATCATCATTGATCGTCGTCTCAGACGATTGTAGAAAGTTTAAATTTATGCTGAGAAGTCCAATCCCTATTCCAAAGTATAATCCATACCAGTACCTTGGGTTTGAGCAAGCAAACTTATAGCTAGTTAGATCTGTGAACCTTGGAAATAATATAACCAATTTCGATAAACATAGCTTTTCTTGATTAAAATTTTGTGCAGAAAGGAGAAAAAGATTCTTTTCAAAAAATAGAGACTTGCTTTTCCTCTCATCCATACACCTAAGATCAAATTGACGAACATGATTAATCCCGAAAAAGCAGACATACTTGTCCAGCCAAAAAAAGAGAGAGGAAAATCCGCATATGGGATTCAGGAATAATCTGGACCACACAAGGAGAGGCCAATCAGCGCCCCAGGTGAGGGAGAGCAAAAGGCACGAAGATGGTACTTCGAAAAAGACAAAAAGTTTGACTTGGAAAATCGAAAATACCCCTTCACTAGCGGGGGCGGGGGGCAAATATTACTACCAAAATATTAACACCGAAATAGGTTGGCAATGAAGGAGTATCGGACGATCGCAAGCACATAAGAACTCTTCAGAAAGAAAACCAAACACTAAGGGAAGTCAGCAATAGGGAGAAAAGTTCTGAAAGTAGCATCAGCTGAGATCTACCAAAGGGTAAGGACCTCAGAAGCTAAAAGGTCTAGTCTGCAGGGTCTAACCAACAGGATTGGGCTGGCAGAATCCTTCCAACAACGCCAACCTGGCAAGGGAATCGACGGAGAGAGGCCATCCAGGTCAGAAACCAAGAAATATGAAAATAAGAGCTCTATCAGCTAGAACCCGAAAGGGCCTCCCGTATAAAATTGCTTAAATACCAACACGCCATGAGACAAAAACGCCAAGAGCACCAAGACAGAGGCTTGCGATAGCCATCTAGAATCAATTTACGAAAACATCAACTGCATAAAAACAGAAAGGTCATCAGATAAATCACCTAGAGCCGCCTCCTGAAGAATCTGGCCATACATGGAAATCCCGTCGGATGGCAGATCAGAACCTCGGAAGGGATACGAGCTATCCCCACTAATCTGCTTAGCACAGACACTGACAGTGGTTCGGAAACAGCAGCTGCTCACGTACATAAAGAGGACAAGCTCCTCTAAGTACTCATGGGAAAACCGAAGGCCCATAACTAAGAGTATATGACCAAAAAGAAAACATACAGCCGGAAGCTAGTGATATCTTCCGAGAGGCCACCATAACAACAAACCCCATCCTATCTCAAAGAAGCTTCCAACTAGCCAAGACCTACCATACGGAAGCTGAAATTAGTATAACAAAGCGGTTGAAGGCAAGAACATCTGAAACCTAGGAGAAAAGCTACTGATAAAAGCCCTTGTAGGGCCAGCAGCCCAATAACATAAGGGTTATCAAATCACCTATAAATAGGATCGCACGGACCACACTGAGTGGGGATCTTTTCTTTTCAATGCTTCTTTTACTTTCCTTTTTCTTATAAGACAGAGAGAAAGAAGGAGAATTTATTTCGTTGTGTTCATGTACTCCAAAACATAGATAAATAAAAAGGAAATCTATGTATAGAAGATCATTAGGCGAGTTTGTCATCTTGTTTTTTAATCATTATTACTGTGGTTTATTGTTTATTTTCCAGGGTAGACATGGATTCTCATCCAAACGTTTCCACTGACCAGAAGAAAAACCCCCTTCCGTGAGTTTAGACCCATCTTGGTGTTTCGTAGCGAATCCCTTCCCCCAGACCTTGATTCCAAAAAGTGGAGGTCCAGTTCACCTTGTGAAAGTTGGACGACTTAGTCATCAGCTTAAATCCACTCTCGTTGACCTATTTTCGGTGTTAGCAAAAAATATCGTTAACATATATATATATATATATATATATATATATATACACACACACACACACACAAAATAACGTTAGTATATATTTTACAATAATAGTTAAAAAGATTGTTGTCATTAAAACCATTATCTCTGTTTCTAACAGCAACAAGTTCTACATGACGCCCATAAATAATAATTTGGCATATAACCAAATTATTTGTACAAATGTACTTTAACTGTATCTGATTTTCAAAACCCCGTCAATTTGCACTTACTACACGGACACAAAGTTCCTCGTAATTTCGATTTTTAGATACTACAGTTCTAATAAATTCGTTTACACCATTGTAGAAATGTACATTCACCAAAACTTTCATTCTAGCTCTAACTTCACACATACAACTACGATCGACATAATAATCGAATATTTTTCCTGATTCAAAAATATATGTTAGTAATTTCGATAACAAACACACACAAACACACACACACACACACACACACACACATATATATATATATATATATGTTTGTATAGTGCCTTTTGGGACTAAATGGTTCATATATCACACTTCTGTCAGATTTTAACTGTGCTTCGCTACGTTTCTCTTCTACGCATTAGTAGCATCCAAGGGGTATATTTCTTTTCTATTCTAAAAGTACAGTAAAACCTTTTAAAACAATAGGATTTACACACCGCACTGTTATATCTCGATAGTACTTCACGTCACTTATCTTCTACATACCACATTCTTTATAATCAAATATTCATTTCTTAACTTTTCGAAAATCCTTTTTTATAGAATATTAATTATTATGATAATTATTGCTTAATTTTTTTAGAACATAGATTCTAGAAGAGTATCAAATCGTATATGTTTATTTTTAACTTTTTAGGAAATCGAAAGTATTACAATAATTGTTTTTATTTTTATTTCCGAACTATTTTCAAAATCAGTTTCAATACTATATTTTCTATTTCTATAATTCAAATTCTTTTAAGAAAATAAAATAGTAGGATATTTGCTCTTATTGAATTCCTCTCTAAACATTAAAGAAAATCGATTTAATTATAATATTTGTTGTTATTATATTTATTTCTGAACGATTTGCAAAATCAATTTTAGCACACTAATTTTGTAAAATATTTGTTCTTGTTAAATTCATTGTCAAAAAATAAAAATAATGGATTTCAATATATTATTTATCATTGTTAAATCCATTTCTTATTTTTTTTAACAAATTCGATTCAAGCATAGTTTTCATTAACTTCTTTTTAATTAAACAATAAATTTTAAAACGGATTTTAAATTTGATATAACTGTTAATTTTTTTCGCGTAAACTATAACAAACATTATTTTGCATCTAACATTCATGAAAACTTATCAATACACATATTAAGCATTAAGTATACTTTAATTTTCGAACTTTAAATCTAACCCTAATTTTTAAATAAAAATAAAATATTAATTCATTAATTATATCATTTAATCAACTAGTACACTATATTATCGTCGACTAATACACAATATTCATTGATTTCTATTCGAAAATGATCTAACTTTCTAACGTAGAAATTAATCTGTATTTATAAATTTACTAATAATCTACTATTATTGATCATCAAACTGTGGCTAAGCAATATATGCAAACACATAATCATCAAGGTTTATCAATTTAGGATTAAAAATCATACCTTAAACTATAAAATGGAAGACAAATCGGAAGGGGAACAAACAGCGATGGGCAGTGAAGAGGGAGACGGCCGACAACGGGGCGCAGATGAGTTAGACGCGACAGACGATGGGCTAAGGGGTTATGGTTTTTATTTTCTTTTTCGTTTTCACGGTTTATCTTCATGAAAATGAAATGGAAGTGAAAGACGCGCGAGTTATACAGAGTCCATTGTCGTTGACAACAACCGACAACGACCGTTTATTTTGACCCTTGCTGGTTGTTGCAAAGATAGGCCATCTATATTAAGCCTTTCTAGCAGTGTGTGTATGACCATAAAACGTAGTATTGGTCGTTAGTATTTATTACTATTAGTACTATTATTGTTGTTATTATCTTCATCACCATCAGCATCATGGTTTATTTGTTCACCACGATTACTATTATTATTTGTTTAATCATCTTAAATTTCATTTTATCTTTATTTATGTTTTCATATTTAAATCTATGTAATTATTATTATATTTAAATTAACTTTGTCTTTTGGTTTTTCCATTTCTGTCCAACTCCAATTTATTTGGGATTTATGATTTAGTTATCGTCGTTATTTATTATTGGTTATAACCATGGATATAAAAGAAAATAAATCAGAACTAACAAGATTCGATGTAATAAAATTTAATATTTTTTTCTTAGCTACACCCTTAGCTCTAAGGTAACCACTTTGGCACCATGACCTTTGCATCTACTATAAATATTTCCACCGTCAATAATATATCATCTAATAAGTAATCAAACAAGGTCAAATCCTCATTTTAATTTTCTTGGACCATAATCAACCATGCTTTGTAAAAGAAATCTATAATGACCGTCCAACTAATTGTAATTTTTCCAGCACTTGAGTGACTAATAAGATCAATGACAGTCAGTGGATGCAAGCAATAGATATTCTCAAACCGCTGTAAAACTCATGTTATTTACTGCTTTCAATTTACCTGTTTGTTACTTCAGCCAACTTTTGGCATTACTATCCCATGTTTATTTCTAAACATCGAGTTTCAGTTTTCTACCTCGAAACTCGCTTTTGAGCAATGAGTTGTGAATGTACACCTCGGTGTGAATTGGTTTTAATCCAGTCATCTTACATCATCTTATTTGTTTAATCATATGTTTATGTTGTTGTTCCAATTGATGCTCATGGATGATTAATATATTGCCCTAAGTACAAAAACCTAGAAAGAGTTTTACGTCCTACATTTATATTCTATAAAAAGAAATATTTTTTGAAACTGTAAAAACAAATCCATATTTATGGTAAATAAAAATCATATTTTTCTGTAAATAAAAACAAAATAATCTAAGTGGAATATGACACATCAATTCAAATTTTTGATAAATGGACAAAGCTTAGTGTGTGGAATAAAACTATCATTTTGAGTTACTCTACCGGACAAAGACAAAACATCGTAGGCCTAACAGTGCATTGAGTTTTGGGTTGCTAATATCATTTATTTGTCTTTTGTCATAGAAGGACAAAAACAATGAGGATTTGGGAATTGAAAACATTGTTGTCATATGGTCAAATTTGTAGGAGAGATATGTATACATATAGAGAACGGAAACCCTAATAAACATCTCATTTGAAAATGACACATGCTACAATGCACTCTTCTCTATAAATTCATTGCTCCCATTTCTTGTTTTACTGTTAACCCTTATATTGTTTTAATATCTCAATTCACTGATATCAACCATGGTTCCATGTGAGGCTAGGCACTGGTGTATATCAAGATCTAGTCATGAGCATTTTTCTTGTTTGGTACCACTTCATGCACACAACTTAAATTTTTAATGGGTAAATTGCTGATCATGCATCCTTGACGCAGAATGAGATTATTTTTGTCTTCAAGGGAAGTAAACTAATGTTATAGGAAAAATTAATGATATTGTTGTCAATAATCAATATGTTTTCAAAAGATTTTAGAATGCAGTAGAATGTCATATTGGTGCAGAAATGTGAATAAGCCATAGGTATAATAAAAATCAAGTAGGAAAAAGAAAAGCTGGTAACTGTCATAAAATGAAAGCACCAATCTGAGTAATATTGAACTGCAGAAGCTGCAGGAACAATAGGGTCTTGATGCAGAGTGATGATTGGCCAGAGCTTTACCTTGCAGTACAATCAACACTAGCTAAACAAGTATGTAGGAAAATAATTTAATTTAAGTTTTTTAAAATGTAACCGGAAGTTGAACTATAAATCACTATTATAATCATCTTTCTGGAATTTGAGCGAATTTTACAGACAGACTTAAGATACTGTATTTTAGCAGCAAATATTGTTTCCAGTGTATAGTATTTTTCACATGTGTTGTTAAAAATTGAAGGCATTACCTCTGTACTAAACTGTCTATAGGGCTCAATGGCAAGCTTAATTTAGCCACTTTGATGTCCTCATTTACTTGTATTTGATTTTCCTAAATGTGGTAAATCAATTTTATTTATGCATATTTTTTCTCTTTGATGTCCGCAAATAGGGTCAGTGTCATTGATTTATTTTATTTTATTAATGCTAATAGAATTATGGCTATATTAGGCATAAGTTAGCGATGGACGGTGAAATTGTGACTCTTAATAGTGAAATAGTTAAATCTACTAAATGATAATGCAACCATATGATCTTATATATCTAGTTAATTTACATTGGTTGTAGGTTAAACCTTGAACCACAAATAATACAGAATGATGCTCCTAATATCTATTAGAGTTTGAATAGAAAATGTGGGGTATTGTTATAACTAGTGGAAACAAAGTCTCATATCGAGGAATACTTGTGCAAGCTTCTCAATACATACACTAACCAAATATATTGTATAAACTGAAAAGAGAATGAGGACATGACGCCACGAAGGTACTCGTATTAATACTGTACTGTCAAAGATAAGACATTGGGGCTCTTAGGATCTCATGATTAATTGGGCCATCTTTTGTCGCTTGGGTTGGAACATGTAGTTTTATTTTTAACTTTCCAAAATCTTTTGTTCGTTCGTTTAAAAACAAACAGATATGACTGCTTCTCTTCGCAACAAACCGCCACACCCCCTTCGACACCTACCCATAAGTGTCTGCATCATTAGGACAATGAACATTATTTTCCACTACAAGAGAAACAGTAGTTTCCAACGGTCAGGGTCCATGGTGGCCGTTGTAGGCCGATGGTCAATCCGTTGATATATGGATCAACGGTTTCCAACGACTTCCAATGCAAATAACGCCCATTTTCCAACGGCTTCCAACTGGAAGATATGGCCACATGTTCCATTTTTCTGATCAAAGGGACGTTGGAAAATGATGAAAACCATTGCAAAATAGCCGTCTATCGCCATTGAAAACCGTTGATATAAGATGACCAGTAGGTCGTTTCTACTCGTCGCTCGCTGTTGGAAATCTGGGTGTTTTTTTTAAACAGATTTCAGATTTTCCACTTCAAGCCATACACTACACATACAACCATCGAAACTGCTCCATTTCGAGCATATAACTCACAATCTCAACCATATATGTAACACCCCGGATTTTTGAATAATCGAATTAACTAAATTAAAGAATAATTAATCTCAGACGTGAGAATTAAGGGAAATGGGTTGCGCCATTGTGTTCGTCTCGGAATTCTGGTCGAGATAGAGTTCGTGTTTGCGTAAAACAGATATCGGATGAAGGAACGAAGTCAGGCTGGAAAGATAGAAAAAAAAATATTGCACTGGCGCACTTGGGAAGCGCGCCAGTATAAATTTGCACTGCCGCACCTGCCAAGTGCGCCTAGGCCGAGCAGCAGGCCTGCACAGCTTTCTGGTTCAGTCTGATCCATGTTGTGACTCATTGCTGAGTCCTTTCTGACTCCTTGCTGAGTCATTAGAGCTGAGTGTCACCCTATCCCGACTGAATGGTTTTGATTAACCCTAAGATCATCCGACGGCTATAATTAAATTAAAATTCTATATAAACACGGGTAGATTCAAATCCTAAATCAAAATAAAAACTGAAACTATGGGCGTCATGCTGTCATCTTGTAACCTAGAGTAGCCGCCACCAACTAGAGGGAAATCAAAGCTAATCAATTCAGTTCTATTCAACATTAATCTAAACAACAACGAATCTACTACAAAAGGCGAGCTTAATCAATTTCAGAACTCAGATTTCAGAACGCAAGACCTTCTTCTTGTGAGTTCGATTTCTTTAATAAAATAATTAACAATTTAATTGGATTGAGATATGATGTGGATTATATGGCTATGTTGTGAATTATTGGCCACATGTTATTATTTATGTTGTAAATTCTATGATGTTATCATGTATGTTGTAAAGTTGCGATGTTATCATCTATGTTGTAATTTTATGATTGGCTCATGTATAATAAATTCATAATAATGTTTCATATGCTAGTTTGGTTATGTTGTTGGAACTAATTCATATGTTAAATCATATGTATATATGTATGCAAGTCTAGATGTTAATTTAGATCTGGATCATATGCAAGATAATGAAATTATGAACAACTTTACATGTTTTATGACCCCTATTTTATGGGTGTAAATTGGATCTAAAGTTAGGCTATGACCTGTGTGAGTTATATGCTAGTATACAAAATTCTATATGCTAGTTTACATGTTTACACCATCGTTTATGTTGCATAAATCACATATGCAAGTATATATATATATATATATATATATATATGATGTTTTGGAGTATGAATCATGCCTATGCAAGTTTACCCCTTATGAATAGATCTATGACATACATGGTTTATGCAAGTTTGTTACTATTACCTAAACAAGTTCATACCTTTAGATTTAGATCTATGACATATGTAGTTTTATGCAAGTTTGTGACTTTGGCCTATGCAAGTTTTAGATGAAGAACCTCATTCACACATGCAAGTTCACCCCTTATGTTTAGATCTAGTTTTATTTCTATATATGTTATGATGATTTCTCTTTATTCCATAAGTTAGACTATTCGAGTCTAACGTATATTTTACGTTAAACGAACGAATGTACAACGTGGGGCAATGGGATAATATCAAAAGATTTAATTGGCATAAATGCCTTAAATGGCATAAAATAAATTTGTGATGAAATTGGTATGATTTTGCATACCATAAATACATGGACATAATTGAATCAATTATGGCCATAGTTAAATTTGGAATTGATTGATAATTTGAATAGGGTAATTAATTCAAATTGGGGGATAATTAATTATGTGTAATTAATCGTCTAAGAACGAGGTTAGGCTATTTTATGGTGTAAGACTGCCCGGACCCGCCCGACAAATCCAGCTGCCACAAATGTCAGTCTAATGTGGGAGGTCTTAGGCATAAACTAAATGCGTAACAGTTGTAAAGACACGAGGTTAGGCTCGTTTGTGGTGTAAGACTGCCCGGACCCGTCCGGCGAATCCAGCTGCCACAAATGCCAGTCTAATGTGGGAGGTCTTTATAAGGTTACGGTCTTAATGAATTAAGAAACACTTAACTAGATACACATGTAATGGCACATGAGGGGGTTAAGTGGGTGCCTTGGGTGACATGTGGAATTTAGTGGGTGCCTTGGGTGGCATTTGAAATACGATTAGAAACACTTAACCAAAATTGAAACATGTAAGTGAACATGAATAAGAAGAGGGTTAAGTTGGATGTACTGGAGGGGACCAAGCTTAGGTGGATAGCTTGTGTCAAGTAATGGGGGCCCATTTCAACCAGTAACCCATACGTATCTTTGTGGGCTCGATTCAAGTCGAGGACGGGACACGCATACTGGGCTTGACTGTAAGAGGCCAAAACGGGTTAGCGGTGGCAACGCAAGTCCAACGGGTTCATATGCGTGTGTGGGCCCGGGATGGTAGGTAAGACGTTGTTGCATCGTGTAGGTATAAGACGTGCATTATTTGTGGTATCGGGTTGCCACTTTGGGGTGTGATACACCCCACTGTGGGGCCAGCATGGGTATCTACGAGTTAGGGAGCCGATCGCATGGGGGTAGTGGGTACACCTAGTGGAGATAGGGGCTGGCGGCACCTATGAAGGCAACTAGGGGTGCACGAAACTACCATTATCATTATTAAGTTCTGTAGGCGGGATCAACTTTAGGGTGACTAGTGGTGGTGCAGTATAGTAATTATCTTATAGTGGTTTAGGTGCTCCTTTAACGTTATCTTTGTTCATCTTATTTTCTTGTTTACTCTGTCATACCCAATTGTTCACAGTCATTTCCTTATTTTCCAACTTATGCCTTAGCCTATTTATTTTGGTAATTATATTGTTAAAGTTATCGCACTCGCTAGACTTTATGTCCGACCCCCTTTGTTTCCTCCCCTTTTCTTCCTTCCCCCCCTAGGTGCTCAAGGTGGAACTAGCACCAGTGGAGCTTGATTTTGGACAGCTGTATCTCTTGCTTTTAGAAGTTGCTTGGATCGCTGAAGTAAAAGTTCAGCCTATCTCATTTATGGCTATTTTGTATTGGTGTTATGTCTTTCAATTTATGTACTTTGATTTAGTCAAGATGGATATTATGTACTTTGACTCTGGTTTTTGATGATGTAATCAAACTTATGTGTTTACCGCTGCAATGAATAAAATTTTAAAGTTTTATGTACTGTTTATATCTGTCTTGTTGTTAAGTTTCTGTTTTATACACACTTAAAATGCTCCATAGAAGTTAATGCATTCCCTTTGTGAGTGACATTAATGGACATGGGGTGTTATACGTGGTATCAGAGCTGAAGGTTACCAGAACAAATATGAATTTTGAAAAATTGTTTTTCAAAAACACTTTTATAAAAAAGTACCTTCAAAAGTATGTTTTAAGGAAAGTATTTTTAAGAGAAAAGCTAATTTTAGAAAGCATAACCCCCATGTCTGGAATTCCCGAGATACCCGAGGGAATAACGATACCAGGATGGTTTAGGAGGTATTTGGAGACTAGGGCCACCACCGTAGGTCTAGCAAATGCTCTTCCTCTTCCTCCTCCTCCTCCTCGCGTCGATACTTTTGCAAAGATATGTAAGGACTTTCGGGCAATAGGTGGAAAACCTTTTCATGGGATAGAGATATTTGTTGAAGCTCGAAATTGGCTAAAGGAGGTGGAAGAATTGTTTGGGATATTTGAAGTGGAAGATGGAAGAAAGGTCCAGTTGGCTGCCTGGCAAATGAAGGATGAGGCCTCATTTTGGTGGGAGGTCACTAATGGAGAACGTCCAGTTGATAAATGGACAGATTTTAGGTAGAGGTTTGAGGCGAAGTTTCTCTCACGGGCTGAAGAGAATCTATACATGGAAACGTTTCTAGCATTGAAGCAGGGGAATCTATCGGTGAAAGAATACGTCAACAAATTCAAACAGTTGACAAGATTTCGCTCGGACTTGGTGAATACACCAGAAAAGAAGGCCCTGAGATTTGTTAAGGGTTTGAACGAGCTGCTTCATGGGTTAGCTATGACCCACATCCCCATGGGGGCTACCTTTGAGAGACTAGTTGACATGGCGCTTATGCAGGAGGAGGAGAAGGGCGCCAATGCTAGTAAGGCACCCGAGAAGAAAGGGGATCAAAAGAAACCACAACAGCAACAACATAACAAGAAAGGTGGTAAAGGCAACAATGGTAAGGGAAAGAAAGATGTTTTGACTGTGGGACACCAGGCCATCTAAGAAAAGATTGTAGGAAGAAAAAGAAGACTGGTTGTTTCCACTGTGGCGAAGCGACCATCTGATTAAGGACTGCCTAAGGAAAGGGAAGAGGGCAGGGTCTACCTCGGGAGGACAGGTGCAGACTCTTATGGCACCATGGCAGACAAGAGGGCAAGTTCAGGCTCTCGTGAGCCCACCGCTGCAAGAACGAGGTAGAGCAATTTCCGTTGAAAGTTTAGTTTTTCTGTTTGATCATCCTGTCCGTACTTTATTCGATTCTGGTGCATCACATTCGTTTATCTCTACATCATTAGTTGAAACACTGCACCTAAATACTAGTCTAGTTACGGATCCCTTTGTAGTCTCAAATCCTATTGGTGGTTCGGCTCATCTTTCTATGATTTGTCGGGATTTGAGAGTGTCTATCTTGGGCGTTGGGTTTGAATGCAACGCCTTTGTTCTTGGCTTCATAGGCTACGGCTTGATTCTAGTTATAGATTGGCTAACTAGATATGGGGCCATCCTAGATTGTGAAAGAAGGGTAGTTAGATTGTTGACTCGTTGTGGAAAGACCCTTGATATTTCTTGTGACCCTAGAGGTCCAATAATGCTTAGCTACCTAGAATCCCTTGATGCATCCGATGATGATTTACATTCTGTTCGTATAGTCCGTGAATATGTTGATGTCATCAATGAGGTGAGGGGTTTACCCCCAAAACGTGAGATAGACTTTCGAATATATCTAGTAGATAATGCAAAGCCAGTTGCATTGCCAGTGTGCCACATGGCTCCAAGAGAGAGAAGAGAACTCAGTAAGCAAGTGAAAGAATTGCTTGAGAAGGGGTTCATCAAACGTAGTATATCGGAGTGGGGTGCTCCAGTAGTATTTGCCACGAAGGCAGATGGGTCCCTTAGACTTTGTGTGGACTATAGAGAACTTATTAAGCTTACTAAGAAGAATAGGCACCCACTTCCGAGGATTGACGATCTCTTCAATCCGTTAGTTGGCGCCTCAGTGTTTTCGCAGTTGGACATAGCCACTGGTTTCCATCAGCTGAGAGTGGATGAGGATAGCATAGACAATACTACCTTTAGGACTCCAGATGGCTTCTTCGAGTGGCTTGTGATGCCCTTCGGTTTGACAAACGCCCCCGCATGCTTTGTTGACTTGATGAGTAGGGTGTTTAGGGAGTACCTTAATAAATTCGTGGGAGTCTTTGTGGACAACATCTTGATCTTTTCTAAGAGCAAGGATGAACACGCCCTACACCTTAGGGAAGTGTTGGAGACCCTTTGAGCGCATAGCCTTAAAGCTAAATTTTCTAAATGTCACTTTTGGAGGAAGGAAGTGCGACTCTTAGGGCACGTGGTTTCCAAAGAAGGGATAGCTGTGGATCCCGCAAAGGTTGTGGCCATCCAAGATTGGAAGGTCCCTAAAAATGCTACCGAGGTGAGGAGTTTCTTAGGATTGGCTGGCTACTATATGAAGTTTATCAAAACTTCGCAAAAATATCAGCCCTATTAACACGCTTGACAAAGAAGAACCTAGTCTTCACATGGGACGTAGATTGTGATGATGTGTTCCAACGTTTAAAGAGAGCTTTGACCACAGCCCCAGTCTCAGTGTTGCCAGATGGGAGTAAGCCATTTACCGTTTATACCGATGCTTGTGGGACAGGAATAGGCGCAGTCTTAATGCAAGAAGGAAGGGTAATAGCCTATGGTGGAAGCCAGTTGAGAGTGCATGAGAAAAATTACCCTACACATGACCTAGAGTTGGCTGCTATTGTTTTTGCGCTTAAGTCTTGGCTCCATTATCTTCTTGGCGAGAAATTCGAATTGTTCACTGACCACAAATCGCTAAAATACTTATTCTCTCAGAAGGACTTGAACTTAAGGCAGCAAAGGTGGATGGAATTCTTAGCGTCCTACGATTTCAAGATAGCATATACCCCTGGCAAGGGTAACGTGGTGGCAGACGCCTTAATTAGGAAAAGGTTGTCCTTGAGTCCATTGTTTGTTGAGCGGCGAAGCTTAGAGTTCATCTGTACGTTTGATTTTAAACCTTCCATTGACTTCGTACCCGGTTTGCTAGCATCCTTAGAGGTCAGACCTATGATTTTGGGACGGATTGGTGAGGCACAGCGAGATGACCCACAGTTGGTTAAGTTAGTAGAAAAGCTCAAAAGGGGGAGTCATTGAGCCATCTCAGTAGGTATACCCTAGATGATAAGGGTAGGTTACGTATGGACGGTAGACTTTGTGTACCGTGGGACGAGAATTTGAGGAAGACCATTTTTGTTGATGCACATCGTTCGAAGATGACCATCCATCCTAGCGGGGACAAGACGTACATGGACATGAGACGAGTTTACTTTTGGGCCGGTAGCAAGAGGGATGTGGTCGAGTTTGTCGCTAGATGCTTGGTGTGCCAACAAGTAAAAGCAGAGCAAAAGAAGCCCGGTAGGTTGCTTCACCCATTGGAGGTCCCACAATGGAAGTGGGAAAGTGTCTCGATGGACTTTATTGATGGGTTAACGAGATCGAGGAAGGGTAATACGGGGTTTTGGTTCATGGTAGACAGACTTACTAAGAGCGCCCATTTCATTCCCATGAAGATAAGAGGACTGCTCCATGGTTAGCTTCCGTATACATTCGAGAGATAGTTCGTTTGCACGGTGTTCCTCCTAGCACATTGAGCTACCGTGATCCTATCTTCACTAGCGAGTTTTGGAAGAGCTTGCAAGAGGCGGTAGGGACTCATTTATGTTTGACAACTGCATATTATCCTCAGATGGACGGCCAGACCGAGAGGGTGAATCGTATTCTAGAGGACCTATTGAGGTTGTGTGTCCTAGACTTCGGAGGTACATGGGAGGAACAACTTCCGTTGGTGGAGTTTGCATATAATAATAGCTTTCAGTCTAGTATTGGCATGGCACCGTTCGAGGCTCTTTATGGACGGTCGTGTCGTTCGCCTACATGTTGGTGGGAATCTACAGATAAGATCTTGTTTGGACCCGATATGATTAGAGAGACTTCGGAAAAGATCGATTTGATTCGAAGGAGGATGAAGACGGCACGAGATAGGCAGAAATCTTATGCGGACAAGAGGAGGACATATCTTGAGTTTTATATTGGGGACATGGTCTTTGTCAAGGTGTCTCGATACGGAATGTGGTTCGCTTTGGGTCCGTTGGGAAGTTAGCACCAAGGTTCGTAGGGCCATTTCCTATTAAGGAGAGAATTGGACAGATGGCGTATAGAGTGGAGTTTCCCAAGAGACTTAGTGGTGTACATGATGTATTCCATGTATCACATTTGAGGAAGTGCTTGCACGAGACCGCGGAAGTGGTAGAGCTGAGCTTGCTTAGAGAGGTGGAGGTAGAGCATGATGCGACGATTCGATGAGCTCCTACGTGCATTCTTGGGTCGGAGATTAAGAAGTTCAAGAATCGAGAGGTCAATCTAGTCAAAGTGCAATGGGGAGATGATGAGAGCGATGCTACTTGGGAGACGGAAGCGAAGATGCGTTCATTGTACCCTTTTCTTTTCGAGGGTATGTCTTTTAATTTCTCCTTTATCGCTTAGCTTGTACTTGTTTTATCTTTAGTATGTCCTCTCGCTAGTATCTTTGACCTTTAGATAGGGTAGTCCTATGGTTGAAACATGTGTTTGAGACATGTTATGTATGACGGATGCAAGTGTTTGCTAGTGGTTGCTCGTGGATGCATATATACACATTTTAGGCACTAGATCGGCTCAGTCTCTTTCATACTGCATATTACACATAAGTGGATGTATTTAGTAGAATGAATGTACATTAAATGTGTGTATCATATGGATGTTGCATTTGAATGAATGGTTGTGCACACATGTAGTAATGATACGTATAGGGTTCCTTGCATACATGATGGATACATGGCACTATCGTTATTTGCATTAAGGAGGTCGACTGAATCAGTAGACCGCCTGATTTTACATTAGTATAAGGACATATACACACAATGTGCATATGAACATGAAAAGCATTAGAAATCATTTAAGGACCATGGTTGCTAGTGGTTGATGGCTGAGTAGATGGATGATTGGATGGTAGGATACGTTCTTCTTGACTTAGAGATTTCGAGGACGAAATCCTTTAAGTAGGGGAGAATGTAACACCCCGGATTTTTGAATAATCGAATTAACTAAATTAAAGAATAATTAATCTCAGACGTGACAATTAAGGGAAATGGGTTTAGCCATTGTGTTCGTCTCAGAATTCTAGTCGAGTTAGTGTCCGAGTTTGCGTAAAACGGATATCGGACGAAGGAGATATGGACGAACGAAGTCTGGTGGGAAAGATAGAAAAAGAAAAAAAATATTGTACTGGCGCACTTAGGAAGTGCGCTAGTACAAATTTGCACTGGCGCACCTGCCAAGTGCGCCCAGGCCGAGCAGCAGGCCGAGCAGCAGGCATGCACAGCTTTCTGGTTCAGTCTGATCCATGTTGTGACTCATTGCTGAGTCCTTTCTGAATCCTTCCTGAGTCATTAGGGCTGAGGTGTCACCCTATCCCGACTGAATGGTTTTGATTAATCCTAAGATCATCCGACACTATAATTAAATTAAAATTCTATATAAACATGGGTAGACTCAAACCCTAAATCAAAATAAAAACTGAAACTATGGCCGTCATGCTCTCATCTTATAACCTAGAGTATCCACCACCAACTAGAGGAAAAAATAAGCTAATCAATTCAGTTCTATTCGACATTAATCTAAACAACAACGAATCTACTACAAAGGCAAGCTTAATCAATTTCTGAACTCAGATTTCAAAATGCAAGACCTTCTTCTTGTGAGTTCGATTTCTTTAATAAAATAATTAACAATTTAATTGGATTGAGATATGATGTGGATTATATGGCTATGTTGTGAATTATTGACCGCATCTTATTATTTATGTTGTAAATTCCATGATGTTATCATGTATGATGTGAAGTTGCGATGTTATCATCTATGTTGTAATTTTGTGATTGGCTCATGTATAATAAATTCATAATGATGTTTCATATGCTAGTTTGGTTATGTTGTTGGAACTAATTCATATGTTAAATCATATGTATGTATGCAAGTCTAGATGTTAATTTAGATATGGATCATATGCAAGTTAATGAAATTATGAACACCTTTACATGTTTCATAACCCCTATTTTATGGGTGTAAATTGGATCTAGAGTTAGGCTATGACATGTGTGAGTTATATGCTAGTATACAAAATTCTATGTGACGACCGCCCATAACCCCCGCACTAAACAAGAGGAATAATGCGCTGAAAGGCGTGCCAGGCTGCTATGGACGATCATCATAGTAAGTGAACACATCGAAACCTGTCGTAGAACTCACAGCGCAAGGATAAAATATAATAGAACATATACAACAGGTGATAGTAATGAGGTATCATATAACAAACTTTTGAAACTCTTTCAACATCCAGAAAGATTATCCAACTGATATCCAAGTTTGTACATAAGGCCTCACTACAACTCTCAAGCAACTCAAACAGCGGAAACAGAAATACTAGATAGAATAAAACTGGTATGCCAGCCTCCTGCTCGTCATCGCTCAGCTTCCTCGTATCACTAAGCTCCATTACCTGTAACCTGCTACTTAGTCTGCCCATCCACAACCGGATGAACAGCCCAAGGTAATAAGAGGAGACATAAAACCTTGAGTCAGACAATAGTCTTAGTGAGCGATAATACAGCTAACAAACTTCAACAAGAAAGCATATGAGAATGGGTAAATGAACAACTTATCTACCCACATCACCAGAGAAGAACTCAACCTTATCTTCCCCACACCGGACAGTGATAACCTTTACACCAAGCATTTCAACCATTCATCCATAGAAACCAGAACGCCCATTCAATCATAGAGAACACACATAACATCCAGATTATATAAGTCTCACACAGACAACCCTAATCGAGTTTAACATTCCTCAAGTACCCTCGCCAGAGGCCTAAACCAATATCACTTAAGCACTCAAAGAACATCTCCCTCGACTTTGGATAATCTATGTGAGATAGTACAAACAGAACAAACAATCATCCATAACCGACTCTGGCTATCACCGCCAATCCTGCTTCGAAACCATCATTGTCGTATGACGGCCAACCTTGCCATATGTCAAGGGCTAATGATAACCCCAGTTCTAGCATGAACTACATATGCCCAACCTTGGCAATGTCCAACCTTGACACTAGGCCTTTCCCCAACCAGAAAGACCCAGGGTACTCGACCAACAACCGGTCTTTTGGGCCTTTCAACGATGCCCATCGTACCCCTGCTTTGAGCCTGCTAGAACTTACGACAACGATGACTTCTCGGCCTTTGCATCTCTAATCGTCCAACCTTGACGATGTTTCATAGCTCAAGCAACCTTCTCGAGCAGCCATTATCCACCAACTCACGACCTTTGAGTTGTCTCCGCATTCGTTGTTCCACCTTGATCAACGAACACATTCATCACTTCGAGTCTTCCTACTTGAATCACCTCGAAGTCACGCCATCACCGAACCAAAACACATCACTGCGCTGCGGCTAGGGTTCGGGGGCTTGCCCCCGAAAAATATTTTTTTTCAGACCTTTTTGGTTTGTACCCGAGTCGTACCCGAAAACGTACTTTTTCAGAAAACGACCCTGTGACCGACCAGCCTTCTTGCAGCTTTGGACCGACCCGCCTCCTTGGGACCGACCAGCTTTGGACCGACCCCGTCAAAACCGACCAGGATATGCTTCCATCTGACCGACCAGGATTTGCATCCATCTGACCGACCAGCTCCTTCAGACCGACCAGGTGAAACCGACCAGCTCCACCAGATCGACCAGCTCCTCCAGGTCGACCAGCTTCTCCAGAGCGACCAGCTTCTCCAGAGCGACCAGGCTGAAACCAACCAGCTGCTCCAGAATGACCAAGCTAAAACCGACCAGCTGCTCCATAACGACCAAGCTAAAACCGACCAGCTGCTCCAGAACGACCAAGCTAAAACCGACCAGCTGCTCTAGAACGACCAAGCTAAAACCGACCAGCTGCTCCAGAACCGACCAGAATCTTCTCTACTCCTCCAAAACCGACCAGAAACCTGCACATCTCCAATTCGACTCCGATTTCGACCAAAACTTCGCCAAACGACGAATCCGACGAAACCAGCTTATCCGATTCATCCAAACGAAATCACAAACATGTTATGCAACCAACAATATCATCAATCTAACAATTTCCATCAAAACTCATAAATTTCCCAAAACATGATAAGTGAATCATATGAACATATAAACGGATCTAACTTGCATAATCTTGAGAAAAATCATGAAATTAACCATTTAAATTATCTAGATCAGATCCTAAGGTGATTCATATATAAAATGGACTTAGCATGGTGTGGATCTAAGGAAAATAACATGGAAATGATGAAATTAACATCCTAAAACCCATATACTTGCATGAATCCGAATGAGAGATGTAAATCACTCACCAATTATCCAAATCTAAGCAAAAGCAATGAAAACGCAATCCGGACAGCGAACACTTCGAATCAAACTCTTCAATCCGATGTATTCGCCCTTGAGACGATGTAGATCTAGCCTCTTATGGTGTAGATCTTCGATTTCCCTCCTTGGATTTTGGAATTTTAATGGTGGAAAGATGTTAGAGGAAGAAGGAGATCAAAGCCTCCCCATAAGAGAATGGAAAATGCCAACCTTTCTCCATACCCCTTACCCCCTATTTATAGTCTCCACCCACCCTCTAATGGGCCTTCTCCAAATCAGCCCATTAGCCTTCCAAAACCTGAACAGCCAACTGAAAAACCTTAAAACAACGATTTCTCCCAAACCGCTGAACCAAATCCTTAATGTAACCACTCTACGGAAAGGGAATCATCAATTCCTTTCCAATGGCACAGGTCTCACCCTCTGATTCGACTTGAGTCAAAAGTTATGCCCAGTACAAGATTGACAGGGGCAAAATGGTCACAAACAAAATTGGTAAAAATTATGGACATGTCACACATCCCCATAAGCAACATATCAAAAGATGAGAATGATCCAACCCTCAGGGAATAAAATAAAAATATTTTACGATCTTCCGTTACGTAAAATGCGGGCTGTTACATTCTACGTGCTAGTTTACATGTTTAAACCATCGTGTGTGTTGCATAAATCACATATGCAAGTGTGTGTGTACATACATATATATATATACATATATATATATACATATATATATATATATATATATATATATATAGTTTTGGAGTATTAATCATGCCTATGCTAGTTTACCCCTTATGAATAGATCTATGACATACATGGTTTATGCAAGTTTGTGACTATTACCTAAACAAGTTCACACCTTTAGATTTAGATTTATGACATATGTAGATTTATGCAAGTTTGTGACTTTGGCCTATGCAAGTTTTAGATGAAAAACCTCATTCACACGTGCAAGTTCACCCCTTATGTTTAGATCTAGTTTTATTTCTATGTGTGTTGTGATGATTTCTCTTTATTCCATAAGTTAGACTATTCGAGTCTAACGTATATTTTACGTTAAACGAACGAACGTACAACGTGGGGCAATGGGATAATATCAAAAGATTTAAGTGGCATAAATGCCTTAAATGGCATAAAATAAATTTGTGATGAAATTGGTATGATTTTGCATACCATAAATAGACGGACATAATTGAATCAATTATGTCCATAGTTAAATTTGGAATTGATTGATAATTTGAATAGGGAAATTAATTCAAATTGGGGGATAATTAATTATGTGTAATTAATCGTCTAAGACACGAGGTTAGGCTCTTTTGTGGTATAAGACTGCCCGGACCCGCCCGGCAAATCCAGCTGCCACAAATGTCAGTCTAATGTGGGAGGTCTTAGGCATAAATTAAATGCGTAACAGTTGTAAATACACGAGGTTAGGCTTGTTTGTGGTGTAAGACTTCCCGGACCCGCCCGGCAAATCCAGCTGCCACAAATGCCAGTCTAATGTGGGAGGTCTTTATAAGGTTACGGTCTTAATGAATTAAGAAACACTTAACCAGATAAACATGTAGTGGGATATGAGGGGGTTAAGTGGGTGCCTTGGGTGGGATATGGAATTTAGTGGGTGCCTTGGGTGGCATTTGAAATACGATTAGAAACACTTAACCAAAATTGAAACATGTAAGTGAACATGAATAAGAAAAGGGTTAAGTGGGATGTACTAGAGGGGACCAAGCTTAGGTCGATAGCTTGTGTCAAGTAATGGGGGCCCGTTTCAACCAGTAACCCATACGTATCTTTGTGGGCTGGACCCAAGCCGAGGACTGGACACACATACTGGGCTTGACTGTAAGACGCCAAAACGGGTTAGCGGTGGCAATGCAAGTCCAACGGGTTCATATGCGTGTGTGGGCCCGGGATGGTAGGTAAGACGTTATTGCATCATGTTGGTATAAGCCGTGCATTATTTGTGGTATCAGGTTGCCACTTTGGGGAGTGATACACCCCCACTGTGGGGCCAGCACGGGTATCTACAAGTTAGGGAGCCGATCGCATGGGGGTAGTGGGTACACATAGTGGAGACAGGGGCAGGCGGCACCTATGAAGACAACTAGGGGTGCACGAAACTACCATTATCATTATTAAGTTCTGTAGGCGGGATCAACTTTAGGGTGATTAGTGGTGGTGCAGTATAGTAATTATCTTATAGTGGTTTAGGTGCGCCTTTAACATTATCTTTGTTCATCTTGTTTCCTTGTTTACTCTGTCATACCCAATTGTTCACAGTCATTTCCTTATTTTCCAACTTATGTCTTAGCCTAGTTATTTTAGTAATTATATTGCTAACGTTATCGCACTCGCTAGACTTTATGCCTAGCCCCCTTTGTTTCCTCCTCTTTTCTTGCTCCCTCCCTCCCCCCAAGGTGCTCAAGGTGGAACTAGCACTAGTGGAGCTTGATTTTGGACAGCTGTATCTCTTGCTTTTAGAAGTTGCTTGGATCGCTGAAGTAAAAGTTCAGCCTATCTTTTTGATGGCTATTTTGTATTGGGGTTATGTATTTCAATTTATGTACTTTGATTTAGTAAAGATGGATATTATGTACTTTGACTCTGGTTTTTGATGATGTAATCAAACTTATGTGTTTACCGCTGCAATGAATAAAATTTTAAAGTTTTAAGTACTGTTTATATCTGTCTTGTTGTTAAGTTTCTATTCTATACACACTTAAAATGCTCCATAGAAGTTAATGCATTCCCTTTGTGGGTGACATTAATGGACATGGGGTGTTACAATATATATACCTAAACAAAATATAAAATAAAAATCGAGCACAAAACACATTAATTAACCAATATTTACATAACATACGTAGCCAAAACATCATAACTCATGTCCAAACGTAGCCAAAACAACACAAGCATGTCCAAACATCATAATCAACAAACCATACCATCACCAAAGCATCATAACATGTCCAAACCATCAATATATACAACAATCATGTAGAAAGCCTTATAAACTCTCAAAACACAAACACAACCATGTCCAAACGCTAACCTGATCAACTCTCTCCACCAGAAGATAAAGGTGGCGTACCGTACTGGGAAATGAACTCTGCTACCTTCTGATTAAGAAACTCCATCTGCTGGTCACGGCGATGCTAACGCTCACAAAGCTCTGCAATTTTTTCTTTTAGCTATGCGATTTCTTCCTTGTCCTAAGCCCTCTGATACGTCTCCTGAGATGATCTAACCTGTATCATTTACGAGTACATGTATAATATATTAATCAGGATTAATATACTTTAATTTTTTTTTTTTGAAAACTTCCACTTTCTATTATAAAACTATAAGCTAATTTTTCGTTTTCTAATTTATAAAAATATCGATCTAATTTACGTTATAGTTTTCAAAGCACTTTTGCAGATTGATGCACCTTTAGTTAACTTCCTAGGGATAATACTAAGTGATCTAACATGTATATAATTTCAATATTTAATAGTTGCATTTGGAGTAAATTTGAGTTTTTATTATAAATTTGAGTATTACCTCTAGATTTCCATAACCGCATCGTCTGTTCCGGGTGGACTTATCCATGGCAGCATCAAATATCATGTACTCATCATCCTTGGTCAACTCAGTCCTCCCAGTAGATTCCAGTAACTGCGCCTTATATGCTTGAAATTTCTCCTGTTAAACATAAAACAAATGAAATTAGATAACAATATTTTAATTAAATTATACCCATAACTTAATTATTCTATACTTACATATCTCTCACGCGCCTTATTATCATGGTCCCAACTGTATGAAACTGAGTCTGTGTCGTCAGTCTGACTCTGTGCATGAGTATGCTCGAAAACATCCCAGTACGACACAGGAGCCGTACACGCTCTCTCCTGAAATAAGCATGCATATATATATATATATATATATATATATGTGTGTGTGTGTGTATATATGTGTGTGTGCGTGTGTATTTGTAAATTAAAATTTAAAGTTAAATCAACTATTAAATTTAAATGATGCAATTACTAAATATAGTAGATCCTCACGATGGTGCTGAAACGACTTCGACCCACCTCGATGCGTACCAGGATTCTTGCTCCTGTTAGCTGCATTTCTCTCAAACGAGGCCTATACATTTAAATTTAAAAAATGTATTATTCCAAATCACATATTAATTGAATAGAATAATTTAAATTAAATATGCAGTAAATTTACCAGAAAATCCTCATTATTGTTCCAATAAGCAAGCAACTCATCCCACACAGATTCGCCCAACCAAATTGGTTTTTTCCCACTTGATTTCAAACTTTTCATTGTCTCTCTGTAATTTTTTGCCACTTTTGAATTTCAGAGGCGCATGACGACATCCAAATATGTCTCCTGCAGATCCACCGAACCCTGCATTTTTAAAAAAAATAGCATACATATATGAACTTATCAAATAAGAGCATGACTTCTGTAATGTCCCGTATTTTTACGGTATAACAATTAATTTATTTAATTATTTAAATAGTGTTTAGAGAATTAAATGGTTCTTTAATTAAATTATATTGAATATTTAATTAATATAAAATAATAGAATAATATATTCAATTCTAAAATAGTCGGAATTACTGGAGTTCACTATATTGTGCGAATAGGATAGTATTACAGATTTAATTCAGTTTATAATTGAATTATAATAACGAATATATTTAAATGGCGACAATTTAAATTTATAGATTGCATTATAATTACAGTCGAGCTTGAAAGGGCATGGCAGTTCGTAATTTGGCGATTCGAAGTTTAAACGAATATACAGAATCCGTTTTAAGTCGGATTTCTGTGAAACAAGAAACATTCAGAGCTGGTGAAGTATATTTTTCTAATGGAAGAGAAAAATTGAGATTTCGTCATATAGATTTTGAGTTATGTCCAAATCAAATTTTTGAAAAGTCGTTATGGAATTCCTTTATAATTTAAACGAATTATTTATATTATAAATAGATTTTTAATATAAAGTGAATATCGATATAACTGGAAACTTTGAAATATCTAGTTATAAATCATGTGGTATTCATTTTGGGGCTGTATGATATTCTAGTGTGAATATATACAATAATATTTATTTATAAATATTTAATTTAATTATTTTTAAATATATTTAATGTTTAAATGAGTTATTTATAGCTTTAAAAATAGCCAGTTTTGCAAACGACCTCCGTTTTCGATCAAAACCAATTTTGTTGGATCCATAATATTAAATTACTGTTAGATTTTAAGTTTCGTGATTTTTGGAGTCAGTGTGTGGCCGTACGGATTTTTAATGTGAAAAACAGTCAGTATTTTGACGGTTAAAAATACGCTGTAGGAGCAAACGGAATCGGAATTCGACGAAAATGTTTCGTTGGTTCTGTAATGTCAAACTTTAGTTGTATGTCCATTTTCGTGATTTTTGGATGTTGTATGTGGTCATACGAATTTTTAAATGATAAAAACAAACAACGTCTGATTAAAAATCAATATAAAATGAAATAAAAAAATATTTAAATTTTCCTATAAATATCCTACCTTATTCCTAAACTCTAATCTCTTTCAGTAGTCAACCAATTTTCCACCGCATCATCTTTCAAGAACCGAGAGAAAATTCTTCTTTAGAAAATCCGAGAAAAGGAATTATAATCCTATAAATTCCAATATGTATATATCTGCATTCCTGAAACAATCCTCTACAACCTGGTATGGTTTTTGATGAGTTCGATCAAAATTTCTATCGATGTCTTCTACAGTAGGAATTTAGGGCAGCGACGCAAGGAGGATTGATGAAGGTGGAGGCGAAACCGATTGTGGCGAGTTGTTCTTCGGTAGTAGGCGCATGGATGGGAGGAGTTTGGGGATATTCAGTAGAAAAAGTTGTCGCAACATTTGGGTGCTGTTCGAAAATGAGGTCAATGACGGACTTTGTTTGAGGAGGTCGAGTTAACCCTTTTTTGTTTGATCGGATAGAGTTTCGAAGGAGAAGAGCTTGGTGATTTTGCTTTGAAATTTCATGAAGTGGAATTGGAGAAATGGGGCTTGAAATGTATGCGGTTATGGGTTCGAAATGGAACTGGAGCGTGGTTTGAGAGGAGGAAGTAGAAGCATGGGTTAGATGTGAATAAAGGGTAGTGGGCCGAAGTTTAGAAAGGGTAAGGCCCATTAGGAATTTAGATTTCCAAGTTTTATTTAATTTAATTAAGGTAATAAATTATAATTATCATAACTATTCCATATGGCATCGGAATTTGACAAAACAAGATCCGTTTGGATTGTATGAATGGGGGCTATGCAATGGAACTGACTAAGAGTGAACTGGAGCTCATCGCAATTTATTGCAAATTAAATCGTCAGTTTGAATCAACTAACAGTTATAGTTATTTAACAATAACGTCTAATGTGAGTAAAACTCACTAACTCCGTTCTATTTATATTTTTATAAATATAATATAGTGTTGATAAATGATGATTTATTTTTGTGTGATGATTGTTTGGTTGAATTGTTGTTTGTTTGTTGAAATTGCAGATAACAATATACACACGTATCGTTAACAAACCTTGATTCTTTTTATCAGAATATTACATATTGAACTGAAATTGTTGTGAATTATATCGTGTAACATCTGTGGATGCAGGAAAATGGGTCGGAGGGATCCAACTGGATTCCTCAACATTTATTTTACTATTTTCATATATTGTGATATATGATGTGATATATAATCTATTGTTGATTTTGTGTGTTTGGATGATATTCGTCGTTGTTA
The DNA here is from genome assembly GCA_030737875.1 of Allium sativum. Lineage (NCBI taxonomy): Eukaryota > Viridiplantae > Streptophyta > Magnoliopsida > Asparagales > Amaryllidaceae > Allium > Allium sativum. The sequence continues at coordinate 618,622,422 of CM060919.1, read as the reverse complement.
TATGGGATGTTGAATACTATAAGAAATACTGAAACGTAAAAAGGGAATTTTCAAAGTGTATTTTGAAAATAAAATATTTATATAAAATCAATGGATTTTATATAAAAGAATATTTATATGAAATAAATATAATTATAATGGTAATATGTTGGAAAATAATTTAAATTAGAAAAGGGAATATATATATAAAAAATAAATAGAATTATATAAAGGAAATATTTATATAAAATAAATAGAATTTTTTAAATGAAATATTTATATGAAAAAAGAGAATTATATAAAGGGAATATTTGTAAACATTTACAAATAGAATTGAAAGGGAAATATTTGGAATCATTTATAAATAGAATAATAAAGGGGACATTTATTCAGAAAATAAAAGGGAGTATTGTATAAAATGAATAGAATTTTATAAAAGAAAATAATTGGAAAATAAATATAAAAAGGGAAATCTATTTTTAACAGATAAATGGAAAAAATTAATTCAAAGTAGAATTAAATAGAAATCTGTTTTAACATATAAAATTTGAGAAGATTAATTTGTAAACGATGTTTGTAAAGTTAGAAAAATATTTTCATTGGATAAATAAAAATAAAAATCCAAATTTATATACAGAAGTAGAAATTGGTTTTGACACCGATATTTTAAATAGAATGTGAACTCAGCATTTATAAAGGGAATTATAAATGAGATTTAAGTGTTTGAAATAAAAAGGAGATTTCGTATGAATAATTCTATAAATGGAAGTATAAATATAATATGGAAATGGAATATTAATTTAAAATATGAAACCAAACTGAATTGATATATAAAAGAAATATTATTCATATTCGATGTGAATAATGGATTAAAATAGTTTTTTACAAATTATAAAATTTATAAGGAAAATTGGGTTTCGAAACAGGAATTCAAATGGGAATTTGAATGAGACAGGTAGTAGAGTCAATCGATTAGAGTTAATCAAATTAGAGGTAATCAAATATTAGTTATTTGAATAGAGTTAATCGAATATTAGTTAATAGAATAGAGTTAATTGAATATTAGTTACTCAAATTAAAATTATTGGAAGAGAGATCATCAAATGTAGTTTATTCGAAAAAGAGATACTCAAATATAGTTTATTCGAAGAAAAGAGATTATCGAATATAGTTTATTCAAAAAGGGAGTTATAGAATATAGTTTATTCGAAGAGAGATTATCGAATATAAGTTATTCGAAAGAGAGTTAATCGAATGTAGTTTATTCGAAAGAGAAATAATCGAATCTAGTTTATTCGAAAAAGACTTATTGAATAGAGATTATTTGAGGGAGAATTATACATTGGAATTCGAGTATATTGAATGTAGGAAAGTACTTTTTACTTTTTGATTTTTAAATCAAGATTGAATTATGTAATAAATTATTTGTTTAATTATTTATCCAAATTAAATAAATAAAAGTTATATTTAAGTTATTGTATATATTTATACCGGAAGTATGGGATTATAACACTATTATTATAATCAAATGAATTCTATATAGGAAGTGGATTCGTAAATAGAATCCGAGATTTACGTAAGGAAGTTGTTAAAGATTTAAATGGTGAACCTTGTCTATTTCGAGGTTTGAAATGTTGTTCGATTAAGATCCGAGAGGTAGTTATACCCCAACATGATTGACTCCATTTTTAACTAAGGAATGGTTAAAGTTCGATAGTGAAGGTTAGTTAATTGAATTTAGTTAATAAGTGTTAATGGTTCAAGTCGGCATAGCGTTGTTTTATTTCAGTATCTGTTTAAATCCAAATAAAGGAGTTTTGGGAAAGTTTTCCATATAAGAATCAAAAATGTTTTCTAATATAGGAAATAAGAAATGAGAGCAAATACGGAAATGTTTTCCAATGTTAATAACGTATAGTTTCTAAATATAGAAGATATGTGATAAACGGGATTTAAGAAATATATGAAAAAATGGGAACAGGGAAATGAATAATTGAATGGAAAATGTAATAACCCGGAAAATCTGGGCCAGTTTAAAATTTTTATTTTGGCAATTTTAGCGAATTTTGATTATTTAAAATGAATTATTTTAAATAATATCGACGAGAAATTTATTTTGAATATATTTAGAACGTATATATTTATACGCGTCGTCGTTAGAATATAAATAATTATATATAATTATAAATAGAATTGAAAATGGCGCGGTAGTTCGATAATTCGATTTCAAACTTCAATTGAATGTACCGGGTGCAAAACAATCCGGATTTTAGTGAAACCAAAAATAATAGGATCTCTTTGTGAATATCTTTCCAACGAATTCGAATAATCGAAATTTCATAGCAGGAATAAAAAGATATGTCCAGTTGAAAATTCTGAATAGTCGCTATAGAATTCAGGCCCTTAAAAATAGCCATTTTGCAAACGACCTCGGATTTCGACGAAACCAGTTTTGTTGGGTCCGTGATGTCAAATTATTGCTAGGTTCCAAATTTCATAATTTTTCGAATCAATATATGAGTGTGGCAAAGGAAAACGCGTTTGACCAGTTTCAGTTGATTTTAATCAACTGGAAATTGGCCATTTTTCATACTGTCTCAGAATTCGACGAAACTAGTTTTGTTAGGACCGTATCGTCAATACGAAGCTAGAAAATATTTTTTTGGAATTTTTCTAGTTAGTACGTGACCCCGGTAAATTGAAATGCGCGTTCAAATTCAATATATATAGTTATATGTTGATTTTAACGGAAACTGATCGTAACGGTCAAATCAGCTTGCGATACATATCCCATTGTGTTCGGAATGGGGGTGAAACGCTATGGACGACAAGCGGTGGGCCTCGTTTCGAGGTCGTATGTAAAAGTCAACTTTTTGCAAATTAAATAAAAAAAATATAATATCTTCTCTCCTCTCCCCTTAAATCCTCCTGCCCCCCCCCCCCCTTTCAAAAAATTAAATTCAGAATAAAAAAAAGGAAAAGAGGGCGGAGCCCTAAATCGCTCGACCGAGCCACCATCGCGCAAGGCGCCCCCCTCCCTCCATCTTCTCCGTCGAAGCCTACCCTCCCACCCCTCTGCTTCGATCGTCGTGACAGCCCCCCCGATCGACGCACCCGCTCCCGCTTCCACCCACAGTCGCCCCCCCTTAGGGGACTTCCCTCCGACCTCCGTTGTGCTGCCAGGGCCCACCAAGATCGGTGTCGTACCTCGACAGCAACCCCCCCCCCTTCTCAAGAAATACAGTAAGTTTTCTTTTCTTTTCTTTTTCTTTTATGATCTTTAGATTATATGAAAACTGATTTACATAATGGAGAGTTTGAATTTTTAGCATAGGAAAAATCTAATTTTTTATATATATTTATAGCATAGGAAAAAAACTGATTTTTATAAACAAAAGAATTAGATTTTTACTTAGAAAAAGATTTGATTTTTAAAGGTAAAAAGAAATGATTTTTATCGTTGAAAGAAACCATTTTTGATAAGTTGAAATTATTTTTAAAGGTATAAAAATATGATTTTTATACTTATAGCTAATTAAAGATATGATCTTTATATAGTTGATGATATAAAAATATTATTTTTATATAGGTAGAGTATTAAAAATATAGTCTTTACTATATAGATGATAAAAATAAAAATATGATTTTTGTTTAGGTAGAGAATTAAAAATATAATTTTTACATGGTAGGAAGATTAAAAATATCATCTTTATATGTGTAGAAAGATAAAAATGTGATTTTTATAATGATATTTTTGAAAAGGCGACATCTATATTTTTGAAAAGGTGAAATCTTTATATGAAGAATAGCGGGATAAAAATAGAATTTTTATCTATATAACATCGTTATAAAAATAGGATTTTTATGTATTGAATAGCAAAGTAAAAATTCGATTTTTATATATTGAATAGCATAGTAAAAATTCGATTTATATATATTGAATAGCAAAGTAAAAATTCGATTTTTATATATTGAATAGCATAGTAAAAATTCGATTTTTATATATTGAATAGCGAAGTAAAAATTCGATTTTTTATATATTGAATAGCATAGTAAAAATTCGATTTTTATATATTGAATAGCGAAGTAAAAATTCGATTTTTTATATATTGAATAGCAAAGTAAAAATTCAATTTTTACATATGTAGTGGCTATGGGCGACGAAAGTGAAGAAAGGCGAGAAGGATGAAGATTTCTATCAAAGAAGAGTCGTGGAGTTAGGATAGCTATCGGTGAGAACTTCTCACCTTTCAATTTAATTATTCTAGTTATAAATATATACTAGGATGCAGACGGTGTTTAGTAGCACCCGACACCCGTCGTCCACAGACCGTGGATGGCTTGTTTGTTTAATTGTTTGGTTGTGTAGTTGGTTAGATTATTTGGTTAAATTTGAATTGTTTGGTGAAATGAAATTGATTTGATTGATGTGTGAATGGCGTGGGCCTTCACTAGACCGGGGATAAGGCTAGGCCTCGTCCCGTTTCTAGTATCGTGCCGTTATGCCGCCGAAATTTTCTAAAAATAAGTTAGAAAAATAAAGATAACATTTTATTTAATAAATGAACCGAATAGAAAATTCATAGGTTGAATAAAATAGTTTGATAGTTAAAAATATAATTTTTAACGTGAATGTGAATAAATAAATATTCATTTACAAACCGGACGGTTTATTTATGTACACCTATTTGAAGGACATTGATTGGGACGATAAATTTTACACATCGCCCAACTGCACAAATAAAAATCTGTGTTTGATTGCTTGAAACCCCACACGGGTATTGGGATGATATTTGACGTACACTAATCCCGATTGTTTAGTTGTATGTCGATCGATTGATTGACAGGCTGTTATAAGCGTTGAATATTTATATTTGATGCTTATATAGTGTAGAATGCACTTTGGATGATGGTTGATTATTCATCGTTGTTACTGAATACATGTGTTGTAGAAAACCCATATAATTAACATTATATGGTAGTTGATTGGGCCTCATTCCAGTTTTAAAATAGAAATATTTGAAAAAGAAATATTTGAAATAGAATATTTGAAAATAGGAATATATGAAGCCGTATTGATTAGATTGACGCCATTTTGACGTGAACGATATTTATATCGATTTTATTCATTTTATAATGAATATCGAAAGTGATTTCAAAATCTGATATTTTGAAAAGAATTGAATAGAAATGAATTCGAATTGAAATTGAATAGAAATGAATTCGAATTGAAATGGAATAGAAATGAAATCGAATTGAAATTGAATTGAAAATGAACTGAAATTGAATTAGAAATCAATTTGAATTGAAATCAATTTGAAATGAATTTAAAATGAATTTAAATTGGAATATTCAATTTTGATTTGAAATTGAATATAAAGTTGAAACCGTTTTGAAAATGAATTTAAAACGATTTATAAAGCACGTTTTGAATTGAAATCGACGAAGTTTATATTATATATATTATATATATATATAATATAATGGCCTGAATAGAACGCGCCACGCCGCGGCAGTTCGCGAATTTCGACCATTGACTTCGAACGGATATTACGGGAGATCCGACCGTCGGATTCTCCTAAAACCGGAACCGTTGGGTTCGTATTGAAAAGAGCTTTCTAACGAATGTGAGAAATTAGAAATCTAACGGTTGGATTTGGAATTATGTCCAAATCAAAATTGGAAAATGTCGTTGTAAGTGCAGTTCGATGACCGTTGATGGAAATCGACTGTATGGGCCTTGAGAAAATTATTAAAAATAGTAATAATTTGTGTAAAATCATAAGAAATGATTTAGAAAGAATTGGGATGAAAAACTCCATATTTGAAAAGATAAAAATAGATTTTTATCGAAATGAACTAGTTTTGAACTAGAATTATAATTCTATTTATTTTTAAATAAATAAATTGAATATGAAAAGGGTTTTAAAAATAACCAGAATTTCCAATGATTGCATTGGAGTGGATTTGAATCGAAATTGTCTTCGGGATATTTCGATGTTGGAATTCGTGATTATACAGATGTTGTTATGGAAATTTGAAAGATATATATATTTATATCGTTATTTCCAATACGATATTTGTTAGTCGTAGAATTTGATATTGAACATAAGCCGGTATATTTTCTATTCAGAGCCTTGTGTTTAATATCAAATGTGATTTGGGTTTGTCGTGAATGGTGTCTTCATTAACACTGTTCTTGAACCCAGTTGAGAAAAGATTAAATCTTTTTATTTAGATTTAATGAAGTGTACCAATTAAATAATATTTAATTGAATTGAAATTGATCTTTTGGGTTTATCGTGAACAGTGTTTTAAATAACACTCGTTCTTTAACCCGATAATTAATGGAATGTGACTTTGGGTTTATCGTGAACCGTGTTTTAAATGACACGGATTCTTTAACCCTGTTAACGATTAAAACTAAGTGGAGTTTTAATGAATCTTTAATTAGATTGAAATGATCGAGAATGGAGTATCACCAGTTTTGCTCCAGGCGATAGTTAAATCTTTAATTAGATTTGAACGTGAAATGGTAATTGAATTTACCGATAACACCGTGGTGTTAGATATGAAGTATAACCAGTTTTACTTCATGGAATGAATAGGTTGGGATTGGGAAATTAAAACAAATGATTACTTCGGTAAGGTTCGCTAATCCCGACTAGTTTTGAATTGATATTCAAAAATAGATTAAAGAATAAATTCAAGAAATTTATCTTGGATAAAATTAATGGGAACCTTTCCCTATGAATGTGAAATTTAGAAACTAACTGTCGGTTAGCTAAGCAGAATGGTTTTCTGGGTATTGATCTGATGTTGGTTTCGGCCTTCGGTGTTAATATTTGGGGAATTATTCCCTTGTTAATTTACGGTTAGTGACTGATGAATTGGAATTAGGCGTATGTTGTGTTTGTGTAACACTTATTTAAAATCTACGCGAGTTATTCGGAAAGACCGGGTTTAACCCATTCTGAATAACTGATACGACGATAAGTCGAAGATGAAGACGGTGGTCGAAGACAGGAAGTCTTCACGTCGTTTGGGTGATTACTGATGATCTTGATTGGGCTGTACACCCAAGAAGATGGAAACAGTTGGTGATCGTCCAGACGTACTTGGAGATCGATGGATATGCGGGGTACTAGGTGCCTCCGGTTTCGTTCAGACCTAGAACGGACTTGTAAATGGACTGTGTGTATGACATTGGATTTTAGTCCGTGCGATTGATCTCTATCAAATATATATCTGTTTGGCGGCGGAGAATTTATTCTCTTGCTTAACCCCCTTCTCTAAGACGTACGAGCTCAGGGGTTATATATTGATGGATATCAAACGCATGGAGTGAATTGCCTGTGTGGCATGCCTAAGGGGCAATTGATCGAGGCTTCTGTTGAAAAGCAAAGTCTTGTGGTGATGATCAAAGCACGACCTTTGTGGCGTAGCTTTGTGTAACGTTTGCTTCGCGAGTTTCGCACCCTGGTTGTGAACCAAAAACGGGAGAAGGACCTCAGGGAGGGCATGCGTTTCTTTCTAGCTAGGGTGGTGTCAGTGACCTACCAGCCCTGACATTTATATACTTTTCACCTGTGTGGTTGTTGCTGTTGCGAGGCGCCTCGGTTATATCGGTTTCGGCCGATGCATTCTGGTCGGTAGACGGACCAGACTTACGCCCCAAAGGGCGGGGAAACGTAGTGTTCAGGATTTAAGTTTAATCCACATCGGTGGACCGGCCCTGTCGCTCAAAGGCTTGACTGAGTACTTGCCTGAGGCTCGGGCTAGAGAGTCTCGAATCGGTAGAGGACGATCCCTGGCCTCGGTTCATAGATGGAAATCCAACTTCCAAATACGTGATTTTGCGGTTTTAATTGTAGAACTAGTATGGCGACATGATATATGGTACCCATGCCGCCTATGATTGATACTTATGATTTGAAGTTGTTTTATACACTGATAATAGTATCAAATGATTTGTTTTAAAACGTATCAAGCATTCTTTGGCTGTTATAAGGGAAAACCCTATCCCCCGGCTTGCGTTGCATTGTGTGATAGGACCTGGGTCTTATAACAGCTTCATTTTTCTTTATTTAGCATTGCGCTGTTTGTTTTATGCACTGGTATTCTTGGGAGGAAACCCGTTCCGTGTTATACGGCGTGGTCCCTTGATTTACCTAACTTTAAAAATAAAGATTAATAACTGTTTTAGTTCTCACACCAGTCCCATGACTGACCTGGAGTTTATTGTTTTAACCTAAACTCTGGGTGCCCCTATTTCGACACGGGCAGCTAGTAGTTTTGGTTTTGCAGATTTATATTCACAGGATCCTGGTTTACAGCTGGAACGATATCCGAAAAGCTTTGTATCCGTATATCTCCTTCAGTTGTGTATTGTATTATTTTCCGCTGCTATGTATTAAAATGTAATTTAAATCTCTGATATTTCTGTGTAATATTCATTTATACTCTGTATATTCTTGTATTCTGATGCATTGTTGTAATATACAATGAAATGTTCTTCCGTCCGCGTTCTATTTTGTCGTGTTCTCAAAACAATTCGTTCTTTCTCTTTCTCTTCGGAGACCGGGGAAGTTCGGGTCGTTTCATCGTGGTATCAGAGCTTTGGTTTACAGACCTCGAGAATAAGACATATTAGAACCATACGAAAGAATTCATCAGATATTGGATTAGTAATATCCAATTAGGATGACTCGTTAGAGATAGGATCAGTAGTATCCTAGAACGAGTGTGAAGAGTATATTTCTAAGATAAAAACCAATTTCGTTTTGAAAATCTAAATCAATTATTCGTATTTGATTATTTGTTTATATTGAATTTGGACAGTCCAGTATATAAAGATTTTGCATATACGCCTTGCAAACGTGTATTTGAAGTTTTAATATACTGGATAGATATTGAATTACACTCGAATCGCTCGGAGATGATTTTGATGATGGAGCTCCATCGTTAGAATTCATGTTCGTGTGACGAATGTGGACATTCTATATATTTCCTATTGACTGGTGTGAGAACCAAAATTAGATAGGACCTATTGTTGTGATTTGGCATCAAAAACATGATTTTTGTATATGTATCAAAATTATGAATTTGAAACTCTAATTCACTAATTGATTGATGTTTGGGTTGTTTGTTTATTTGTTTGCTAATTTTTAGCCATTTAGCCTAATTGAATCAAATATTGAATTATACTGAAAATTGGTCGCATTTGCTTGCATATACTTGTACTTACATTGAACAGGTCATAGCAAGGAGGCTAGAGCAGAGAATAAAATTTGTTTGGCCGACAAATAGGTACATGTTTACTACATAATTTACTGTTTTGTTTGGGTGATGATGATTTTATGAGCCTATTGGCTAGCCGCTTGGCTTTTTCTTTTTCTTTTTGAGATCAGAAGGCCTGTACGGCAATTTCGGGATTTTCCCGTGGCTCCCGGTGCAGGGGAGGTTATGGCGAAATTTTTCGAAAATTCCGGGTGTTAGCCAAATTTTTGAAGAATTTGAAAATTCTCAGAAACTGAAAGGTTGGAGAATGGAAGCCAAATCGAACGTAGAGTTGAATGATCAAACCACTTTCGACTTTGTTCCTTTTCGGGGACGAAAAGTTTTAAGTGGGGGAGATTGTAATAACCCGGAAAATCTGGGCCAGTTTAAAATTTTTATTTTGGCAATTTTAGCGAATTTTGATTATTTAAAATGAATTATTTTAAATAATATCGACGAGAAATTTATTTTGAATATATTTAGAACGTATATATTTATACGCGTCGTCGTTAGAATATAAATAATTATATATAATTATGAATAGAATTGAAAATGGCGCGGTAGTTCGATAATTCGATTTCAAACTTCAATTGAATGTACCGGGTGCAAAACAATCCGGATTTTAGTGAAACCAAAAATAATAGGATCTCTTTGTGAATATCTTTCCAACGAATTCGAATAATCGAAATTTCATAGCGGGAATAAAAAGATATGTCCAGTTGAAAATTCTGAATAGTCGCTATAGAATTCAGGCCCTTAATAATAGCCATTTTGCAAACGACCTCGGATTTCGACGAAACCAGTTTTGTTGGGTCCGTGATGTCAAATTATTGCTAGGTTCCAAATTTCATAATTTTTCGAATCAATATTTGAGCGTGGCAAAGGAAAATGCGTTTGACCAGTTTTAGTTGATTTTAATCAACTGGAAATTGGCCATTTTTCATACGGTCTCAGAATTCGACGAAACTAGTTTTGTTAGGACCGTATCGTCAATACGAAGTTAGAAAATATTTTTCTGGAATTTTTCTAGTTAGTATGTGACCCCGGTAAATTGAAATGCGCGTTCAAATTCAATATATAGAGTTATATGTTGATTTTAACGGAAACTGATCGTAACGGTCAAATCAGCTTGCGATACATATCCCAATGTGTTCAGAATGGGGTGAAACGCTATGGACGACAAGTGGTGGGCCTCGTTTCGAGGTCGTATGTAAAAGTCAACTTTTTGCAAATTAAATAAAAAAATATATAATATCTTCTCTCCTCTCCCCTTAAATCCTCCTACCCCCCCCCCCCCCCCATTCAAAAAATTAAATTCAGAATAAAAAAAAAGGAAAAGAGGGCGGAGCCCTAAATCACTCGACGGAGTCACCATCGCGCCTCCGCGCGAGGCGCCCCCCTCCCTCCATCTTCTCCGTCGAAGCCTACCCTCCCACCCCTCTGCCTCGATCGTCGTGACAGCCCCCCCCGATCGACGCACCCGCTCCCGCTTCCACCCACAGTCGCCCCCCCCCCCTCTGACCTCCGCTGTGCCGCCAGGGCCCACCAAGACCGGTGCCGTACCTCGACAGCAACCCCCCATTCTCAACAAATACAGTAAGTCTTCTTTTCTTTTTCTTTTATGATTTTTAGATTATATAAAAACTGATTTACATAATGGAGAGTTTGAATTTTTAGCATAGGAAAAATCTAATTTTTTATATATATTTATAGCATAGGAAAAAAACTGATTTTTATAAACAAAAGTATTAGATTTTTACTTAGAAAAAGATTTGATTTTTAAAGGTAAAAAGAAATGATTTTTATCGTTGAAAGAAACCATTTTTGATAAGTTGAAATTATTTTTAAAGGTATAAAAATATGATTTTTATACTTATAGCTAATTAAAGATATGATCTTTATATAGTAGATGATATAAAAATATTATTTTTATATAGGTAGAGTATTAAAAATATAGTCTTTACTATATAGATGATAAAAATAAAAATATGATTTTTGTTTAGGTAGAGAATTAAAAATATAATTTTTACATGGTAGGAAGATTAAAAATATCATCTTTATATGTGTAGAAAGATAAAAATGTGATTTTTATAATGATATTTTTGAAAAGGCGACATCTATATTTTTGAAAAGGTGAAATCTTTATATGAAGAATAGCGGGATAAAAATAGAATTTTTATCTATATAACATCGTTATAAAAATAGGATTTTTATGTATTGAATAGCAAAGTAAAAATTCGATTTTTATATATTGAATAGCATAGTAAAAATTCGATTTTTATATATTGAATAGCAAAGTAAAAATTCGATTTTTATATATGGAATAACATAGTAAAAATTCGATTTTTATATATTGAATAGCGAAGTAAAAATTCGATTTTTTATATATTGAATAGCATAGTAAAAATTCGATTTTTATATATTGAATAGCGAAGTAAAAATTCGATTTTTTATATATTGAATAGCAAAGTAAAAATTCGATTTTTACATATGTAGTGGCTACGGGCGACGAAAGTGAAGAAAGGCGAGAAGGATGAAGATTTCTATCAATGAAGAGTCGTGGAGTTAGGATAGCTATCGGTGAGAACTTCTCACCTTTCAATTTAATTATTCTAGTTACAAATATATACTAGGATGCATACGGTGTTTAGTAGCACCCGACACCCGTCGTCCACAGACCATGGATGGATTGTTTATTTAATTGTTTGGTTGTGTAGTTGGTTAGATTATTTGGTTGAATTTGAATTGTTTGGTGAAATGAAATTGATTTTATTGATGTGTGAATGGCGTGGGCCTTCACTAGACCGGGGATAAGGCTAGGCCTCGTCCCGTTTCTAGTATCGTGCCATTATGCCGCCGAAATTTCCTAAAAATAAGTTAGAAAAATAAAGATAACATTTTATTTAATAAATGAACCGAATAGAAAATTCATAGGTTGAATAAAATAGTTTGATCGTTAAAAATATAATTTTTAACGTGAATGTGAATAAATAAATATTCATTTACAAACCGGACGGTTTGTTTATGTACACCAATTTGAAGGACATTGATTAGGACGATAAATTTTACACATCGCCCAACTGCACAAATAAAAATCTGTGTTTGATTGCTTGAAACCCCACACGGGTATTGGGATGATATTTGACGTACATTAATCCCGATTGTTTAGTTGTATGTCGATCGATTGATTGACAGGCTGTTATAAGCGTTGAATATTTATATTTGATGCTTATACAGTGTAGAATGCACTTTGGATGATGGTTGATTATTCATCGTTGTTACTGAATACATGTGTTGTAGAAAACCCATATAATTAACATTATATGGTAGTTGATTGGGCCTCATTCCAGTTTTAAAATAGAAATAGTTGAAAAAGAAATATTTGAAATAGAATATTTGAAAATAGGAATATATGAAGCCGTATTGATTAGATTGACGCCATTTTGACGTGAATGATATTTATATCGATTTTATTCATTCTATAATGAATATCGAAAGTGATTTCAAAATCTGATATTTTGAAAAGAATTGAATAGAAATGAATTCGAATTGAAATTGAATAGAAATGAATTCGAATTGAAATGGAATAGAAATGAATTCGAATTGGAATTGAATTGAATTGAAAACGAACTGAAATTGAATTAGAAATCAATTTGAATTGAAATCAATTTGAAATGAATTTAAAATGAATTTAAATTGGAATATTCAATTTTGATTTGAAATTGAATATAAAGTTGAAACCGTTTTGAAAATGAATTTAAAACGATTTATAAAGCACGTTTTGAATTGAAATCGACGAAGTATATATTATATATATTATATATATAATATAATGGCCTGAATAGAACGCGCAGCGCCGCGGCAGTTCGCGAATTTCGACCATTGACTTCGAACGAATATTACGGGAGATCCGACCGTCGGATTCTCCTAAAACCGGAACCGTTGGGTTCGTATTGAAAAGAGCTTTCCAACGAATGTGAGAAATTAGAAATCTAACGGTTGGATTTGGAATTATGTCCAAATCAAAATTGGAAAAGGTCGCTGTAAGTGCAGTTCGATGACCGTTGATGGAAATCGACTGTATGAGCCTTGATAAAATTATTAAAAATAGTAATAATTTGTGTAAAATCATAAGAAATGATTTAGAAAGAATTGGGATGAAAAACTCCATATTTGAAAAGATGAAAATAGATTTTTATCGAAATGAACTAGTTTTGAACTAGAATTATAATTCTATTTATTTTTAAATAAATAAATTGAATTTGAAAAGGGTTTTAAAAATAACCAGAATTTCCAATGATTGCATTGGAGTGGATTTGAATCGAAATTGTCTTCGGGATATTTCGATGTTGGAATTCGTGATTATACAGATGTTGTTATGGAAATTTGAAAGATATATATATATTTATATCGTTATTTCCAATACGATATTTGTTAGTCGTAGAATTTGATATTGAACATAAGCCGGTATATTTTCTATTCAGAGCCTTGTGTTTAATATCAAATGTGATTTGGGATTGTCGTGAATGGTGTCTTCATTAACACTGTTCTTGAACCCAGTTGAGAAAAGATTAAATCTTTTTATTTAGATTTAATGAAGTGTACCAATTAAATAATATTTAATTGAATTGAAATTGATCTTTTGGGTTTATCGTTAACAGTGTTTTAAATAACACTCGTTCTTTAACCCGATAATTAATGGAATGTGACTTTGGGTTTATCGTGAACCGTGTTTTAAATGACACGGATTCTTTAACCCAGTTAACGATTAAAACTAAGTGGAGTTTTAATGAATCTTTAATTAGATTGAAATGATCGAGAATGGAGTATCACCAGTTTTGCTCCAGGCGATAGTTAAATCTTTAATTAGATTTGAACGTGAAATGGTAATTGAATTTACCGATAACACCGTGGTGTTAGATACGAAGTATAACCAGTTTTACTTCATGGGATGAATAGGTTGGGATTGGGAAATTAAAACAAATGATTACTTCGGTAAGGTTCGCTAATCCCGACTAGTTTTGAATTGATATTCAAAAATAGATTAAAGAATAAATTCAAGAAATTTATCTTGGATAAAATTAATGGGAACCTTTCCCTATGAATGTGAAATTTAGAAACTAACTGTCGGTTAGCTAAGCAGAATGGTTTTCTGGGTATTGATCTGATGTTGGTTTCGGCCTTCGGGGTTAATATTTGGGGAATTATTCTCTTGTTAATTTACGGTTAGTGACTGATGAATTGGAATGAGGCGTATGTTGTGTTTGTGTAACACTTATTTAAAATCTACGTGAGTTATTCGGAAAGACCGGGTTTAACCCATTCTGAATAACTGATACGACAATAAGTCGAAGATGAAGACGGTGGTCGAAGACCGGAAGTCTTCACGTCGTTTGGGTGATTACTAATGATCTTGATTGGGCTGTACACCCAAGAAGATGGAAACAGTTGGTGATCGTCCAGACGTACTTGGAGATCGATGGATATGCGGGGTACTAGGTGCCTCCGGTTTTGTTCAGACCTAGAACGGACTTGTAAATGGACTGTGTGTCTGACATTGGATTTTAGTCCGTGCGATTGATCTCTATCAAATATATATCTGTTTGGCGGCGGAGAATTTATTCTCTTGCTTAACGCCCTTCTCTGAGATGTACGAGCTCAGGGGTTATATATTGATAGATATCAAACGCATGGAGTGAATTGCCTGTGTGGCATGCCTAAGGGGCAATTGATCGAGGCTTCAGTTGAAAAGCAAAGTCTTGTGGTGATGATCAAAGCACGGCCTTTGTGGCGTAGCTTTGTGTAACGTTTGCTTCGCGAGTTTCGCACCCCGGTTGTGAACCAAAAACGGGAGAAGGACCTCAGGGAGGGCATGCGTTTCTTTCTAGCTAGGGTGGTGTCAGTGACCTACCAGCCCTGACATTTATATACTTTTCACCTGTGTGGTTGTTGCTGTTGCGAGGCGCCTCGGTTATATCGGTTTCGGCCGATGCATTCTGGTCGGCAGACGGACCAGACTTACGCCCCAAAGGGCGGGGAAACGCAGTGTTCAGAATTTAAGTTTAATCCACATCGGTGGACCGGCCCTGTCGCTCCAAGGCTTGACTGAGTACTTGCTTGAGGCTTGGGCTAGAGAGTCTCGAATCGGTAGAGGACGATTCCTGGCCTCGGTTCATAGACGAAAATCCAACTTCCAAATACGTGATTTTGCGGTTTTAATTGTAGAACTAGTATGGCGACATGATATATGGTACCCATGCCGCCTATGATTGATACTTATGATTTGAAGTTGTTTTATACACTATACACTGATAATAGTATCAAATGATTTGTTTTAAAACGTATCAAGCATTCTTTGGCTGTTATAAGGGAAAACCCTATCCCCCGGCTTGCGTTGCATTGTGTGATAGGACCTGGGTCTTATAACAGCTTCATTTTTCTTTATTTAGCATTGCGCTGTTTGTTTTATGCACTGGTATTCTTGGGAGGAAACCCGTTCCGTGTTATACGACGTGGTCCCTTGATTTACCTAACTTTAAAAATAAAGATTAATAACTGTTTTAGTTCTCACACCAGTCCCATGACTGACCTGGAGTTTATTGTTTTAATCTAAACTCTGGGTGCCCCTATTTCGACACGGGCAGCTAGTAGTTTTGGTTTTGCAGATTTATATTCACAGGATCCTGGTTTACAGTTGGAACGATATCCGGAAAGCTTTGTATCCGTATATCTCCTTCAGTTGTGTATTGTATTATTTTCCGCTGCTATGTATTTAAATGTAATTTAAATCTCTGATATTTCTGTGTAATATTCATTTATACTCTGTATATTCTTGTATTCTGATGCATTGTTGTAATATACAATGAAATGTCTTCCGTCCGCGTTCTATTTTGTCGTGTTCTCAAAACAATTCGTTCTTTCTCTTTCTCTTCGGAGACCGGGGAAGTTCGGGTCGTTTCAGAAAATAAAATTAAAGGGGATCAGTGTTGATTTATGATTTGGTTGGTAAGATTTCCAATTGGAAATGCGACCGTTGCTTGTACACATGTTTTCCTTTAATAGTTAAATAACCGACTATCAAAGTTTTTGATCATTTTTCGTTGTCAATATAGGGAGACTGGGATCAGATTCTTTATTTGAAAACCACTTCGTATGGGCATTAGCGTTGCGAATCAAATATGATGAAGATAATTGAGGATGGAGTTATGCAAGGGTTGTCATGTTTACTGAATAGTGCCTTCGGTTTGTCCAGACCCAGGACATGTATGGACGAATGTCTGACAGAGTATATCTAATGGATCATGTAAGTAGATCGCTTCAAACGTATCCATGTTTGGTGGCGGATCAGGAATTCGTTTTTCTTAGCTTTATACCCGTGATATTTTCGGCAAAATTAATTTGTGATTTGGCGGGTATGACAATGTGGCATTCAAAGTAAGTTGGAGGTGTGATCTGTCAAAAAGATATGTTATGACCCCAAGCCTCATCAACCGGGAAATGACAAAAATCAGGCAGGCAGCATGGCTAAGTGGGTCGACCCTATTAGGGTGTATTGTCACCATCTAGAGAATATTCGTATTTGTTACTTATTTTCGCTTCTGTATCTCCCGGGAACGGTTATGTTGCTAGCAACTATAAGTGACAATATATTCGATACACTCAAGAGAAATGAGTGGTTGGTCATGTGTGGGCCGCGTTGCAAGACGTTCTTGTTGAACCCAGTGTATTCCTCTCTAGAGATACACTATCGGCAGGTGGTTCCATACCTTGTCATAGTCGGAATCCAATCTCCATTAAGCGCCTGCGGTTTTGATTGTATACTATATATATGTGGAGCATGAGATGCAAGCGTTCTGCTAGATTGTTAATTATTTGTGATTAGACATTATTACAATATCAGAAAAATATTGATTTTGAAAATGTTTTCGGTTATCATAAGGTAAAAACCATTCGTATTTATGTGTGGATTGGTATTTCGATTATCATTTCTTTTGAAAGGATTTTTAAAAGTTAAACAAATGTTTGGAGTTTACTCACACCAGTCCCATGACTGACCCAGAGTTTATTTTATTTTCCCTAAACTCTTGGGTGCCCAAATTTGTATGGGAATTCAAGTAGTTAAGATTTACAGATACACTAGATGGAGCTTGGAGCAGGAGGCTTCAGTAGCATTTTATAGCTATTGTCTATTTTCGCTGTGATGTAAGTGTTGTACTCTAATATACAAATACAGATTTGTGTTTCAAATGTTACTTAGTATAATATATTTTATTCGTTCCGCTGTGAGATTCATGTTACTCCGATGTGTTGTATGTCCTTCTTCTTCTTCCATTCTAATTTTCTATCTTACCTATTCTCACCCTCTAACTTCTTTCTATTAACTATCCGGTATTTCCGATGTCTGAATGGTCGACAATGGTATTTGTGTCGATGTTCGGAGTCAAAAATCCCCGGGTCGTTACAGCGGTATCAGAGCTGAAGGTTAAATGATTACCTTGGCTCTGTGGCGTGACTCGGTAGAGATGGGGTTAGTTATACCCTAGATTGAGTTGACTGTATATATACGAGTGAACGTATTTGTAGGTTTAAAAAAAATAATTTTATATTATGGAGATTTATTGTTTGAGTAGTTTGTGAATTCTGGTCGATCAGTTTGATCCACCATATCGATAGGGGTTACTAAACACTTGAATACAATAAACCGACACAGTGTTTTTTGAAAAGAGGGCAAATGAAATGATTTTACCCAAATTATATTTTAACAAAAAGAATGATTTATATTGGAATGATTATGGTATATTTGATATGTTGGTTATTATTATAATCGAATGAGATTAAAAAAATAAAATGGTTATGTAAATAGCCAATCAGGATTCATATAAGTGTAATATGTTAACTCAGATGAAGTAAATCTGAGTTTAAATCAGAACTGGAATTAAAACTCTGGAAACTTGGAAAAAAGGTGTTTATAAATGGATTTAATTAAATATATAAGAAATTTAAAATCCTGGGGATTTTAAATTGTTTAACTAGAATTGTGAACGATATTTTGAAATAATTTCAAAATAGGAATGATTAAGAAATGGTTTTGAAAAGTGATACAGTATTGAACCCACTTTGATAGCTGGGAAATAATTCTGATGCTGCCCACATCAATAGTGTTCATTTTTGAGCTCAAAGCGACGGATTACTAACAAAGATAGTGTTTTGGAAATATTTTGAGAAAATAAGTTGTTTTGATTCCGAGAGGGAATATTTAATTTTTGATAAGGTAAACTGTTTAAAACTCCCAAGAAAAACTGTTTGAATTAAAAACAAATTGAAAAGAAATGTGTGAAAGCAAATATGAATTGAATTGAAACCAATTAACTGGAAATTGAATTGGAATATAATGTATCAAGTGGAATCAGATTTTGAATTGTGAGATAAGAATCTGAAATGATATTGGATTGGTGAATTAGGAGTAAGGATTCGAGAACTCGAGTTTGAAATGATATTTGGATTGTTTGAGGGAATAGCTGTGTTGAGGATAAATTGATCGGAGTTGATTGGAATGATATTGGTATATGCAGAATTGGTGACAGATGGAAATGATATAATGATATGCTCGAAAAAGAAAAGGGTACAAGTTTATTTATATATGAGTTTGGTGATTTATGAGCCTGTTTGGCAAACTGCTTGGCTGTTTGATTTTCTTTTGGGTTGGTGAAGGCCCAGAGAGGTGAGTTGTAGTTGTACCAATTGAGCCGTACAAAGGAGGTGCTAGCGAAATTTTCCGAAAAATTTAAGATGTTAGAAAATTTTCAGAATTTTTGAAAATTTTAGTTATTCGGATTGAATTAATATTTAATTGAAATCAGTTAGTTCAGTTAAAACTGAAGTTAAAAAGCAAACAAATAATTTTTAACCCAGTTAATAGGGTTTGTTTACTACCTTAGCAATTTCGAGAACGAAATTATTTTAAGGGGGAAGAATGTACTGTCCCGTATTTTTATGGTATAATAATTAATTTATTTAATTATTTAAATAGTGATTTAGAGATTTAAATGGTCATTTAATTAAATTATATTGAATATTTAATTAATATAAAATAGTAGAATAACATATTTAATTCCAAAATAGTCGGAATTAGTGGAATTCACAATATTGTGTGAACTGGATAATATTAGAGATTTTATTCAGTTTATAATTGAAATATAATAATGAATATATTTAAACGAAGACAGTTAGAATGTATAGATTATATTATAATTATAACCGAGCTTGAAATGGCGCGGCAGTTCGTAATTTGGCGATTCGAAGTTTAAAAGAATATACATAATCCGTTTTAAGTCGGATTTCTGTGAAACAAGAAACGTTCAGAGCTGGTGAAGTATATTTTTCTAATGGAAGAGAAAAATTGAGATTTCGTCATATAGATTTTGAGTTATGTCCAAATCAAATTTTTGAAAAGTTGGTATTGAATTCCTTTATAATTTAAATGAAATATTTATATTATAAATAGATTTTTAATATAAAGTGAATATCGATATAACTGGAAACTCTGAAATATCGAGTTATAAATCCCGTGGTATTCATTTTGGGGCTATACGATATTCTAGTGTGAATATATACGATAATATTTATTTATAAATATTTAATTTAATTATTTTTAAATATATTTAATATTTAAATGGGTTACATAGAGCTTTAAAAATAGCCAGTTGTGCAAACGACCTCCATTTTCGAAGAAACCAATTTTGTTGGATCCGTAATATTAAATTATTGTTAGATTTCAAGTTTCGTGAATTTTGGAGTCAGTGTGTGGCCGTATGGATTTTTAATGTGAAAAACAGTTAGTATTTTGAAGGTTAAAAATACGCTGTGTGAGAAAACGGAATTGGAATTGGATGAAACAAGTTTCGTTGGGTCTGTAATGTTAAACTCTAGTTGTATGTCCATTTTCGTGATTTTTGGATGTTGTATGTGATCATACGAGTTTTTAAATGACAAAAACAAACGATGACTGATTAAAAATCAATATAAAATGAAATAAAAAATTATATTTAAATTTTCGTATAAATATCCTACCTTATTCCTAAACCCTAATCTCTTCATTCGGCGGTCAACTAATTTTGCGCCACATCATCTTTCAGGAAACGAGAGAAAATTCTTCTTTAGAAAATCCAAGAAATGGAAATATAATCCTATAAATTCCAATATGTATATATCTGCATTCCTGAAACAATACTATACAATCTGTTATGGTTTTCGATGAATTCGATCAAAATTTCTGTCGACGTCTTCTACAGCAGGAATCTAGGGCAGCGACGCAAGCAGGATTGATGAGGTTGGAGGCGAAACCGATTGTGGCGAGTTGTTCCTAGTTTGTAGGCGCACAGATGGGAGGAGCTTGGGGGTATTCATTTGAAAAAGGTGTCGCAACATTTGGGTGCTATTCGAAAATGAGGTCCACGACGGACTTTGTTTGAGGAGGTCGAGTTAACCCTTTTTGGTTTGATCGAATAGAGTTTCAAAGGAGAAGAGCGTGGTGATGTTTGCTTTGAAATTTCATGAAGTGGAATTGGAGAAATGGGGCTTGAAATGCATGCGGTTATGGGTTCGAAATGGAGCTGAAGCGTGGTTTGAGAGGAGGAAGAATAACCATGGCTTCGATGTGAATAAAGGGTAGTGGGCCGACGTTTGGAAAGGGTAAGGCCCATTAGGAATTTAAATTTCCAAGTTTTATGTAACTTAATTAAGGTATAAAATTATAGTTATCATAACTGTTCCATACGGCATCAAAATTTGACAAAACAAGATCCGTTGGGATCGTATGGATGGGGGCTATGCAATGGAACTGACTAGGAGTAAATTGGAGCTCATCACAATTTATTGCAAAATAAATTGTTTGTCTGAATCAACCGACAGTTATCGTTATTTAACAATAACGTCCAATGTGAGTAAAACTCACTAACCCCGTTCTATTTATATTTTTATAAATATAATATAGTATTGATAAATGATGAATTATTTCTGTGTGATGATCGTTTGGTTGAATTGTTATTTGTTGGTTGAAATTGCAGATAATGATATACACACGTATCTTTAACAAACCTTGATTCTGTTTATCAGAATAGTACATATTGAACTTAAATTGTTGTGAATTATATCGTGTAACATCTATGGATGCATGAAAACAAGTAGGAATGATCCAACTGGATTCCTCAACATTTATTTTACTATTTTCATATATTGTGATATATGATGTGATATATAATCTATTGTTGATTTTGTGTGTTTGGATGATATTGATCATTGTTATATGGGATGTTGAATACTATAAGAAATACTGAAATGTAAAATGGAAATTTTCAAAGTGTATATTGAAAATATTATATTTATATAAAATCAATGGATTTTATATAAAATGAAATATTTAAATGAAATAAACATAATTATAATGGTAATATGTTGGAAATTAAATTAAATTAGAAAAGGGATTATATATAAAATATATAGAATTATATAAAGGAAATATTTATATAAAATAAATAGAATTTTATAAATGAAATATTTATATGAAATAAAGAGAATTATATAAAGGGAATATTTGTAAACATTTACAAATAGAATTGAAAGGGAAATATTTGAAATCGTTTATAAATAGAATAATAAAAGGGATATTTATTTAGAAAATAAATAGGAGTTATAAAAGGGAGTATTGTATAAAATGAATATAATTTTATAAAACAAAATAAGTGGAAAATAAATATAAAAAGGGAAATCTGTTTTTAACAGATAAATGGAAAAGATTAATTCAAAGTAGAATTAAATAGAAATCTGTTTTAACAAATAAAATTTGAGAAGAATAATTTATAAACGATGTTTGTAAAGTTAGAAAAATATTTATCATCAGATAAATAAAAATAAAAGTCCGAATTTATATAGAGAAGTAGAAATTGGTCTTAACACCGATATTTTAAATAGAATGTGAACTCAGCATTTATAAAGGGAATTATAAATGAGATTTAATTATTAGGAATAAAAAGGAGATTTCGTTAATGGAAGTATAAATAGAATTTGGAAATGGGATATTATTTTAAAATATGAAATCAAACTGAATTGATATATAAAAGAAATATTATTCACATTCGATGTGAATAATGGATTAAAATAGATATTTTAGAAATTATAAAATTTATAAGGAAAATTGGGTTTTTAAACAGGAATTCAAATGGGAATTTGAATGAGACTGGAAGTAGAATCAATAGATTAGAGTCAATCGATTAGAGGTAATTGAATTAGAGTTAATCGAATTAGAGTTAATCAAATATTAGTTATTCGAATAGAGTTAATCGAATATAAGTTAAACGAATAGAGTTTGTTGAATATTAGTTATTCAAATTAGAATTATTGGAAGAGAGATCATTAAATGTAGTTTATTCGAAATAGAGATAATCGAATATAGTTTATTCGAAGAAGAGAGATTATCGAATATAGTTTTTTCAAAAAGGGAGTTATAGAATATAGTTTATTCGAAGAGAGATTATCGAATATAAGTTATTTGAAAGAGAGATTATTGAATGTAGTTTGTTCGAAAGAGAAATAGTCGAATCTAGTTTATTCGAAAAAGAGTTACCGAATAGAGATTATTCGAAGGAGAATTATACATTGGAATTCGACTATATCGAATGTAGGAAAGTAATTTCTACTTTCCGATTTTTAAATCAAGATTAAATTTTGTAATAAATTAGTTGTTTAATTATTTATACAAATTAAATAAATAAAAGTTATATTTAAGTTATTATATATATTGGAAGTATGGGATTACAACACTATTATTATAATCAAATGTATTCTATAAAGGAAGTGGATTCATAAATAGAATTCGAGAGTTGCGTAAGGAAGTTGTTGAAGATTTAAAAGATGAACTTTGTCTATTTCGAGGTTAGAAATGTTGTTTAGTTAAGATCTAAGGGGTAGTTATACCCAACTTGATGGACTCCATTTTTAACTAAGGAATGGTTAAAGTTCGATGGTGAAGGTTAGTTAATTGAATTTAGTTAATAAGTGTTAATGGTTCGAGTCAGCTTAGCGATGTTTTATTTAAATATCTGTTTAAATCCAAATGAAGGAGTTTTGGGAATGTTTTCCAAATAAGAAACGAAAATGTTTTCTAATATAGGAAATAAGAAATGAGAGTAAATATGGAAATGTTTTCAAATATTAATAACATATAGTTTCTAAATATAGAAGCTGTGCGGTAAATGGGATTTAAGAAATATGTGGAAATACGGGAATAGGGAAATGAATAATTGAATGGAAAATAAAATTAAAGGGGATCAGTGTTGATTTATGATTTTCTTGGTAAGATTTCCATTTGGAAATACGACTATTGTTTGTACACATGTTTTCCTTTGATAGTTAAATAACTGACTATCAAATTTTTTGACCATTTTCCGTTATCAATATGGAGTGACCAGGATCAGATTCAATATCTGAAAACCACTCTGTACGGGCATTAGCATAGCGAATCAAATATGATAAAGATATTTGAGGATGGAGTTTTGCAAGAGCTGTCCTGTTTATAGAATAGTGCCTTTGGTTTGTCCAGACACAGGACAACGTGTATGGACGAATGTCTGATAGAGTATATCTAATGGATCGCATAAGTTGATCGCTTCAAACGTATCCACGTTTGGTGGCGGAGGAATTCATTTCTCTTAGCTTTATACTCGTGATATTTTTTGGGAAATCAATTTGTGATTTAGCAGGTATGACGATGTGACATTCAAAGTAAATTGGAGGTGTGATCTGTCAAAAAGATACGTTATGACCTCAAGCCTCATCAATCGGGAAATGACAAAAATCGTGCAGGCAACATGGCTAAGTGGGTCGCCCCGATTAGGGTGTATTGTCACCATATAGAGAATATTCATATTTGTTACTTCTTTTCGCTTCTGTATCTCCCGGGAATGGTTATGTTACTAACAACCGTAGGTGACAATATATTCGATACACTCAAGAGAAATGAGTGGTCGGTCATGTGTGGGCTGGGTTGCAAGACTTCTTGTTGAACCCAGTGTATTCCTCTCTAGAGATACACTACCCGAAGGTAGTTCCATACCTTGTCATAGTCGGAATCCAATCTCCAATAAGTGCCTGTGGTTTTGATTGTATACTATATATATATGTGGAGCATGAGATGCAAGCGTTCTGCAAGATTGTTAATTATTTGTGATTAGACATTATTATAATATCAGAAAAATATTGATTTTGAAAATGTTTTCGGTTATCGTAAGGTAAAAACCATCCGTATTTATGTGTGGATAGGTCTTACGATTATCATTTCTTTTGAAAAGGATTTTTAAACAAATGTTTGGAGTTTACTCACACCAGTCTCATAACTGACCCAGAGTTTATTTTGTTTTCCCTAAAGTCTTGGGTGCTCAAATTTGTACGGGCAGTCAAGTAGTCATATTTACAGATACACTAGATGGAGCTTCGGGCAGGAAGCTTCAGCAGCATTTTAAAGCTATTGTCTATTTTCGCTATGATGTAAGTGTTGTACTCTAATATACAAATACAGATTTGTGTTTCAAATGTTATTTTGTATATTATATTTTATTCGTTCCGCTGTGAGATTCACGTTACTCCGATGTGTTGTATGTTCTTCCTCTTCTTCTTCCATTCTGATTTTCTATCTTACCTACTCTCACCCTCTAACTTCTTTCTATTAACTATCTGGTATTTCCGATGTCTAAATAGTCGACATTGGTATTTGTGTCGATGTTTGGAGTCGAAAATCTCCGGGTCGTTACAACTACTTAACATAATAAATGTTATATCACATATACCAGAAAATCCTGCCATATAGTCTCCTTCACAATGTCGGGTATCGACGTCCATGTGGGCCAACATCCAATCGTGCGAGCCTGATATGCACGTCTAATATCTTCAAGACTGCGTTTGACGGCTCCAACTCAAACCCCCTGTGATAAACGAAAAAAAATCATGGCTATTAGAACGGCAATTTACATAATTTATTGTACTTGAATTAAATTTATACTAAAAACTTAGTATTTACCCTCTGCTAACTTTTAGCTTAAGCCAGACCACAGGACGAGATAAGTCCGACAGACCACCCTCATCACCACCTTGTGACATCACCTGTTACAAATAACAACATAACATATATAGCATAAACATGAAAGAGCTATGTAAAAACAAGGTAAGAGATAACATGAGTAGGAAATGCTATGATTCTATATGTTACTTATTAATAGATATGTCTACTTAACATACGAGTTACTTGTACATAGATAACATAAGAAATACCTACTAAATATTAATTTGATTTGTACTAAGTAAAAATAAACATAAAATTACCTTTTTTAAATGAGGATTATTGGTTAGTCGTCCTCATCACTTTCAGATTCTGACTCCATTTCCTCCTCCGTATTTGGTTCATTTGTAGTCTCAAGTACATCAATTAATGTGTTCGATTCATCGTTTAGAGGTCCAAAATCTGTTTGATCATCGGTTATTACTAATTCTGCATTTTCGTCGACATCTGCTTGATAAGCTTGGTCGTCGAGAATATTACGTCCGTCAAAAGTAAACCTTGCCTTTGTTTTGAAAACAGCCCACCAATCTATTTTGTCTCTTCTCATAGATGGATAAGGAGCATAATAAACTTGAAGAGCTTGTTTGGCAAGTACAAAAGGATCGTACTTATAATAACGGGAAGTATGTCTCACTTCAATAAGATTATATTTTGGGTGCACGTTTATTCCAGAACCCGAAACGTTGTTGAACCAGTTGCATTTAAACAAAAATACTTCTTCCGTAGGTCGTGTGCAATATGTCAATTACATGATCTGGTTTAGCACGCCATAAAAATCATGTATATGGTCGTTAGGATCACCACTACCTTTAAAAAATACACCGCTATTGTCAGTTAATTTTTCAGCATTATATTCTTTAGTGCTAAATTTATATCCATTAACAAAGAATATTGGATATGTCTTGACATTTCTTTTTGGTCCCATTGCCAAATGTTTCAATCCTTCGTCCACAACATAATTTGTTGGATCAAAAACATAATTAGTAAACCAACTAGCAAATTCTTTGCTGATATCGCCGTTTTGATACTGTGATTCATAAATGTTGCAATTATAGGACAAATGTTACATTTATGATTAAACATTTAGTACATGCATACATAGATGTATAAGTTCATTACCTAACGAATGGTGCAACTTTAGTGCAATTGAGAAGAATATATGTGTGTGCTGCATTATAATATTTATCATTCTGCCATTCTTCCACACATCTACCAGAAGGCCGTCCACGTCTTTTAAAAATTGGTAAAGTCGCTGGACAGTCATCTTGATTAATTCCTTCATCATTACGTGCAGTACTTGCAAATGATTTGTTCACATGATCACTAAAATAATAGGAGAAAAAAAATGAAGCTTCTTCTTCCATGTATGATTTGCAAAAACAACCTTCAACTCGAGCTTTCTGCCTCACTTTTTTCTTTAGATGATTTAAATACCTATTTGTAACTAGTGTAAATTATTTTTATTACATGTTTCATTAACCAAAATTTAAATTAACTAAATATTAATATACCTCTCAAATGGATACATCCATCCATATTGCACAGGCCCTCGAAGGCGTGATTCAGATGGAAGACGAATAGGTAAATGCTCCATAACATTGAAAACACCTGGAGGAAATATGTTTTCCAATTTGTAGAGTAATATAGGGATTTCTTCCTCTAATTTACGTAAACAATCAAGTTTTATTGTAGTAGCACAAAGCTCTTTATAGAACAAACTAAGCTCCATTACAACAGTCCAAACTTTTATAGGCAATAGTTCTTTGAAAGCGACGGGCAATAAATTTTCCATCATAACATGACAGTCGTGGCTTTTCATCCCGCTAAGTTTGCTGTTTTTATAGTCGATGCATCTACGAATATTGGAAGATATACCATCTGGGAATCTTAATCCTTCCATCCATTTTAAAAATATTTTAACATGATTACTGTCAAGTTCATAGCACACATTCGGTTTTTTTGGTGTCATTTGGCTTTATATGAAGCTCCAGAGGATTACATATTACTTCGATATCGCGTTTTGATTTCAAATCATCTTTCGTCTTCCCTTTGACATTCAAAATTATATTTATTTCATTATCAAAAACGTTTTTATCATTATGCATCACGTCAATATTATGATGAATCAGAAGATCTTTCCATTAAGGAAACTCTCAAAATATGCTTTGTTTCCACCAATTATGAGTCGTTGATTTACCTTGAATTTCTGCCTATACTCCGGTTTCATGAATCTTGAGAAGATCTTTTACAAGTTCAAAAATTTGTTCACTTGTCCATACTTTAGGTGGTCACAAAGTTTAATGCCTATTGACTATAAAAAATTTCTTATCTCTTCTAAAATGATGACTAATTTGAAGGAAACACTTGTGACAGTCAAACCATGAAATTTTCTTTCCGATAGGTAGAGAAAATGCTCTGTTTCTTGCATGCAGTACGGACAAGCTAGACGACCAGTCGTACTCCAACCTGGAAGCATTGCATAAGCAGGAAATTCACTAATTGTCCACAACAGAGAAGCATGCATACAAAAGTTTTTTTTGCGAAATATCTATGTTTCTACCCCTTCATGCCACAATTTTTTTAATTCTTCAATCAACGGTTGTAAATACACATCGATTTCTTGCATCAGATCATCAGGACTAGGGACGATAATTGTGAGAAACATATAAGGTGTTTTTATACATATCCACGGAGGTAAATTATAAGATGTTACAATTACAGGCCAGGATGAATATTTAGAACCAAATTGAGAAAATGGTGAAAACCCATCCATACATAAACCAAGTCTAACATTACGACTCTCGGATGCAAAATTGGGATATTTTTGGTCAAAATGCTTCCATGCCTCTCCATCGTACGGATGTGTTAACGTACCTTCTTCATGTGTTCTCACACTGTGCCATCTCATATGTTGCGCAGTTACAGAAGATGCATATAACCTTTGAAGTCTAGGAATAATAGGTAAATAATGCATATGTTTATACGAGACTTCCTTTCCAATTTTCTTTCTTGGTTTGTATCTTTCCTGATTACATATTCTACAATTCTTAAGGTTGATATCTTCCTCCAAAATAGCATACAACCCTTTAGACATGTATCTATTTTTTGATACGGCAAACCAAAAGCCGACATAATTTTTTTAACTTCATAATGATTTTCACACATCAAATTATTAGGAGGCATATGCCGCTTCGCAGCTTATACAACAGTTGTAAATCTAGCTTCTGTGAGTTTGTATTTCAATTTCATCGCAATGTATTCAGCAGTTACTAATAATTGAGTTCCGCTTTCACAGCCTTCCCAAAGAGGTATTTTTCGCTACATCTAATAAATCATATATTTTTTTGGCTTGAATATTTGGTTCTTCTTCATCATTACCATCGTTATCATTAAATTGTTGAACCGGAAACACTGAACGTGTAGCGTCTTCAACCATTTGTTCTACGAGATTCACCGTAGCTATTTCATTATTCACTACCTCCTTAACTTTTCTAGAAGTAAATGCTAATGGTGACGATCCCAAATTGAATAGTTCGGCACCAAACCATACTGATATAAGTGAACTCTAACCATTTGTGGTATCAAATGCTTCAATAACTTGCATCTACTACATAGATAATGGATTTCGACGTCGTTTCCGTTATCACTTAACGCGAAATCAATAAACACGCTGACACCATTAATAAATTGTTTGTTTATCGTGCCATCAATTTCTGTTCATTTGTACATCCAACTTCGATCATTAAAATAATCATGGTCTATTTTTCCTAAGTACATATAAAATTAGATAGAATGTTGAAATTTATAATTTTTATTACTTTTATAACATCAAATAGTTGAAATAAATTAACAATTTTTGTGTCCGTCACTAAATTCTCAAAATTCCCTTATAATTGATATATGCATGTTACGTTGAAATATATTCACAATTTTATTACCGAATGCATGTTATGTTAATTGATCATTTACTGGTGTGTCATCCTACCTCCCATTACAAATACATCAACGTGATTAAATCACGTAAATCTTTTCAATTTAAATGATCCAACAAAATTTCGGCAGCACTTCCCTTTAGTTCCCTGAACAGTACACAATTGCTTGTACACAGGGAACATAAAGGAAGTACTTTCAAAATTTTGAGAACTGTTTAAAATGAAATATTATACGATATTGAATTTCATTATTGTGTTTGTAACTTGTCCAATACAATGGACAAATCCAACAAATATTGTATATGATGAATATAAATGTCTGTTTTGTTAATAAAACGAACATTCATATTACGATTACATACAATACTTATCAGACGGGGCCAAAAAATCTATCTAAGGCATTACGAATATAACAAATTATGATTAGGTTTTTTCGTGATTGAAGTGTTTTTTTTTTCAACTTTGATTTCGAAATTTCAACTTAAAATTTTTTAAAATCGTAGTGGCAGGTTTACGTTCAGTTGCAAGACTCAAAAAAGGCCAAAGCTCAAGCTATGCATGTTTGTGCGCCTTAGCGCCTTAATTAACTACTCTGAATTGTACGTATATGAATTTTATCACATATACACATATTTTCAACATTAAATCGAACTGTATAGTCGTACGTTATATACAAAATTAAATTTTGTTTTTGCTAAATTTTTATAAAACATAAACTTAAAAGTTTCTATTTCCACCACATGTTTTCAACAAAACATCACTATATATATGCATATATACATATTCAACTTGAACTAATTAAATCCTAGATTATCAACATAATCAAATAAATTTATAAATACAAACTTATTAACAACAACTAATTAAACTGACTAAAACCCTAGATTAATTAAACACTAAGTAATTTATAAATAAAAACCCTAAATTAGCAACTTAAATGATTAAACCCTACATTAGCGACTAATTAACAGCATCATACAGACAAACATACACAACCATACACTAATTAACAAAATTAGGATTAATACACACAAACATACACAAACATACCTTCAAATTGGAGAGAATATGAGATTAGAGAGGAGAAGAGAGTGCCTTGACCAACCTGGAGAGATCCTAGGTGGATGGGGGCACGGAATAGAGTGATTTCAGAATTATAGGGGGGAAATTTAGGGTTTTTGGAATGGATTTCGTTGGTGAAGCAAATGGGGAAGAAGGAGGAAGCTTCGGGTTATTTTTCTGCTTTCCCGTGTAATGGGTGCCAACAGCCGACATCGCTTTTATAACCGACGACCACCAACGGTTTCCAACGGCATATATTTGTAGTCCGTAAGAAAATACCAATTTTTGGCTTCCGTTGGAAGCCGTTGGAACACCCCGACTCTACACTATACAATCCTTGTAGTGTTCTCTCTTTCTTTCTGAAATCCGCAATTACAAAGAAGCAGATCTTAAATTATCTCAAAATATTCATCTTAGGTTTTACAATGCAGAAGCCGAATGTATATTGTTTACAACTTATTTACATAAAAGGACCTATGACATATTATATTACAGACTTAGACACATATCCGTTTGTTACACTACAAAATACAAACATATAATTGTCCAATATGACTCAATACACCTCAATACCCCCTCTCAAGATGGACATGTAGACAGTTGACCAATCTTGAAGCTTAAAAACTGATGTTGCTCCACTCCAAGAGGCTTTGTCATCAGATCAGCAAGTTGCATTTTTGTGTTTACATGAGACAACAGCAAGAATGCACTCTGAACATGATCTCGAATATAATGGAAATCCATTTTCAAGTGTTTAGTTCTCTCTTGAAACACATCATTTTCTGCAATATATTGAGCAGACTTACTATCACATAATAAAGTGATAGGTTTAGGAACATTTACCATTAATTCTTCTAACAATCCTTTTATCCAAACCACTTCACTTGTTATTTGGCTCATGGCTCTATACTCAACCTCAGTTGAACTCTTAGATATTAGTCTTCCATGAAATTAATGATTCTCCCAAAAACACACAAAAACCGGTCAATGATTTTCCAGAATATGCACAACTACCCTAATTAGCATCACTATATGCTTGCAACTTTAGTGGTGTGTTAGCAGCATAGAATAAATCATGGTTTAATGTTCCTTTCAATACTTCAAAACATGCAATGCAGCAAAAAAATGTGGAGTTCTGGGTTCTTGCATAAATTGACTAAGCTGTTGAACAGCATAAGAAATGTCTGGACATGTCATATTAAGGTAAAGTAATTTGCCAATTAACATTCTGTATATCTGTGGATTTTCTGATTGAGGACCCGCAATAGTACTTAATTTCAGTCCTTTAATAAGAGGAAATGGTGCTACCTTTGCATATTCCATGTTTGTAGAATTCAACATATCAAGTACATATTTTCTCTGGTTTAAAAGAATGCCTTCTTTTGTTCTTGTGACTTCAATTCCAAGGTAAAAAGTTAGTTCACCTAAATCCTTGATTGTAAAAGCTTTGTGTAAAGCACTTTTAATTTCAGAAATGACTTGCAAATTAGATCCAATGACAAGAAGATCATCGACATAGCAAATAATAACAGTGAATTCTGAAATAGTTGATCTTGTATACAAAGAACAATCTTGTTTTGACTGAATAAATCCAAATTGAATTAGAAAACACTTCAATTCTTTATTCCATTGCCTAGCTGCTTGTTTAAGTCCATAAATTGATTTTCTCAGTTTACAAACTTGTCCAGATTTTGCTTTTGTATATCCAGGAGGAGGTTTCACATATAATTCTTAATCAATATATCCATGTAAAAATGCATTGTTGATATCTAATTGATGTAAATACCAATTATTTGTGATGCTAAAGCAATAACTATTCTAACAGTTGTAAATCTTGCAACCGGACTGAAAGTATATTTAAAATCTTTACCTTTGATTTTCTTATCCCCTCTTGCCACATTTCTTGCTTTACATCTTTCGACATCACCATTTTTCAAGATTTTTTTTTGTAGACCCACTTGCTGCAAATTGCTGTTTTATTTAAATGTAAATCCATAATATCCCAAGTATGGTTCTTCTCCATAGCTTCTATTTCTTTCTCCATAGCTTCTACCTATCTAGCATCTTCTTTCGCTTGATTATAAGACATTGGTTCTCTTGTAGATGAGACCTTATCCAGACTGCATAAAGTACTTGAACTCAAGTGTTTTAATGAAGAATCAGTAAGCACAATAAAAACCATAAAAGCAAAAGAATTATCATATAGAGTAGATAATGGTTTAATGTGTTGAACTTCGAAATCCTTGAATTTGGCAGGTAATCTAGTTATTCTGGTTGATCTTCTTATTACAGGAACTGGAGAATCAGCATTTTCTTGATTATAATCCATTGTAGAAGGACTTTGTTGATGTAAAATATGTGTAGAGGAGTTTTCTACTACTGTGTCATCATTTGCATTTGCAGGAGTAGCTTGTGAAACATTTAGCGGTGGAATATTCAAATTGGACCCACAAATTTGTTCCTCATCATTAATATTTTGAATTTGAGATAATGAAAACTGTTTCTGAATTTGTGTAAAAGCTGAGACTTTTGATTATGATAAGGAAACACATCTTCTTTGAAAAACACATCTCTGCTAAGAATAACTTTATAATCATCTAAATCATACAATTTTTATCTTTTTTGAGCATATGGATAACCTATCATTATGCATCTCTTTGCTCTAGCAGTAAGTTTATCACTTGATTTTATTGCTGGGTAACATAAACATCCAATTACCCTAGGATGTGCATAATCAGGTGGTTTACCCATTAACTTTTCATATGGAGTTTTCCAGTGAAGAATTGAACTTGGCATCAAATTGGTTAAATGTGCAGCCACTAAAATGCAGTTACCCCAAAACTTGGGTAGATTAGCATGAATTCTAATTGATATTGCAGTTTCTAATAAGTTTTTGTGTTTTCTCTCTACTCTTCCATTTTTTTGAGGTACTCCAGGTATACTTCTTTGGTGAATTATTCCCTTTTGAGCAAATAATAAGGTAAATGATTCATTGACTATTTCCGTACCATTGTGACTTCTAATTTTCTTCACTTTAGTATCAAACTGATTCTCAACATATGTAAGAAAAGCAGAAATTACACTATAAACCTGCAACTTGTTATGTAGAAGGTGAACCCAAGTTGTCCTAGTATGGTCATCTACAATAGTTAGAAAACAGGTTGCTCCAGATAAACTTGGTGTCCTATATGGTCCCCATAAATTATTGTGCACAATTTCAAAAGATTGTGTAGCAATGGAAGAAGACAACATAAAAGGTAATTTATGATGTTTTCCTAGAATGCATGCTTCACAATTAAAATCACCAATTTTGTTATCAACATAAGAGCTTGATAAACGCTTCATATTAGAAACACTTATATGACCTAATCTTGCATGTAAAACATCAAAAGTTGGAAAAGAAGTAAAACTACTTGCTACTGCATTATTAACTTTTTTAGAAATAAAACTATCTTTGTCTATCAAACATAAAGAAGATGTACTAGGCATAGAGTTTAGAATTTATCCATTGAATTTGTATAACCTAGCTTCTCTTGTTCTTGTTCCTTTCACTTATTTAGACTGGTGGTCCTGAAATACACATCTTGTCTGATCAAAATGAGCAGTTAACTTCTTATGATCAAGTAGTTTTCCAATAGAAAATAAATTGTGTTTAAAATCAGGAATATATAATACATTCCTAAGAATTATTTGTGGTGTTAGATGAACAATTCCTGATTTTGTACATATTTACTTGTTCCATGTGGTAGACAAATAGTCAAAGGATTCTTTAATGACTAAATTGATGTAAAATGTTTTAAATCATATGTCATATGATTTGAAGCACCTGCATCTACTATCCAAGTATCATGATTTATCTGATTCGGACTGTAATTAACACTAGAAGCAATTATACCTGCAAAATTCACTGTAGACTGAGGATCAGAAATAGAGGACTCTTGTTGCATCATTTGCATAACTACTTTGTAAATTTCAGCCACCACTCTTTGATCAACCAGAGTAGCAGATTTATTTTCTCCACTCTGAACAAAAGTTCCTAATATAGATGTATTTGCCGCAAATCTTCTAGTAGGCTTGACATTCTTCCCTTTTGTGAAACCGTTCTGGATACCCTATAAGCTTGAAACATTGATCAATGGAATGACCCTTCATTTTACAGTGTCCACAATTTGCGTCACTTTTAAGTCTTTTAAAATCACGTATTGGAGGAATTGATACTGAATCCTTTTGAGAAATTTTCCTTAAACTCTGTACTTGAAGAGATTTGTGTCAAATGTGAAACTATTTGTTCCATTCAAATTTTACCTTTCAACTTGTTGCTAAATATTGTATGCTCGATTTACAGTCGGTAATGGATCAGCAAGATTAATCCTAACTTGATCATAATCATTATTTAAATGTGTCAAGAATTGAATTAATTTCATTCTCTGGTCTACATCAACAAGTTTCAAGTATACCACAAGCACAATTTTTCATAACTCCACAAGTACAATCAGGGTAACAATCAAGAATTTGTAACTCATCCCAAATTTTCTTCAATTTACAATAATACTAAAAAATGGATGAATTCCCTTGTTCAATTAGCATTAATTGACGATGCAAATCATATAATTGAGGAACATTTGTTTTTCCATACCCTTCGATAATTTCAGTCCATAATTGATGAGAAGAATGGCTAAAAATAAAACTCTCAGAAATTGACTTATCAATTGAATTAGTTAACCAATTCATTACCACATAATTGTTGTGGACCCATTTCTGATAATCAAAAGACGTTTTTTTTTGGCTTCGACAATGTTCCATCAAGAAACCGTAATTTGTTGCAAGCAATTAGCACCATCCTTATCGCTCTGCTCCAATTGACGAAATTTTTTCCATTGAAGATATGATTCACAATAGGAACAACGGATGTATCTCCAGACATCAAGAAATAGGGATCGTTGTAATTGATGACGATGTTTCCCGATTTTGGATTTGAATTGAAAGTCGAGTTCTCTTATTCATTCACCATGATGTCAGATCGACCTTGCGAGAAGAAGAACTAGAGATAATTTTGCTCTGATATCATGAAATCCGCCATTACAAAGAAGCAGGTCTGAAATTATCTCAAAATATTCATCTTAGGTTTTACAATATAGAAGCTGAATGTATATTGTTTACAACCTATTTACATAAAAGGACCCATGAAATATTATATTACAGGCTTAGACTCATAGCCGTATGTTACACTAGAAAATACAACATATAACTGTCCAATATGACTCAATACACATCAATACTTTCCATCTTCGATTCTATATATCATACAGAGGGACAAATTGATGTTCACTTGTAACAGAGGCATCTCTACAACGTATTAGATTGAGAGCCGTATCCTGCAAATCAAACATCCATTTACAACAACAGCAACAATGTAGGGGCAAAATTCTGTCCTAGAACATTTCTCACGCTAGCCCCTCTCTTCGAGTTCAAGTCAGCTTTCTAATTTACTTCATTCTCTGATTTACTGTATTACATCCACTACAAGAAAAACCGAGATTAGCGACATATTTCTAGCAGCGGAAAATTCCGTCGCTAATTAGCGGCGGATTTCCCTGGGCTTTGTAAGAGAAAATATTTTGGATTTTATATGTCATCTTATTATAAATTATTACCGTCGAATACTAATTCTGTCGCTAAATCAATGGAAATTGCAGCTCTTTACCGTCATATAATATTTAACACTAAATTCCATTGCTAATAGAGTCGGATTACCGTCGACATAATTTTGAAGCTATTTTCCCGCAGTTTTCCAAGAGATTTGAAACGAACTTTTATTTTTATTATTTATAAAATGTTTTAAATTTGTGTTATTACTTAGTAATTAATTAGTAAATTTAAATTTTAAATAATTAATGTTAATAATACATTAGTAATTAATAATAAATAATAACTATTAGAAGTAAATAAAATTCAATAGTTTATAATGATAATGTATAAATAATAATGTATACTTACTATATTATCTAATAATTTATTCTATCTGATAATTCATAAATTATGATTAACAATTTAAATTATTTTTATATTATATAATGATTTCTAATTTATATTTTTAATATTAACAAGTAATATTTAATAGTTTATAATTATTTTTAATAATTATGAAGTAATATTTTTTATAATTTGTAGTTATTTTTAATAATTAATACAATCTTTTTTGTTTGCTAGCTATGATAGATTTCAAAATACTAATTTTCCCTCCAAGTGAAATTTTGGCTCCAATCTTTTTTCCCTCCGTCTTATTTAGTGACATCGGATGAGTAAAAACTGCAGGCGACTCACATGACATAAACATACTTATTTCTTCTCCTTTAAAATTAAAGTCCCCAGATATAAAATCAATTCTCGTCCCCTACCTCTGCCGTTAGAACCCTAGAATCGAAATAGTTTTTAACCACTGCCTCTAAAACCATCCTAATCAAAAAATTCGATCATGTTCCCAGTTTACGATTCACTCATTTGGAAAATTTACAAGAATATGGACTACTGAAGAGAGGTCGGTCTCTCTCAAGATCGCTCTACCTTAAACGAAGACTAAAATCACCTGCTCGGTTACTTGCTTGCTCGTCTCCTCCGACGGCGTCACCTAAAAAATATGGCCATCAGATTTGCGAAGGAGTTCACATCGCCGAAGTCTGCTCCTTTTACAGATTTCAGATCGGCATCATAAACATCCACTCAGGGATGTACTTGTTGCTGGAAACAAACTTCAAATAATCTGCGATATTTAGGAGAAGGTATTTTTACAAATTTCGGATCGGCTTCAGTGTTGGAATATTGTATTTTTTGCTTGATCTTTTTTTCTTTGTAAGGCTTTTATTTAGGAGAAGGTAGCCTGTTTTTTCATGTTTCGCTATCATCACCTCGATCAGCAATATTCGAGAAGCTTTGCACTCCGGAGTCGGAACTAGCTTTGGACAGTAAGGAGATCGTTATTGGAGATTGTAAGTTAAAAGTGGAAAAAGAGATAAAGGAAGCTTCTTTTAGAGTTAGCCCGTGCTTGGTATATTCTGGTTTCTTTTTTCTTTTTATTTTACACTCTTTTATTATAACGTTGTCATCTTTTGATAACTTCAAACTTGTGGTGTTTTAAGTGTTTGGACGAGGTGTAGTCATACATTCTTGCGAGTAGGGTACGTGAGCTTGGTGAATCAGCAGTTGATATTGGAAGCCAGGAGTTTCTGAATTTTGTATTGAGATTTGTTCATTGGTGCAAGTTGGTTTCTTTCTAACTTTTTGGTCACGCTGCATCCAAATTAAATGATTTTGAGCAACTGACATCTATGTTTGTATATTGAATTTTTGAAGGTCGCATTTCAGTACTATCACGGGAAGAAATGCTTGTTGAAGTGTATCAGACATGTTTTTGTTCATGCTGGTGAGTTGGCAGCATGCTATTTAATTATGGAATTTTAAACTTTCACTGTTTTACTATAATTCTTACTGAAAGTGAAGTTACTTTTGAACAAAACTGGTTAGATGCTAACAAGCTAATATAGTGGAGAGAAAATATTTAGCTGATGAGGGTTTGTCAATAGTTATGTAGATATCTTGTCAAACAATTAAATTTTCTGAATGGT
The DNA here is from genome assembly GCA_030737875.1 of Allium sativum. Taxonomy (NCBI): domain Eukaryota; kingdom Viridiplantae; phylum Streptophyta; class Magnoliopsida; order Asparagales; family Amaryllidaceae; genus Allium; species Allium sativum. The sequence continues at coordinate 618,584,440 of CM060919.1, read as the reverse complement.
TTATTTGATATTTACAGTGCAATTTAAAGAGAGTCTTCATGTGTCACTGATCGTTTGGTGAGCATTGATCTTGCTATCATGCTTGTCTTCTTATATTAGATTGCGTATTATGCAGTATATATGGACAAGGGTTCAAGTTCTGTTAGTGATTCCATCATGGTGGAACTTCGGGGCTTGCACGGTTAATGAGTGTAGGGGACTGCAGTAGCAGCAATGAACTTCGGGGATTGCACGGTTAATGAGCCAGCAGAGAAATGCTGCGCCCAATGGAAGAAGTTACCATTTGTGAGATCGAACGAGACGGAGGTGCGAACTGCAACAGGAGAGTTTTGGATGACAGAATTTGTAGCATTTAAGTGAGGCGTGGCTTCAACAAGAGAACAACATTGTTATTATAGTGCGTGCACATGTACTTTTAACCTGTTTTTAGTACTAATTTTGTTTTTACCTCATGGTGTTTCTAGGTTTCAATTGTTGTGAAGAAGTTAACTTTGCATTGGGCGATTGGTTTCCGCTTGGTGCAATGGCTGCATTTGAAAATTATAGGTAAATATGGAATGATTTTGGGTGTTTTCAAGTTTTAATAATTATTGTTTTCAGTATTCTTTTAGAATCATGATTCTTAATTTAATTGGTGGATGTGATTAGGTTGATACAATTTTCTTACGTGGATGAAACTGGAACAAATTACTAACAACGTTAATCTAACTTGCTAATTTTAGATAATCACTTTTTTTTGAAGTTGCTTGCAGTAGGAATGATGGCTGATCACTTGCTTGTAGTTTTGAAGTCTACCGACGGTTTGTGTGGTGTTGATGCTAGAGGTTGGTATTTGCAGTATGTTGTAGTTGGTTTTTGAATAGTGAAGGAAGGTTATGAATAGTGAAGCAGTAGATTTGTTTTGAAGAATTGATGATATTGATTTTCTTGTAATAACATATGTAAATTAAGACAGTAGGATAAAATTAGAAAATATTTTATTTGAAAAAAAATGTAATGTTGAATGTTGAACATGAGATGAGTGATTAATATAATACATTGATTAAGAGATGTGTGTGTTCATATTAATTGTGCTATATGTACATTAGGATTGTGTATTGAATGAAACACAAATTATGTGTGTGATGATATATATATATATATATGTGTGTGTGTGTGTGTGTATATATATATAGAGAGAGAGAGATCAGATCAGAAGGGGAATAGCAGCGGATTACCGACAAAAAAGGGAGGTTAAGTTTACCTTAATTTAATTTTCGTCGCTAATTCCTTGGTAATTAGTAAGGATTTACCAACGTCTTTTATAAATAATATTTTATTATAAATTAATTATCCGTCGGTAAATAGTCGGTATATAAATTTAAATAAAATTAATAAATAAAATTTTATTTTTATTATAAAATTAGTAAAATGACGGAAAAATGTCGGAAAACTTATGCTAAAATCCGTCGCATAATCTGACACAAATACCGTCATGGTTTTTACCGACCAAACAGTTATGTGGGAAATACGTCGCTAATGCCTGTTTAGCGACGGATTAGAAGCGGATTCTGCCGCCGCTATTTGCTGTTTTTCTTGTAGTGATCCTTAGTTTGCATACACTGCTACCTATTCAATTTTACTATTACAATGTTATCTGATTAATCTCCTTCTACATACTGTTGTTACAAATAATCTAAGATAGAACATCTATTGTTCCGTTTTAGTTTATTTTGTTTTATTCATGTATTGCAGAATGGATAGACCAGTGTTTGTTGCCAAGAAAAACTCAATTGCAGAAATTCAAACAAGTTCAAAGGAATTGATTTTAAAATGTGGCAACCGGAAATGGTATTTTATACTACCACATTGAACTTGGCTCGTATGCTTACTTAGGAGGAACTTGTACCGAAAGAATCTCTTCCCACTCAAGAGTCTCAAAAACGAATTGATACTTGGACGCATAGCGATTTCCTTTGCAGAAACTACATCTTAAATAGATTAGATGACACCCTTTATGATGTTTATGCCACATGTGCAACTACAAACGTATTGTGTTAGTCTTTAGAAAGGAAGTAGCTAAACAAAAGCGATGACTCCAGGAAAATTCATTGTTGGCATATTTATGAATTATAGGATGGTTGATGATAGATTCATTCTCAATCAAGTTAAGGAATTCCATATTATCATCCATGAACTTCATTCAGAAGACATGAGTCTTGATGAAAAGTGCCAAGTAGGTGCTATCATTGAGAAACTCTCCCCATCCTGGAAAAGTTTCAAACATAAATTGGAGCACTTAAAAGTTTCAAACATAAATTGGAGTACTTAATTATGCAGTTAACAATGGAAAATTTGGTTCTGAAGCTTTAAGCAGAAGAAGGGAACAAGATGAATGAGTGAACTGTTGTCTTGCTCCGCGAAGCCAAAGTAAACATTGTATAAGAAGACTTATCAAACGGAAAACCGGTTTCATATATTAAAAAGGTGAAAGGTTCTTCGCTTTCAGCAAAATAAAGGAAATTCAAGATAAAAGATGCATGTTGGGTTTGCAGAAAATCAGGACATAAAGCACAAGTCTGTTTTAAGAGGAAGGATCAAAATACTAATGGAAATCATAGCAACAAAAATCAAGCAAATATAGCGACCAACACGGATTTTACTATTGTGGTTTCAGAGATTAACATTGTTTGTAATACAAAAGATTGATAAGCTGATATAGGTGCTAAAAGGAACATATATTCAGACAAAACTCTGTTTTCAACCTATCAGTCAATTGAAGGAGAAAATCTATATATGGGCATTGCATTTTACGAGGAAAAGCCAATGTGGTCTTTAATCTTACTTCTGGAAAAAGACTAACTCTTGTAGATGTGATGTATGTACCGTAAATCAGAAAGAACTTAGTCGCTGGATCTATTCTAAGTAACAATGGGATTAAACTTACACTTGAGTCTTATAAATTTGTACTTTCCAAAGGTGGTCTTTTGTAGGAAAAGGCTATCTCACAAACGGGATTTTCAAAATCAGTGTATGCTCTAATAATAGCAATAAAGACAAGGCTTCTTCTTAATTACTTGAGTCTGTTGATTTATGGCATGAACGTTAAGGTCATGTATATTGTTCTATCAAAAGAATGTCAAATTCAGGACTAATACTGAATATAATTCTACTTATTGCAATCTATACAAATGTAAATATGCACTAAAACTAAGTTGGTAAAATGACCTATGAAGTCTGTAGAAACCAACAACGAAAAACAAACATGTCAAGTCATGTATGGACATAAATGAGCCGCAGCAAAAACAACTATCATGCATGTCAACATGTAAGCATAAGTGGTCATGTCAAGTATTAATAATCTAACATGCACAGCAAAATAATATCAATCATGAAAAACAATGTCTATGTCTACCCTAGCGTGCAGAATAATATTCTAATCAACAAATGAAATTAAATTCATATATGACTTTACAAACCTGGTTTTCATTCCACTAAAGTGAGGAATGTATATTTAGCATCCCTATCATCGAATCAAGCACAACTCAAGCTCTCTTATGCTACCCTTAAACCCTTGATAACTAATCAATGAAATCAAAAAAAAATCGCTCATATATCTACATAGGAATTTTAAGCAGATACCAAGAACTACACTGCTCTTCCTACTCAGTATTAGCTAGCTGACCATTCACTCATCAAGAAATGAGTTTGAAAAACATGCAAGGATGCCGAGAACAATCCCACCTCTTCAACACAGAACTAATCACTTTGATATAACCCATACAACAACACTTCAAACCCTGAAGTCATAACCAGTTACAAAAGTGAGCATCACCCTCTAATATAATACCTTTCCTAATCTGGTACATCTCCTACCCAACAACAACAGTGCTAGGTGGCTACAAACCTAAGCCTTCACTATCAACGAAGGTCAAGATATCTATGGAAAGAAGCCCAGGTAAAGTAACATTACCAATAGCTCCAACTCTGTCATAAAAATAGTGCCTTAAAATCCATAGAAAAATATATTGCCATCGACTCTTTACCGACAATCAAAAACTCCATTGCAAGCAACTTCGATCATTGACTAGACGCATCAACGACCTAACCGTCTAGTACAACCACTATAGCCTTCGTTGAATCGATAAGACTTCCTAGTTAAGGCAATGTGACATGAGTTCCTTGCTTTACCCAACCTAAAGTTAAACACCAATAAGCCAACCAAAAATTGGTGTACTCTCCATATCGACTGCACAACATGCCTTGTGCTTTCATTAGTATATAAGAAGATGAAAAGCAATTAAGAAAAACAATCACGACCCATCCAAGTGACCTTGAAATGCAATCCAAGAAACTCATAAAATATGCCGACTCTCCAGCCATCCCAAGCAGCATGACCAACCAATCCAAATCAAAGTGGCATAAAAAGCTGAAATTGGCATACAGCTTCAACCACTCCTTATCACAAAATCCCCTTAGAAAATCCAATTGAGAAAACTTCCTTTTGCACTTAAGAGTTGACTTGGAGAGCCATCTCAAAACAAAAACATACACTTCCTCATCTCCCATCTTAAGGTACATATGCACTAGACACATAGCCATTGATCAACCACTAGTGTTTATATCGACATAGAACTCAATTCAAATATCTTGGCAATCTGAAAACCTAATCGAATGAGTCTAAATACTCTCAAATTGCAAGCTTAGGTGACGAATTAGATATCTCAACCTGATAACGTCTAACCATAAGAAAATTGCTCTTCGCTCTCTCTAGGTTAAGAACAACCCACTAATGAACATCAAAATGTCCTAGCCCACTATCGTCGTTAACAACCCCATTCTATCACTAACGTTCCATATCCATCCCGAATTCCTAGACTTAATCGAATTTAAGAAATCAATTATAACCAAAATAACAAACTAACTAACATGACTCAGTGAGATAAGTTCTGATGAACCATGCATACTGCAAATTATAACTAGTACGCTATAATGCTCACCCGCCCCGCCTCAAGGCGCAAAACTATTCCTATGAATATTATAGTCATCCATAGTATACTTCCCGGCTACCAAACACAAGGTGTTATAAAAATACAGTCCAACTAAACCCTCAACACAATTAGTCACAATCAAATATGACAGATCAATATTATCGATCCCAAAAGTCATCCCATCAATCACCACCAGATACAATGGAACGAAGAAATCTCAATGTTAAAATAAAATATGCATCGAAATACCATTGGTTGAAGGCATATCTCAAGTGGTGATATCGTTCCCCATTTTCTCCTCTAGAGAAAGCACTCGACGCAATGGAAACAATGATCAATACATATACCTTCATGATTTATCTTTGAATACCAGGAAATCACCAACACTAAGTATGGACTCAAACATCAAGAGCTTCACTGATCAGCCTCCCTAAGTCATCATCCTCTTTGAATAAATTTTTCATTCCAATTGACCACTTACAAATGCGAAGCATCCATCCTTTTTGTTTGAAGTGTCTATGAAAAAACAAACCAAATTTCAATGAAATTGTATTCAGTCAATACTCTAACAAAAACATGTCGCCTGAACCGGCGAGCCTCCACGAGCACTGGATTCCAAGAAGTAAAAAAACAAAACAATTCAAAGTGAATCACAAACTGTTCCAGAGCGGATCGATTTATAGAAAATTGAAATAGTGAGAACTCTAAACCAATGTAGATTCACACTTGAAGTTTCCTAAAGATGACCTTCAACCTTACAATTCCGCCTAACTCCAATTAATCGAGGAACAATTAGCAAGAGAATAAACCATATAGATCTTGCACCACTACAGCTGACTCCTTTCCAAGGAGCGATTTGCCTCATGGACACAAAAGTATCCAAGTTGCAAATATATTCAAGCTTTTGCACTTGAGTACCTTAACTAATCACGGAAGATGGTACACACCAATAATGACTCCCACTACCACTGAGAAGATATTATATAGATTGATGCTAATATTTTCTATCTTGGCCAACTCCCTACACTAAAAATGAAGTAAATGGACATTTATCATTTGTTAGGTCATCACGAGTAAAAGGGCGACCAATCTCTAATAAGGGAAATCAGGTCACGGTAATTTTGCGGAGAACAACCCACACTATATACTACCAATATGTAGTTTAAAAACCAAAATGTATCACAAATACATACTTTTTCATCTATATTATCTCTCGATTTCGATTTTGCTTAGGTTGAACTATGAATCTTAAGCTTTGATAACAAATGTAGTGACCACCCTTTACTGTTGATGTAGAAAAATTCTGAGAGAAATAAAATAGAGAAAAGAAGAGAAGAAAAAACATGAAATACAGCCACACAACCTGTCAAATATCTCACAGCACATCGAACAATATATAGTAATATTCATAGATATAATAGGCGAGAGAGTGAAAACTATATAAACCATATAATAAGAGTACATGTTGATGCAGCACATAGAACGACAATGGAGTTTATACAAGAGATAATAAATTCAAAGCTAAACTGCCTCAAACAATAAAAAATACTACTAAAGCTCCATAGTTATATACAACGAAATAACAACAGTGACATAAGAATAGCATGAAAAGATGTCGCCTCCTACAAATCCACCTATGTTGCTCCAAGTAATGCTAATGCCCACCACCTAGTCTAATCAATAACATCATCGATGTGCATATCGTGGTAATAAGAGAAAATATAAAACCTAAGGTTAGACAACAGTCTGGTGTGACCGATAAACAAACCTTAAAATGCAATGAAACTTCTAGTGGTATAAGGTACAGAGTTTTGGAAAATCATACCAGTCATGTCCTTACATAAACAAAGTTAGCATATATAAAAAAAATATTCTACTTAGAATAAAAAAGAGGAAACCATAATAGAATAAAAAATTATGAATAGCTTACTTCGGTCCCACTTCCCATCCTCTGTCTAGAATCCCAAAGCTAACAGTGTACTAAAAAATGGAGATGAGAGCAACCATAACAACCATAGCATCCATAACGTAGTCCTAGCCATTGCCTCCTAATATCATGAATAAACTGATAACCCTTCATGGCTGGCTATACCATCGATTAAAAGCTAATAAAGTCATGATGATAGTAGAACACTGTGTCTCATCGATATGTACCTCCCTGATCTAGGCTACACTGTAGCACCTTGCATTTACAGCTGATTAACAAAATGAAATTCATAAGATTTTTAGAATTTGATCACGGAACCATTGTCATTGCATCGGTGGTAATTTTCTGATCAATTTAGACCTTTGATTTGTAGAAAGTAGACTTAAAACGAAGAAATTATCACAAAAAGAAGTTTTAGAACAAACATGAAAAAATAAGAAAAACGCGTGATTTTCATCGCTCAAACCTAGGAGCTCAGGTCTAGAAAGTGCAACAACCCGTAATTTCAGCAATTACTAAATTAGTTATTTAATTAGATTCTAAAAATGTAATTTTTGAAAATGATAATATTTGATGAAACTTGCACTTTTGCATTCGCAATGGAATTCTAGTTACTTTCATGTTTCATTCTTCGTGAACGGAGTCTATATGAAAAAGCTACAGATGAAATACAAAATGGACATAAAATAAATGAAAAAGAACATTAATATATATATAGTAATAAATATCCATGTTCCTTTACACTATCGGGTCGACCCAGGTTATTGATCGCAGGATTGACTTCTAGTTGATTTTAGCATTTCGGCTAGCATTTTTATAATATAAATTTTTATATCGATGGACATGCTTTTTTTTGAAATAAAATATAATGGTTTAGAGTCATTTCTATGCCTATATATAAAGGGTTAGACCCCTACTCTTTTTTCATATATTCTAGAGACATCACCGAAGATCTACCATTCCCTATCATCCAACCTCTTCTAAAACACAAAATATAAACGTATACAAATCTAATTAACAAGAATTAGAGAGATTCATTTTTTAGCTAATTAGAAAAATAAACGGTTAATGTCAACCGTTCTATGATTTGTTAGTTTCTTCACGCTCTCTCTCTCTCTCTCTTCTTTTCTAGCTGTCTCCTCTGTCAAGTTCCTACCTTTTGCTTCTCGTTCTCCTCTCTAGGCCATGGAAAGAAATTGTGGTGGCAAATCTGTTTATTTGGGTGTTGAAGCTCTTCGGGCTTCGATGACGAGACCTGGTCGGACCTTCAATTCGATAATGACTGCTACGCCGCCTAGTCTTTCGTCTATAGAGTTCTCCATTCTGCACTTGCAAACTCCTCCAGTCCTACATCTTTGGTGACCGAGGCCTCTACGATGCCTGTTGTTCCTTTGACAGTGGTAATTTCTGATATGAGTCTTTTGACTCCTATTTTAGCTGCAAGTAACCATGAATTGCACTGCACTTCGGATTATGTTAATTTGGGTGCAAGTATATTGAATGAAATTAGTGAATTTGGTAAGGGTGTCTTATGTAAAAACGAAGCTTTTGAATTAACATGGCTTACTGATAGCGTTGACTTGAATAATATAGTGTCGGGTCTGGGGACTGTTACAACTGTAGTAGCCACTAGGGTGAATGACATTACTTAAAACATGAACTGATCGGCTGCTTCAGATCATAGAATGGGTGCACTAGGTTGTGATGTCGAGGCACAAACTTTGAGCGGATTTCTAGCCCAATAGTGGTTGCTGGTGAGAAATGTGTTATGCAAAGTGATTGTTCTGTCAATGCCCTGAATGCGGGTGTCTCTAATGCTAGTGTAGATGCAACTGGAATAGTGAAATCTAGTGTGACAGGCATGTCTGGTCAGCAAATGGTTGGTAGTGGGTTGCTTGTTTCTGGTGGTCCTAATGGAAGTTCAGCTCCATCCTTTGTTTCTTTATTCAGTAATAATCCGGTGAATGCAGGTGACTATGTGCCACAAGAATTTGAGGTAGTTGGTACAGATGGAATATTGTAACAACCCGTATTTTTAAATAACATGTTATAACATAAACCAAGGCAGAATTAACTGATAAAATCTGAATCAAGGGAAACGGGCTGTGCCATTGCGTTCGTCTCGGAAAAATACGCGAAATAGAGTCAGAGTTTTCGAAAATCGGAGTCCGTATGACCAAGTTATGGCCCGTCAAAGTTTTCAGAAAATTTCAAGTTCAAAAACAGTTCAAATTTGAATTCAAAATTCAAATTCAGCCAAGCAGAAGAGGGGGGAAAAAATTCCCGCCACCCCCAAGTCGACTTGGGAGTCGACACACCCCAGGTGGTGTCGACTTCCCAGTCGACACCCCTGTCGACTTGGGTGGTCGGCCAGTTTGGCCTGGGTGCACCTGACTTGTTCCTCAAGACATGTTTTTAAGGCTTGTGACGGATTTTAAAGGCTCAGATCTGAATTAGGGTTAATCCTATGGCCTAAACTAACCTAAACTTCTATAAAAGGACCCTAATACCTAGCCTAAACCATCATAAATCAATCCTACAACTATATTATGCCAAAATGTTTAATCATGGCCTCCACCCTCTTGTCATAGTCTCCATCTTCATTCATATGAGAGTTTCTAGGCTTGTTTGAGAGTTTCTAAGTTTGATTCAAGGCCAAAGTTCAATCTTTCTTCATCAAAGCAAGGATCTTCTTCTTGTTTCTCAAGGGTTCTCATTGGAGCTTGTCATTTGGGAGTTTTTAGAGTTGCTAGTTGCTTCATCTCAATCTTATTTTATTTTATAAGTCTTCATAGCATTGTAAGCCCCATTCTACTCTTAGATTTAAACTATGAAGTTAAATATGACATGTTGCAAGTTTGAGTTTGGGCCTAAGTATGATTTTTGCTTTAAATCTATCATGTTATGCATAGATTTATCCTATGTATGTTTGTTAAGCTATCACCTTGACTTTGTGGATTGGAAGCTATGAGCTTTGTTTGGAAATGTTGCATAATGCAACATAGAAACTCTCATGACCTTTATGTTAACTTGCATATGATGTTATATGCGAATCACTAGTTATCATCCTATGCCATCTATGACCATGTATCACCTATTTGCTAAGTTTAATGCCATACATGTGTAGATTTGAATTGGACCTAGGTGCAATATTTGCCTTGAACCTATCATTGTATGCATAGATCTATTCATGCCTCTCTTGATTTATGATTGTGGACCTATCATGAACCTAATACCGTTCATGTTGACCTTTGGGAAAAAAATGCTATGAAATGGATTATGGCTTATGCATGTTAACAAACTTTAACCCCTCATGTTCCTTAACATGCATATGATGATATCGAACCTATTTGCTATGCACAAGTTAGGATTGTCACCCTATGTCAACTATTACCATGCTACCGTCATATTTGCTATTACGCATGCTTGAGGCCAAAGCACCCTTATGCTATTATGCATGCTTGAGGCCAACGCACCTTATGCTATTATGCATGCTTGAGGCCAAAGCACCCTTATGCTATTATGCATGCTTGTGGCCAAATCACCCTTATGCTATTATGCATGCTTGTGGCCAAATCACCCTTATGCTATTTGATATGTTTGAGGCCAAGTCACCTTTTATGCTATCATACATGTTGAGGCCATTTGCTAGTATGTTGAACCCCCTTTAGCCTCAAATATCACCATGTTTAACTTGTGATAGACTTTGCCATCTTATGCCCGCCTTGTCATATTCTTATGTTCCCCCTTTTGATCTATTTGTGTTGATGCGAACTTACGTGCGATGGGGTTACGTTATGGGTAAACTTAAATGACATGAAACATGACTTGAAAATATGACATGTGATTATACTTGAAAACATGAACGTGGACATGACATGTAGTGAACATGAAAGTGGCCAACTCGAGGTTGGGTTGAGTTTGTACCATAAATCTACCCGGAACTGACCGGCTTAACTAGTGGCTACAAACAATAGGACCCAATGTGAGTACTTGGTCATATCGCACTTAAAACCCGAGGTTAGACTAGGTTGTGGTGTAAAGCTACCCGGACCCGCCCGGCTTAACTAGTAACCACAACAAAGTCTAATGTGAGAGGTTGGGGTGCATTAAGTTAATTAATGCCACATGGTAGGGTTAAGTCATGGACTACTTGAATACTTAACCAATTAAACACGATGGATTGGTAGGGTTAAGTCATGAACTACTTGAATATACTTAACCAGTTGAACACGATGTATTGATAGGGTTAAGTCATGAACTGCTTGGATACACTTGACCAACTCAATACATGGTTAGGATAGGGTTAACCACAGTTAACCCATCTAAAACCCTAGTTACGTGGCCCTTTTCAGCTGTAACCTACTTGGGAGTATCTGGATACCCTGGACTAGGCTAGGGTGGGGCACGATTACTGACTGATTGTAAGAGACCAAAAGAGACGGCTGAAGAGTGCACCGGTTGTTCAGGCGGACCATGGTCGTGCACATTAAGTCCGGAGTTGAATATGGGCACCGGTAGGTTTAGACTGTGCGTGCTTGAATTGTGTCTGTGGTTTACATCTTAGGGCTGGATACACCCTAGGGTGGACCTTGCACAGTTAACTACATTCCATGATTAGGCCGTATGACACCGATACACGACGAGTTAGGCTTATAGGGAGCCGATCGACTAGACCGAGTAGTTGGACCTTGATTTATGTCATCTGATGATATTGGGCCAATATTGGGCTAAGGGATCATTTCTTGTTTATACTTGACATGGGTTGGAATACTAGTACACTCTTGGTACAACTTAACCTTGTATATGCGATGCCACACTTGATCTATCTTGTTAACTTTTCACCATGCCAGTTATCATCCTATGTTTCGTCTCTGTTTTACATGTCCAGTTAACTTTATTAGTTTTTATACTAATAGTAGGTAGGACTTACCAGTCTTTTTGACTGACCCGTTTTCTTTCGCCTCTTTTCTTCCGTTCCCCCCCAGGTTCTCAGGGTGGGAACACTAGCACCTAGCTGGATCTTTAGCTTGCTTACTGGATAGCTCATGTACGGTTTGGACTTGAGCTCGCTATGGCTTACCACACCTACTTTGGGGATAGTTTACTTTATGTTATTTCCAGTTTTCAGTTTATGTTTTCTAAACTTTGTTTTGTTGGAAATTGATGACTAAGTACTTTTATGTAACTTGACTATGGTTTTGAAATAGTAATTTTATCCGCTGCTTTATTTACTCTGTTTTACTCATATGTTCTGTCTTGTGATATCTTCATGCATGTTTACCTTGTTTAACGCCCCTGCAAAGCTAGTGTGCTTGCAAGAGTGGCATTGGAAGAGGTGGGGTGTTACAAATATCGGAACCACCGACTGAAGTTTACGTTACTGGAGCTAATTTTTGGAAAGATCATTTAGTTGGTTTCTTTTGGATTCTAATCCTTCGTATTCCATCGTGGAAGAAAAATGTATTAGTACCTGGAAGCTACGAGTGGGCCTTTCTGTTCATTTGGACAAGTCTTTGCTCAATTTCAAATTCAATAGATCTGATGAGCATCTAAGGATACTCAATTTGGATCCAATCTTTATTTATGGGAAGAATTTTATAGTTACCCTTGGAGATCAATTGTTGATCGTGCTAGAGACAATGTATTATCTATTCTGGTATAGGCCTTTTTCTCTTAGGTTACCCCAGTATTACAGTTTTTGACATGTTTGAATTGGTTAGCCAATAACATTAGGAAATTGAAATGCTTTGATAATACCACTGTTGCATAAGAGAAGCTATTCTATGGTAAGGAAATTATCGAAATCTCTCCAACAAAGACACTACCAGATAAGATCAAAGTAAAAATTGCGGATGGGTATATTGCTGAGGTAGTAGTTAAATATGGATGGAAATCGAATTTTTTTGTCTTGTCAGACCTTTGTTCATTCGGCTGCATCTTGTCCTATTAGTGCTAGTTGTTCTTCTTTAGCCCCATTACCTCTTGTTGATCGAAATCCCCTTCGTAAACCTCAATCTATCAAGTGGGTGCGAAAACATATTCCTCCTTTGGCTATACCACCATCTCCATCTATCACATGTGATCTTACTAAGGTTTCTGATGCTTTAGACGTAGAGATTGAAGTTCTGGATTCTGTCAACTACGTTATTTCTAAGGATATTGTTTGGAAAGATAACGATAAGGTATGGACACACGATTTGTCTAGTATGCGGTATTGTCCCAATAGTGATACCTTCCATAAATTTGTTGATGATGATGTTAGTGATAAGAGGAAATTAATGTATCAAATTGTGGGTGACAATATTGAGCTTATACAAACTGGTGATGTAGGTGAGACTAATAAGCTTGAGTCATACGAACACTCTTGGGATAGGAACTTCATCTTTCGTGCTCCTTATCCATGTTATGTGTCAAATCTTGCCTTGGCATTTTCCAGTTTCACCAGTGTTGTCGGCCCGCCCAACACCACTTTAGACCCTCCTCCTCTGAAGGGGGCTAGGGTTGTCATGCCATGTAGTCTAGATGCTTTTGGTCTAGCTCATGTACTTTACTATTTAGTGTACCGACATTTCAAATCAAAATTGGAGTTTTGTGCCTGTGTAAAACTCCTCTTATGTTCTTTCTTTATTCTAATAAAAGTGGTACGCCCACTATAAAAATTGCTTGCCTTGACCAAAAAAGAATTAGAGAGATTGGATTCAGATTTATAAATAAGTGTTGGTTCTTTGAATAGGTTATGATTTTTGTTTAAATTTCCTTCTTCTTTTCCAATTTCTCTTTCAAATCTACAAATCTAAATAACTATATCCCCTTTTTATACAAATTATAGTTCCATGAGATTTGGAAATTGTAAGCCTTAAAGTTGTGTTTGTTGTATATAACGGTGTTGTATACACAGTTATATGATTTTTGTTTGATGATAACAACCAAATAAATATTATTTTAATGTGTTTGATATTGTACTGTTATTACACATCACAGACTGGAATATAATATTTATACTTAAATAAAATACGACTGTACAGAAATTTAAATATTCACACAGTATTTTATTTAAATATAATATTTTATTTCACTATCAAAACAGTACAAATTTATAAACTCCACTGTTTATACATTTCTCTTATATTCACTGATATTCACTACATCACATCTCATATACATTCACAGAATATTGTACTTGTAAATTCACTCAGCTATACAATCATTTATACATACATTCAGTTACACTCAATCTCATTTGTACATTTAACTTATATCACTTTGACACAATGTTTATCCACTGTCTTCTGTCTCTGTCTTCTGTCTTCACAGCTTACAAGTTAGTCCAGTCTTCACAGCCAGTCCAGTATTCATACCTGTCATACAAATGAACACACAGAGAGTACACTACAATAGAAATAATACTGAATACATGTGAACATAAATTTTATTTTTTAAAATTTATTTGCCTCAGAATTCGGTGTGTTTCTCCTCATTTTTCTGACTCGATCTGATTTTTTTTCTAAAACCGTCTGACGGCTGCAAATACACACGTATACACATGTGCACTGCCTTGCCAATCAGAATGTAGCAAGCAACTGAGGAGCAGCCATATAGACCAACTCGACTCAGTGTAACTCAAGCAATATTTAAGTGGTCGAGTAACATAGCCAACATACATGATCAAGTACAAGAAACTTGGCAGATCAACAATGATGCAAATGGTCGAGGCATGGTCAAACAGATTCACAACAGCAAGTTCATGTGCAAAGTGGTCAAAGCAAGCATGTCAACAAAGCACGCATGGTTTAGAGGGCATAAACATGTTCAAGTAAAGTGGACAGTCTCACATATGGGTCAAGCCATACAAGGTGTATACAAGCAAGATGTATAATGGTGCACCACAACTACAGTTTTTTTTAAAGCAACAGCAAGGAGGATGGTCAGAGTATACAAAAACATGGAGGTGCAAGTTAGATTCAAGAAGGCATGGTGAAACAAGAAACAAGAATACACATGTAAATCTGAACTTAAATGTACAAGGCAAAGAGTCAAAAAGTCAATGTGTGCAAGTATATTGTCATTGTGTCAGGATGCACCAGATAAACTGAATACAAGTCATACCATGAAATTTCAAATGGCCGAACACAAGGCTCAACAGAAATTGGTTTAGCAACAAATCAATTTTACATGTACATGTGTGATCTGATGCAGTTTTACATGTCAAATACAGGTTATATGTACTCATAACATTGATGATTCAATTAAGTGATGTATATATGGGTGTTTCAGCAAGGGTGTGCAACTGAAGCATGGGCCGAGGCAATACGACATAGCAGTAGTTTTTTTAAAAGATGCAAAACAGCTCAGCATGCAAGTGCAAATCTGTAGACAACTCAATGTATACTTGGTGTATGAATAGAGCAAAGTGATGATACAGTAGCTAAGTATTCGACCAGATTGATGCACAATATACAGGTGACAAAGTGCACAGGTGAAGCATGTGAAGGCTACAACAGTATAGTGTTAAACTTGGTAAAGTGCACAATTTTCTTTTCACATGAATCAATGCAAATGTGTACACAGCCAAAGTGGAAGAGAAAAATGTTGAAATTGTTTTTAATGCAAGCATGGTAACAAATGATTTTGCCAAAGAAATCATTTTTTTTAAATCACTGTAATATATTTTTGAAAAGCTGTTTCCAGTAACACAAATCAAGGGAGTATCAAATTGCTCAGCATTTAAGGGAGCAAATTATGGCAACAACTCATGGAAACATATCTCACGTCATCATGGAGCAGCAACAAGTAAACAACTCAGATTCAAATCCTTTCAAGACAACACAAGGGAAATCAATTTGAAAATCAAAGAATAAATTTTGGGAAACTAATCAATCAAGCAAAGATTTATTTTTGCCAAACAGGATTGCAGAAAATCGAATATGATATAAGTGTATGGAAACAAGGTAAATGTGCAGGAGACTTTCCAGTTTATTATCAACCATATTTGGCAAGACTGTCTCATAAAAATCCCGGTGTGTTTTTAAGGCAATTTTCTAAATTGTCTTTAAAATGGGAAAGCAGATTCTTTTTGGAATTACGCAGCCGAGAATATCAGAAAGGGAAATCGTGGACAATTCAAATAAATTCCAGGATTCAATCAAGGCCATGGAGCATAAACAGGAAATCAAATCGCAAGGGGCCACAAACATTAAAGCCGATTTTATCAAGAATTTCAAAAAGGGAAAACCGCAATCTCAGATCCAAGTCACTCACGAAATCAGAGGTTAAGTGTTTTGATTTACCCTATTTATCTACACACAGATTCATCACAGGCAAGAGGATAGCAAAAATCGAAGACCAACCCAACATTTCAAATCGAAGAACCCACAAGCATCAAAAACATAAAGCAAGAATTTAATAAAAAAAAACTCACAATTTTATTAGGGTTTCGGTCGAGTGCCAGAGAGGAAGAGTCTCTCAGATCAAAGCATCTCAAAGCAACACTGAAATCGAGCATCAGAGATTACAGATTCATAAATCAGAAATCGATTTGGGGAAGGTTTCAGAAAACCCTAGGAATTCACACATCGCCGCCGCCATTTTTTCCACAGAAGTAAACAAGTCAAAGAAAGAAAAGTCGGGTGCAAACACAACAAGCGGGCCGACCATGATATTGTACTAGGCTATGGTTTTTTAAAAGGGATGACCCCTTTGTTTTAATTCCCTAAGGGTTTAAATTCTTTTTGTTTTGTTTTTTGTTTTTCATTCGTGTTGTAAAAATCAAACGAACAGGTGTCTAGATCTGTAAAGTCTAGGTAAAACAGTCAGGGTGTTGACTGTCAGTTTCAGAGTCTATAAAATTCTGGGATACGGATTACGGGGTTGTAATTCGGGGAATCTGATCGAGGGGACATCGGTCAGTCTAGGGTTTTGAGCGTAGGGTTAGGACAGGAGAAGGCGCTGCGAGTGTACATGGTCTTGTATGCGGGATCTGTTTATAACACCTAGTAGAAACCTTAGGAATGCAGCAGTAGGCAGGGTTTTGCCGAAGCTGGGTATATCTGTGTGTGATTTATTTTCTGCACTTTTATTTCTGCTGCATTCTGTGATCTGTTTATTATTTTAATATACTTTCAGTTTTTCAATTCAGTTTAAAAACTGTGATAAACCCTATTCACCCCCCTCTAGGGTTAATCTAGATCCAACAGTGTTCAGATTCAGATTTGGATAGCTTTCAGGTGAGTGGAAAATATATTCATTATTTATAATATCTTATATAATTTGTTTGTGTTAAATCTGGATTTTATGCCTAATATTTATCATAATTGTTTTGTTATTGTTAAATCTAAAATAATATGTATGAAATTTGAATATGGATTTATAGGCCTCTTAATTG